>JAJTUV010001510.1:0-340321 GCA_021653895.1 Mastomys natalensis | reverse complement strand
TCTGCTCATCACTTATCTGGTTTAGACCAGTGTGGCCCTGTGCATGCTCCCATGTCTCTGTGAGTTCACACTGCTAACCTTGCTGCACACGATCTTATTCCCTTAGTGTCTTCTGTGCTCACTGGCTCTTAGGAAGAAAGATGCATTTCTGTTTTCTAATCTGGAATACAATGAACACAGCAAGCCTATTCAGTAGCTTCAGTAAAGAAGCTTCAGCACGTTTTTTATAGGTTGACCATAATCTTTGTCTGAGACCAGGTCCTTTATAGCCCAGTCTGTCCCATAACTTACTATGTACCTAACCATAACATCAATGACTTCTGATCCTCCTGCCTCTGCCTCCCATGTGCTTAGATTACAGACTTGTACCACCATGCCCAGTTTTATGCAGTGCTGAGAATTGAACCCAGGGCTTTCTTGCTTGTTGAGCACTCTACCAACCAAACTACTTCTCTGTCTGTCCTCAACATCTTTGCTAGTTTAGTTATGTATTTGCACTTTTTTTTTTTTTGAGGTTACACTAAACCATCGTCTGTGTCAGCCTCCAGAGTGCTGGGATTATATGAATTGTATCACCACACTCTGTTAAAACCCTAGTGTTCTTGCATTCATTTAAAATGCTGCCAAGTCTGAGACAAAAGATCAGCTTCTATGGAGTCGTTGGGACTGGGCTAGGTCCTGACTCCTCATCTGCCTCCAACTTGATTTCTTATCCACCTTTCCTTCCCTACCTGCAACCCATGTTTATTTTCTCTAACCTTTGCTTTGTACCTTGAATATGCTGAGCTCCATCCCATCCACTGTCCCTTCCCCCACTTGCACTCCTCTCTCTGTATTTTTCAAGACAGGCTCTTGCAAAGTTGCCTAGACTATCCTGAAAGTCATTATGTAGCTCAGACTAGCTTCAAAGATGAAGGCAAGTTTTTCCTCAGTTGCATGAGTTGCTGGGCTTACAGTTTGAGGCTTCCTGTGCTGAGACAGGATCTCAGCTATGCTGCTTTGAACTTGAAGTCTTTCTGTTATCCAAACATGGGATTACAGGCATGTGCCAGGCCCGGAGGCTATGATATGCTTGTTTGTTTGTTTGAGACAGTGTTCTCTATGTAGCCCTGACTGCCCTGAAATTCACTCCTTAGACCAGGATAGCCTCCAACTCACAGAAAAATCTTCCTTTAACTCTATACTCCTGGGATCAAAGGTATGTGCTACTATGCCCAGTTTTTAAAATATATTATTTATTCTCCGAATTAGAGAGAGAAAATTTATTCTTCCTGAATTAGAATTCATCCCGAAATTTGGTTCTTAGACACAGTACAATGCCTACAGAGTAAAGAGCTCATATATAAACTGTGTGTCTCAACATGGGTGAAGACTTGGTGGGGCTTGGGTTCCAATCAAAATAAATCAACATGAGTGATGAGTGTTCTATTTTTGTTACTTTAATGTCTACATTTGAGAAGAGGAGCTGTTCATTGTATTTGCATGAAAAAGTCTCATCTAAGAACAGGTTCCATATCAAAGGCGTGAACACACGCCCTTCTCAATCTCCCGCCCACAAGATTTACTGATTTTTATTTGTTTGTTTGTTTAGATACACGCCCCGTCCAAGGGGAAGGTGCTTAAAAGGAGGTCCGGTGCAGGTCAAATAAGAGGATGCCAGAGAAGGAGCTTGTCCCCGCCTTGCACTATCAGAAACCGCGCTGGACAGGTAAGTGAACTGGATGCATGGGAAGGCTGTACCGAGGAGATCTGGAACATTCCTAGTGTCACCAAAAGCCACTTTTAGCCTTAAAGCTAAGTAAAGAACTGTCTGTCCTTCATCCATGCCTGTCGTGTCTGAGGAAAGATCAGCTCTCCAGAGACTGGATTATTTAGGGACCCTCTGTGTTAAGCAATCTCAATGCTGAGGAAAGAGAAAGAAAGAGATTAGCCTAGATTTCTAGGTCTTTCTCCTTCTCCTTGTCCCACACACACACAACACACACACACACGCACGCACGCACATTATTTTCTTCTTTCTTTTTTTTTTATTTCGAGACAGGGTTCTCTGTGTAGTCCTGCTGCCCTGGAACTCACTCTGTAGACCAGTGGCTCGAACCAGAAATCCGCTCCTTGCTCCAAGTGCTGGGATTAAGGCTTGCGCCACCAACGCCCACATGCACATTATTTTCTATGTATGAGTGTTTAGCCTTTGTGTATTTCAATGTACAGCCCTAAACTACCTGGAGAAACCAGGAGATGGAGGGCGTCAGGCTGGGCACCACCATGTAGCTGCTAGGAGTCTTCTGGAAGCCAGTGTTCTTAACTTCTGAGTCATCTCCCCAGTCTTTTTCTTTTCTTGAGATGTAGTAGCCCTTTTCTTCTTGTGATGTGGCCCAGGCTCTCCTTACATGTACAGTGGTCCTCCTGTCTCTACTGAGTACTGCATAAGCATGATACTCAGTGTGATACTAAGATCTTTTGAAGGTGTCAGTTCTCTTTCACTGTGTTTCAAGTTCAGGGATAGAATGTAGGTCATCAGGTTTGACTGAGTGTCTTGACTTGGTCTCTAGTCTCCTTTACTCCCTCTTGAATGAACTGTGGGAACTAAGGTTTATGCTGGTCACCAAAAGCTATCATGCAGAGGCTGGGGCTGTATGTCTTAAAGGAAGGGTTACAGTCAAATGCTTATGCGGTTTTTTGTGGGAGGCTGAGTTAAAGGGCTCGAGGGCAGGCTGTTGAAAAGAAGTCCATAGTCTAGAGTGTGAAGTCCAAAATTGAGAGAAGATATATTAAGTGAGAAAAGAGGGGAGATTAAGAGATACAGGTCAGAGGTTTCTGGTTGGGTTTAGCATATCAGAGAAGCTGAGCTGAGTGAGGAGGGGAGAATACAGTGGGGATCGGGGGCTGAGCCTTGAGTTTGATTCTAATGCTCTGGTCCAGAGAAATGCAAACTATTACATGTCCTTTCAAAATAATAGCCCCTGGTGTCTTACTTGGTCACATCAAGGAATGGAATTATGTGGGCACTGTGTCTTTTAAAAAAAATCCCCTCTGTAGCACTTCCTTAAAAATAGCTATTTAATGCAATTCTGCCGGGGTGTTGTTGATAGTGTCCTCGACATTGCAGTACTGATATCGTAACTCTGGCTTCCTGGTAAGTGTTCAGCTTAATTCTTCCCTGAACCCTTTGTATTAACTGTTCCATTTTCTCCTTCGAATGAATGTTTCTTGGGCTATTGTCTTACTGTCTTGTTCAGCTGCGAGAACTAGTAAGCATCAGTTGATAGACTGCTGGGGTTGGAATGCAGGCTTGAGGGGATCCAGCTGTAGAAGCGGTGGGTCTTTACAACACAAACTTTAATTAAACTGATTACGCTCCTTTATTTACAGTTCACAGAAACCTTGTTTTTGGAGGGTTAGTAAAGAGTTTGCTTCTACTAAAATACTCTAGGTGTTATTAATATTGAGTTTAAAATACAGCAAACTTTAGCACTACAGGATGAAGTTATAGTTTAAAAGTCATGAATGGCTTTTCAAAAATACCTAACACTGATAGTGTTCATTTGATGGGGTGGGTTAGTTTGCAACAACTATCTTAGCATTTGGGAGCTGATACAGGAAGATTGGCAAGTTTAAGACCAGTCTGGACTATAGAATGAGTGTGTGATCAGGCTACACAGTCATTGTCTGAAAAGAGCAAAGAAACTGAATGAATAAAGAACATAGCCTAAACTATGCTTTATGGATGTTCTTATGTTTTCTTTTAAGTGATCTAGTGCAAAGATGATGATGTATTGTGATCTCATTAATCAGTATTAAATGCTAAATATTAATTACTAAAGTATCGCCGGGGGTGGTGGCGCACGCCTTTAATCCCAGCACTTGGGAGGCAGAGGCAGGAGGATTTCTGAGTTCGAGGCCAGCCTGGTCTACAGAGTGAGTTCCAGGACAGCCCGGGCTACACAGAGAAACCCTGTCTCGAAAAACCAAAAAAAAAAAAAAATTACTAAAGTATCAACTATGATTAAAGGATAAGAACTTGAGCCTCTGCTTAATGATAAAATAGTCTGTGTTAAAGTCCCACACTTTTATCTTATGTGGCTTTTCTTTGTTACGTCATTCAGCAAGTCACACGAGGACGGAAAACTTAAGTCGTTCATCTCTGACAACTGATGTCTTAGAGAAAATACAAATCCCTAGAAGGGATAGATAGCGTGAATCTTTCTTCCTTGAGAAAAAACGAAATCACAGCCTCTAACTCTCAGAAACCTTATGGGCTCAGCCTTCTAGGCACCATGCCCAGTGTATAAAGTAAGTCATTGGAATTAACTCTTAGATATGTTCCAGTTATTTCTGTGTTATCAGTCATGCAGCGACAGTGATTAACATCAGCAGTCTTTACATTTAAGAAGTTAGAGGAGCTGAGTCAATAGCTCTGCAGGTAAAGAAGCAAGAAAGAGGACCAGAGTTTAAATTTGCAGAACTCATACTCACGTGCTAGTTAGGTTTTTTGCTGCCTGGGTACAAACTAGAGTCATCTGGGAAGAAGAAATTTAATTGAGGAAATGCTTCAATTAAGTTGGCTTATGGGTAAGGCTGTAGATCTTTTTATGGATTAATGATTTATGTGAGAGGGGCTTTGACCACTGCTGCAGGTGGTCCTGAGTTAGGTAAGAAAGCAAGCTGAACAAGTATGTCCTCTGTGGTGTCTGTCCCGACAACCATGGATGATGTCATAGAAAGGTTAATGAAGTAAATCCTGTTTCTCAAGAGTTGTTTTCGCCAGGGTTTTTGTTTTGTTTTCGGTTTTTCAAGACAGGGTTTCTCTGTGTAGCCCTGGCGTCCTGGAACTCACTCTGTAGACCAGGCTGGCCTCGAACTCAGAAATCCGCCTGCCTCTGCCTCCCAAGTGCTGGGATTAAAGGCATGTGCCACCACTGCCTGGCTCGTCAGGTATTTTATCCTAGTACTAGAAACCAAACTAGCACTGCTGGTCAGGGTGTGGTGGCCTCCTGTAATCTTGAGACCGTGGCTCTTGAGGCAGAGGTGGCACCAACTAGTTAACTGGACCCAATTGGCAAGCTCTGGGGCTCAAGTCAGAGATCTTGCTTTTTTATATAAGGAAAGAGTGGTAGAGGAAGACACTGGCATCAACTTCTGCTCTCTCTATATATACACGAACAGCTACACGTGCATGCTTGCTCACACACTCACACATACACACACACACCACACACAAAATGATAGAAAAGTGAAATATTCAAATGGTGGCTGGTTGGATTTATAGCATTTTTAAAAAAAATTAAAAATTACTTTTCTTTTAAGGCCATATCGGTAATCCAGCACACAGAGTGTGGGGCAGGAGGGTTGGAGGTCATTCTGGTTACAAAAAAAGTAAAAGGAAAAAGACAAATAACATTTATTATTTGGAATTGTTTTAATTGGTCTTTCTTTCTTCCCTCCTCCAGACTTGTGCAAGCCAGTACACACGTGCTTACTAGTTGCTGAGTTTCCTCAACCCAAGACTCTTCAATTCATGAATAATGGTCAGTTGGCTTTTTTTTTGTTTTGTTTTTTTTGTTTTTTGTTTTTTGAGACAGGGTTTCTCTGTATAGCCCTTGGCTGTCCTGGAACTCACTCTGTAGACCAGGCTGGCCTCAAAATCAGAAATCTGCCTGCCTCTTGCCTCCCAAGTGCTGGGATTAAAGACGTGCACCACCACTGCCCGGCAATTCTTAATTTTTGAAACTAGTGTCTTTTCTTTTTGTATCGCATATTGGTCTTGTTGCCAGGATTGAATTAACTTCACCAAACACAGATCATTCTGCCTCCACTTGGATTACAAGACACATGCTATCATGCTCCTGTTTATGCCGTGCTGGGGGAGGGGGGATTGAACTCATAATCGTTAATTATACCATATAAAATTTCATACTGTATAAAATTAATATGATTTTTATAGACTAAAAGATCAATACTTAAAAACCCAACTAGGGAAATGGCTCTCACACTCGACCACACCTGAGCCACTTTGGATTGTCATGCCTATAGCTATGGGTCTCTAGCTTCTTCTTGGGAGAGCCCATGAAGCTGGTGAGCTTTGTACAGAAAAGCAAAGCATCCTGCAATGGAATCTTAACCAGTCTACGATGTCCATGGTGCTGAAATTGAAACTCTTCTAACAATCATCTCAAAACTCTTCCATTTGCTGTTGTTTCCACAGACTTGTTGCATAGAACAAGATAGTCTGGGTCAAGCGTTTGAAGACGCCTTTGAAATATTGACTCAACAAAATTCAACTGGAGAAATTCAATACCCCCCAGGTAAAAATAAGTTGTTTACTCTCACCTCTTGGCAAATGTGTGACAAACACATGTACACATACATATGAAGAGTAATAGGAAATCTAACTAAAAAAGACTTGCAAAGCTGAGGAAGGGTGATGGTTTTCCTGTGGCTTCAGGGCTAGCCAACATACACTTATTGATGAGTTCTAGACCAGTGAGACCCTATTTCAAAACGTAGTGCTGTTGAAGGATGATGGATATCTGGAGGTTGACTTTGGCTGGCACAAATGTGTACTCACACATGTACACTTGAATGTAGTACACAAACATGAAGGACAAACACTCATATCCATAAAATAATTGTAAAAGGTGATACAGTAGTACTAAGACAAAAGGGTCGTTATTTGAGACTGAGATATGTAGCTAGACTCCATCTCAAGACAAAGAATAAACATAAAAGTCTGCTTACTGATTATTACATCATCCTGACTTTCCAGGAAGAGCTTCCTGTAAAACAATATATATGTATATATATGTACATATGTGTATATGTGTATATATGTATATTCTCTGTGCCATAATTAGAGTGGAGGTCATCAGACAATCTTGGGTGTCATTCTTGCCTCCCACTGTGTTTGGGTGAGAGTCTCAGAAAAAAAAAATCCCACTTTGTTATATATGTCAGGCCTTCCATTCACCCAAGACTTAGTCTACATGGAAAAATGAATATTTTTTATCCTTAACTTATTTTACAGATTATAACTTTTATAACTTTTATTCTATAGACTCTTTGATCTTAATGAAATGCAATATCTTGTCTGTTGAGTTTTAGAGACAGTACTTCAGGGAATTCCAGATTGACACTTTGGTACTATAGGTACATAGAATATTTTTTCATAGAGGGAATGGGTTATGAAGAACAGTGTCCAGAATACAAAAATCCTAGGATAAACACCATGGTATAAACACTAAGTGGTAAGAAAGCTTAAAAGGCAGTAATCAATAAAATAGATATCACCTTGGGCTGCTTACAGACGTGTTTGTATAAAAATGCGTGTATGCCTGTAAACTCGGACTTATGAAACGTCTTTCTGCTGTTTTTATTTAGAACATAAAAATTACATGGCTATCATTAACCCTTATCCTCATGTCAGAGGCAACTCTAACTACTGTGGAATGTTACCCCCAGAGAACCCTCTCTGTGACTGGAGAAGTGTAACAGTGAGTAGCTTTACTGAGATCAACTGCCCTGCATGGGAAGACCCATGACAGCCATGCTTTTGGTTTAGAAAGAGGGAGTTTACTAAGTTTAAAGCAAATAGGAGTTAAAGGAGGAGATAGCAGCAGCAGAGAGAGGAAGCTGGGGAAAGTCTGAAGAATAACACTATCACCTGGAGCCCCTGACAGGACCCCAAGCAAGCATAATGCTCTCCTGGGTGAGACTTCCACGGAGCCCTTCCCACTATATACACATTATTTTTGTTTTGAGACAGGATTTCTCTAGTAGCCCTGACTGTCCCAGAGCTAACTTTAAACCAGGCCAGCCTCATCTTACAGAGGTCCACCTGCCTGTGCCTCCTGAGTGTTGGGATTAAAAGCTGCCACCACCCAGCTATAAACCATTTCTGTAGAGAAGGGATTTGGGGTTCAACTATGACCTCTTTCTTTTCAGTTGCCAGGTAAAATATGGGCTGCCTGGTCCTTTTTATTCATGGAATCTGGCAATCTTGTTTACCTTCTCAACTCTGTAGGCCTCTTGCTGCTGCGGTTACTGTTGTGAGCTGCCATCCCTGATTCTCAGATTCTTTTTCTCACTGAGCATCTTTAGAAGAATAATCACCACTGGCAGTGGGTGGCACACGCCTTTTATCCCAGCACTCCAGAAGCAGGCAGAGGCAGACAGATCTCTAAGTTCAAGGCCAGCCTGGTCTACAGAGTGAGCCAAAGCAAAAGAACAATCGCCTCTCTTTCTCAAGGGGGAGATGCTCATCCTGGCATGCTCTCTGGCTGTAGCACTTTTGAGAATCTAGCACTGGTCTTCAGTCACTGATTGGGGGACCAAAGGACAAATTCCCACTTAACATTAACACACATCACTGTCTTGTATATAGAATGGTTCTGCGAACCTGTATTTGGAAGGAGGCTTCCATCAGTCCCTGCAGAACATAGCTGAAAGCCAGCTCGTACAAGCCCCCTTCTTCCAGCAAAGGGGAGGAAGAGGTATGTTGCTATGATACTCCTGACATGGGTTCAAAGGGATGTCATATGCATGTTTCTGGGTTTTTTTCCTTTCATTGTGTAGCCCAGGGTGGACTGGAACTTCCTGTGTAGACCAAGCTATCTTCAAACTTGTAATCCTGCCTCAGCATCCTGAGTGCTGAGGTTCCAGGAATAGAGTGCCAGGTCAGTTAGAATAAAAAATATTCAGAAACATATTTGTACATATTAGCTTGTAACTGAGCACGGCAGTACATGCTTATAGGTCCAGCTCTGAGGCAGAAGGATCAAAAGTTTGAAGCAAACCTGGGCTACATGCTAGACTTTATCCCAAAGAAAAATCTGTTAAAACAACATGGATTGAACCACTCCAAGGGCATTTAGTATTTATTGGACCATAAGCAACTTACTGATGAAGTGACACACATCCACTCCACCCTGGCAGCCAGTAGCCTCACGGGTCTCTCCCTACCCATGCTAGAGTGTAAGCAGTCTCTCAATTTTTGTGTGGGTAACTATAGATGCTGTGAGTTGATAGTACATAAGTCATAACATATTCAGAAGACAACAGACAGGCATTATCTTAAATCCAAGATATATGAGCAGATTCGGTGGTAATAGGGTATACCAGCAGTTTTGGAATAAACTATGCTAATTTCTCAAAGGGAAATTAGAATATAGCCAAGAGTAGTTTAACTACCGATGGACCTAGAGAAGGAGGAGACCGCTTGCTTAAGCTAATTCTGATATCATGAAGTGTCAGTTACTTTAGTTTCATGGCTTTCCCTTTCCAGTTATCTGGTCAAGACTACCAATTCCCATAATACTACTTTTAGGGCTGAAGAGATGACAGCATTATATAGCACTGGATCTGGAGTTAGAGATGTTGGCGAGCTGCTGTGTGGGTGCTGGGAATGGAACCCGAGTCTTCTCTGTTCTGCAAGCATACCAAGGGTCAGCTGAGCCAATCCTCCAGGCCCTTGTATGTTTCATGATGTGGTTGAACTTTAACTGAAGGCTGCCTGCCTTCAAATGGATCTCCAGATGAGGAGAACCAGGCTTCCCTTTTTTTTTACCCCAGGGAACAGTTAAGAATGTTTAACAATTTCCATATCATTTAGGTCCATTGCAAACTATAAGGCCCATGGATCCTTCTGGCCTGCCAGTAACTGCGTCCCTAAGTCAGTGCATGAGAGGGAACAGGCTCAGTGTGGCTTTCTGGGGCTTAGGGAGTCCCAGGGAACCGTCCAGGAAAGCCACAAAGGAGTTAATGTCTCTTTTTTCTCCCACAGTTTCAGGCAGGAGGAAGCTTCGCCTATTTGAATACCTTTTCGAATCCCTATGCAATTCGGAGATGGTGTCTTGCATTCAGTGGGTTGACAAAACCAAAGGCATCTTTCAGTTTATATCAAAAAACAAAGAAAAACTCGCTGAACTTTGGGGAAAAAGAAAAGGCAACCGGAAACCCATGACTTACCAGAAGATGGCCAGAGCCCTGAGGAATTATGCCAGAACTGGGGAGATCACAAAAATCCGGAGAAAGCTGACCTACCAGTTCAGCGAAGCTGTTCTCCACAGACTTGCTCCATCTCACTTCCTGGGAAAAGACCTCTTCTACTCACAATATGGCCAGCCTGATCAGAGCTATCTCAGTTTAAACCACTGGAATGCAAATTACTATGCTCATGCCAGTTACCAGAGCTGACTCCAGCTTCTTGCTTTGCTAGTGTCAGAGGACCCAAACTTTAGAATTTTTCTGAAGCATTTTTCAGATTCCACACCGATGAGGAGAACTCTGCGTGGAACTTGTTTGGACTTTTTCTTGTCCTGACAACTTTTAGGTAGTGTTTACATCTTGGTGTTAAAGGGAACCTAGATGTTTCAGAAGGGTGCTTATAATTCCTGCAGATACTTTGCTATTTGTAGTAAATAGACTTAGTATCCACGGATTGGGTATCCAAGAACATCCTGGAACCAGAATGTCTTTTCAGAAAAATATGGGAGAGAAAAGCACAGTGCCGCTTAGTAATTTTAAATAAACTATTGAATTCGAAGCAACCTAAAGTGTGTGTAGACTGTCTCTTGCTATGTAAACTGAGTTTGTCAGTGTGGATGATTTTATGGGATGTTTTTGTTTATTGATGCTTGCTCGATTTGAGAAGGTTTGCCGAGTAGCCTAGACTGTCCTTGAGTTGATAAAATAACAGGCATGTGTCACCATACCAGGTTTACATTGATTTAAAAGCACTTTCTTGTCACGTACTCAGATGAAAAGTCACTCATTATGTGCCAAAATACAGAGGTTGTACCAAATTATGTTTGTGGCTTAAAGTCCCAGTGGAATGTTATTTTTTATAATCTAATCCAATTTAATAATGCTAGGTGATCCCTGTGGCTATAATTTGCATTTTTCTGACTCTAGATATGAGTATTTTGTTTTGGAGACATGATTCTACTTTGTAGTCCTGGCTGGCTTAGATGGAACTCATGGATCTTCAAGCATTGGTATTAAAGGCTTGTGCTTGTTTTTTGGGGCCATATTGAAATTTCTGTTCAATCCACTGTCAGGAAAATGCTCCTGTTCTAGTAGGTTTGGAGGGGGTTGTTTATCTGTTTTTGTTTGTTTTTCTGAGATTGAGTTTCTCTGTAGATCTTAAGAACTGGCCTTGAATAAAGTGATCCACCTGCGTCTGTCTCCTGAGTCACCAGGACTGGCTAGTTTTCGATCTTAAAAATAATTTGAGTTGATTTTTAGGTACAAGATAAGGGTTCTTTTTCTGTACTGGGATGGGTTCGTTTTAACTGTCAACTGAATCAAATTAAGGAATTCCTAGGGAACTGAGCTTGACTTAGACCTACAATTCATTCCAGCTCCTTGGGAGGCTGAGGCAGAAAGGTGGTTTAGTTTTCACATCAATTTGACACAACTTAGAATCATCTGGGAAGAGAGGTTCAGTTGAGGAATTATGTAGATCAGGTTAATTTGTGAGGATAACTTGAGAGTTGTCTGGATTGTAATTTGACCCAGCCCACCGTGGGTGGCACCATTCTCTAGGCTGGACCCTGAACTGTGTAAAAGAAAGCTAGCAAGTAAGGGTTGTTCAAAGGTAGCTGCATCACTGAAAATGATGATGTGATAATAAGTATCGTTTACTCTTGAGTCCTAATAAGCCTCCAACCTGAAGAGAATATTTCAATTCAGAGAAATTTAAAAACAGAGATCTTTCTGTTATGTATATAATCTTATATTAATAATGCTTTCAATTGTTAAGTACTCTACTAAGCTACTGTGAGATTTCATCTTTTTTTTTTTTTTTTTTTTTTGGTTTTTCGAGACAGGGTTTCTCTGTGTAGCCCGGGCTGGCCTGGAACTCACTCTGTAGACCAGGCTGGCCTCGAACTCAGAGATCCGCCTGCTTCTGCCTCCCAAGTGCTGGGATTAAAGGCGTGCGCCACCACCGCCCGGCTTCATCTTAATTTTTTTTCAGACAGTAACACACTGTGTGTGTGCGTGTGTGTGCTCATATGTGTGTGCACCCAACATTTATTTTGTATTAGTTTTAACCATGCTTTTACTAGAATTTTTTTTTTTTTTATAGAAGACAGTAAGTTTTATGAGGATCTGAAGAACAGGCAACTTAGATGCTGTTGACAGTAATTAGTACAGACATGGAAAAGAATGGGAATTTTCCTCATAAAACTAAAAAAATAGACCACTATAGATGATCCAGAAATGTTGCTCTTGGGTATGTTCCCAAAGTAGCTAAAATCAGTATGCCATAGAGATGTCTGGCTTCCCATAACCATTGCGATGACATATACATATATAAACTTGCACACATAGTGAAATACTAGTCAGCGTTCAGACAGGACAGAGATGGAAGCAGAGAGAGGGACTATTAGGGTAGAGAAGGAGCAACAGTAGGAGGGAGAAGAAACCATGGTGTAGTAAAGATAATCAATAATAATCAAGTGTTGCCTTGAGACAAGGTCTCTCTACTTAGCCCAGTCTGTCCCCGGCACTCACTAGAACAAACTGGCATCCTAACTCAAGATATCCTTCCGCCTTTGCCTCCCATCTGCTGGGATTTAGGGCGTGCACCATCACTCTGTAATCATTGATGTTGATTGTCCTGTTGATTTAATCTGGAATCAACTAGACATGCCCAGAGGGTATTTCTGGGGAGGATTAACTGGGGCGGGGGTGGGAGGTGGGGCAGGTAGGTGTGAAGATCCTCCCTCAAGTGGAAATCTGTGTTAGAGAAAACAGTGTTTCTTTGCCCAACCACTTTCCTACTTGATGAAGCATATGCATCCGCCCTTGTCGCTGCCATTACTGCTGTCAGAGCCCAGATTCCAGTATCTCAATGTGGCTGTCAACAAGGCTTGGGTCTTCAGCACCTAGCCTCCTGGGCTGGGCAGCTGCTGTTTCTTGGTCTCTGGGTTGCATGCAGACAGCCACTGTTGGGCTACTCAATTCATATCACGTGAGCAAATCTAATACATTGCTTTAGAATGAGTACTCATCAGGTCTGCTTCTCTACAGTGCTTAACACACTCATCTATAAAAACGTAGTAACGAAGCCCATTGCTTTGTGCAATTAATGCATGCTATAAAATATTTGCAACAACATGGATAAACCTTAGAAAACTGTTTGGTTTCGGTTTGTTCTGTTTTCAAGACATGGTTTTTCTGTGTAGCCTTGGCTGTCCTGGAACAAAAAAAAAATCTGTTTTTGAGACAGTTTCTGTATATAGCCCTCCCTAACCTAGAACTGTGTAGACCAGGCTGGCCTCAAGCTCACAATAAACATCATGCTTCTGCCTCCCCAGTGCATGGATTAAAGGCGTGGGACATCACGTGAGTTAAACGTTAGGCTCAGGAAGTAGGTGAAATACATCACTTCAGTGACATCTAAAACATTGAATCACAGCAGTAGAGTAGAACAGGGTCCCCAGGCTCCTTGAATACGGTTTGGAGAGGTGCTGGCTAACAGGTAGAGTTGCAATTAGAAAAGTCCTGATGTTCTAGTCCACAGTAAGGTGACAGTTAATGGGGGCATTTTATATGTCAGATAGCTCAGCTCTTCCTGAGAAACCAAGAAATTGTTTCTCGTTGGGTCGCGGCAGCCATCTTCCAGCTAACTTGCCAAAAAGACGAACACAAAGGGAAAAGAGGAAAAGCACTCGGTATATGTTCTCTAGGTCTTTTAGGAAGCGTAGAGTTGTTCCTTTGCCCACATACTTGAGAATCTACAAGAAGGGTGATATTGTAAACATCAAGGGAATGGGCATTGTTCAAAAAGGATTGCCTCACAAGTGCTACCGCGGCAAAACTGGCAGAGTCTACAATGTCACCCAGCATGCCGAGGACATCATTGTAAACAAGCAAGTTAAGGGCGAGATTCTGGCCAAGAGATCAATGTGCGGATTGAGCACATCAAGCACTGGAAGAGCAGAGATGGCTTCCTGAAGCTGGGGAAGGAGAACGATCAGAAGAAAACGGAAGCCAAAGAGAAGGGTTCGGCTGAAGTGCCAGTCTGCGCCACCCAGAGAAGCACACTTTGTGAGGACTAACAGAAGATGTTGGAGCCCACTCCATATGAATTCATGGCCTAATGTGAAAAAAAAAAATTTATTTCTCAGCACCTACACATCTCACACCTGCCTGTAACTTCAACTCCAGGGAATTGGACACTCTCTTCTGGCCTCTGTTGGCATGTGCACACAGGGCATGCACTCACCAAGACACAGGTGCATATGCACAAAAATAATAATAAATCTGGAAAATAGAAACACTTTGTATATTTCAGAATATTTTAAACTTTCTTAAATCAAAGAATAGTATTTGAGGAAATACGTTAGTTATCCCAAACTGGCCACTCCAAGATGGTTAGGCACATCAAACATAAATCTCACAGACAGAGAATAAGTACACATACACGTTTTCCTGGCTATCCTTTGCCTGTGTTTTCTCTTCACTTCCATTCATAGGCTGTGACGCCAGGAAATAGTGGTTTAAGGAAAACGGGCTGTGATAATAACCTTCTGGAGATCCCAACCACCATAAATCATCTTGCAGTTCAATCTCCCAAGTAAGTGTGTAGTGGGGGGTCGTTGTTTCGTATACTATAACTCAGCCACAGGGGGGCGCTGCTGCCCCACTCTCTCTTCTGCCCACTGTGAACGAAGTTTTTTTGTGTGTTGTGTGTGTGTGTGTTTTGGTTTGTTTTTTTTTTTTTTTTTTTAATCTCTCTAGCTGATAAAAAGATTAGAGATCAGCAAATAATCCACTGAGGGAGGAACCTGAATGTGGGCGATTAGAACATAAAGTTCTGGCTTATTTTCCACGAGGCATAAGGAACCCTAGAAGGAAACGATTTACTTTTTACCCCCATTTGACTTGCCTGAACCATCTTCAGATCGGGTTATACAGCAGTGGTCCTTACCCCCCCTAATAATTCTTTTCTACAGTCCTTCTGTTATGGTGACCCCCAACCATAAAATTATTTCCTTGCTACTTCATCACTGCTATGGATTGTAATGTAGATATCAGATATGTAAGATGTCTGATATGCAACTGCAAGGGTCATAACCCACAGATCGAGGATCATTGTTTCAGTGCACCTAAGGTACTAGGTGCATGGAAATCCCTGACTTTGTGTGTGTCTGTGTGTGACTGTGTGAAAGTCACATAAGAAAACTTTCCAGAATTCCCCATGATAGCTCCTCAAGCTTCAGAGTACAGACACTATAGGAACCCCTTCTGAAGAAGGGAAGGTCACGCTCCCGGAGAGGAGCAGGAAAGAACACCTGCTTAAAACAGATATTGTCCAAAAGGAGAAAGTGCAGACGTCAGGAAGGAATCAGAACACCACATCCAGTCTTTGGCTGTCCAATGTATTTACATGCATTTCAAAACTGTTGGTGCTTCTGTGGAAGTTAGTCACACACACACCCACGTACACGCACACGCACACGCACGCGCACATACATCCATATCCAACTGCCAGGAGTTCTGCAGGAATGTTCACTGGTCTCCTTTGTCCATGGCTGCATTTGCTCATGACTGTCCAGTAACGAACCACACGATATCGAGTCTAATTTGGAAAAGACAAGAGCTACAAACAAGCTCTAGTCCCCTGAGTGTAGCATCTGTCTACCTGTAGGAATTGGGAGATTCTTGCCTGGGAGAGGTTTGAGCTCTTGGCTGGCCATGTTTACTGTCTTTCCTAAACGTCCTTTGTTGTTATTGTTGAGATGGTGTGACGGTTTGTATATACTTGGCCCAGAGAATGGCACTACTAGAAGGTGTGGCCCTGTTTGAGTAGGTGTGGCCTTTTTGCAGTAGGTGTGGCACTGTGGGTGTGGGCTTTAAGACTCTCATTTTAGCTACCTGGAAGCCAGTATTCTGCTAGCAGCCTTCAGATGAAGATGTAGAACTCTCAGCTCCTCCTGCACCATGCCTGCCTGGATGCTGACATGTTCCTACCTGGATGATAATGGAATGAACCTCAGAACCTGTAAACCAGCCCCAATTAAATATTGTCCTTTATAAGACTTGCCTTGGTCATGGTGTCTGTTCATAACAGTAAAACCCTAAGACAGAAGAACTCTCATTGAACCCAGGCTGGGCTCAAACTCCCTGAGTAAGTAGCAGAGGTTGGTCTTGAACTTCTGATCTTGCCTCCACCTCCCAAATACTGGGATCATAGGTCTTTTCCATTATACAGGCTATAATATCCTTTATTATATTCACAACGGTTAGTTCTGCCTTATGAAATAATCTGTTTAAATCTTCTCTACAGTAGTATTTGAAACAAGAATTAAAGGTTTTTTCTTTCTTAGGACATGAATTAATATATGAATGAGTTCAGTGGGCTAGGATTACTGAATCCAGAGTTTAGCATTTGCTATTGATAACATCCCATTTTCTGCTTCTTTTTGTTTGTTTTGTTTTCTGAAGATAATTCATATGGCAGTTTGAGTAGAAATGGCCCCCATAAACACATGTTTGAATGCTTGGCCCATAGGAAGTAGCATTATTAGGAAGTGTGGCCTTGTGTGTCACTTTATGGGTAAGCTTTGAGGTCTCCTATGCTCAAACTATGCCCAGTGTGATTCACAGTCTCCTTCCACTGCCTGTGGACCAAGATATAGAACTCCCAGTTACCTCTCCAGCACTGTGTCTGCCTGCATGCTGCCATGTTTTCCTCTCATGATGATAATGGACTAAACCTCTGAACTGTAAGCTAGCCCCAATTAAATGTTTTCCTTTATAAGTGTTGATGTAGGCTGGAGAGATGGCTCAGCAGTTAAGAACACTTGCTGCTCTTCCAGAGGTCCTGAGTTCAATTCCCAGCCACCACATGGTGGCTCACGACCATCTGTAATATGATCAGATGCTCTCTTCTGTTGTGTCTGAAGACAACTACAATGTACTCACACGTATAAAATAAATCTTTTTAAAAAAGAGTTGATGTAGTCATGGTGTCTCTTCACAGCAATAGAAACTCTAAGACAACTCATAAAGAAATTGATTTTAAAACAATTGTTTGTTATACAAATAACTTTACCATCTCTTTAAAAATTATTCTTTGACAATTTCATATCTGTATATTATATATTTTGATCATATTCACCTCCCACCAACCCTCCCCCCTTTTTAATCACATTCTATGATGATTTGAATAAAAATGGCACCCATGGAATCATAGGTAATGGCACAAATAGGAAGTGTGATCTCATTGGAGGAAGTATGTCACTGGGGGGTGGGCTTTGATGTTTCAAATGCTCAACCCAGGCTCTTCCTGTTGCCTGCCAATTCAGATGTAGAACTCTCAGCTACTTCTTCAGCACCATGTCTACCTGCATGCCACCATGCTTCCCACCATGATGATAATGGCCTAAACTTCTGAGCTCTAAGCCAGCCCAATTAAATGTTTTCCTTTATAAGAAGTGCTATGGTCATGGTGTCTCTTCATAGCAATAGAAACTGAGTTCCCTTCCCACTCCTTGAACTCTTCTTCCTAGCAAAGCCTCCTACTGTTCTTTTTAAGACCCATTGAACTTAATTTGGGTTGCTTCCATGAACATGGGTATGGGTTATTTACTGGACAATGGACAACTTAAAAATGGCTGCAATACTGAAGACAAATGGCATTCTCCACAAAGCATGAACTACCAATAGCTTCTCATCAAGGAGTTGCAGTCTCATTAGCCCCTTCTGCATCCAAGTTGGAATGCTGAAGGACTCAATCTTGTACAGGTTTTGTGCAGGTTGTCTCAACTGCTATGAGTTCATGAAGGCAACAGTCATGTCATCTCCAAACGATGGAATTTCACAGAACTCTTCCTCATCCTCCAGTTCTTGCATTCCTTCTGCTCCCTTTTTTCCACTATGTCTCCTGAGGCTTGGGGGTGTGGAGATGGAGAGAAGAGAAGAGGTATTGATAAACAGAAGTTCTGCTTAGGAATGGTCACTCATTCTCAGTACTTTGCTCACTCGGAAGTCTCTGCAGTAACTGCTGTCTATGATGAGTTTGGCCTAGTGCTGCTTGTATTATAATGTTAATTTTGGTCTCCAAAACTGCTTACCCCAGTGTCTGCATGTAAGTCACTGAGGGACCTTGCCCACAGATTCTGATTGGTAAATAAAGATGCCTGCAGCCAATGGTTGGGCAGGGCAGACAGAGGCAGGACTTTTAGGATTCCAGGGCTTGAGACAGAAAGGAAGGAGGAAGAGGAGATCAGCCATGCCAGGAAAGGTGGAGGAAAGGAAAGATGCCAGGCCCAAGAAGAGTGGAGGGACAGGGAGGCATAGCCACCATGTGAAGGAGCTGGGAGAGTGTGGCCCGGTTAGACTGCCCTCTGGGTCCAGGACAGCCAAGGTAGAATATAGAATTTAGTACGTAATAACTCAGGATTATCAACAGGAGGTGGAGTAACCACGTGGAGGTTAGGAAGTGGCCCAGCTGTTGCGCTTTTAAGGCATATTTAAGGCTGTGTTCATCTCTTTCATTTCAGAATATTAAGCACTGAGGCAGGTAGTGAACTCATCACTGGGATATATATATATTTGCTACAGCTGTCCACTGCAAGAAGATGCTTTACTGACTAAGGTTGAGGGCAGCACTAATCTATAGGTATAATAATAATATGTGTATGGTGGCACATGACTTCAATCTCAGCATTCAGGAGGCAGAGGCAGGAAAAGTGCGAATACGTAGCAAGTTCTGGGTCACAGGCTTTTGATTCCAGCATTTGGGAGGCAGAGGCAAGTAAATCTCTATGTTTGAGGCCAGTCTGATCTACATATTGAGTTCCAGGACTACGCAGAGAAACCCTGTCTCTAAAATCATAAAATCAAGCAAAACAAAACAAAATTTTAGAAGGTGGTATGGGATGTCCACTTAGCAAAACAACAATAGTAGGTTTCTTATTGGTAAATAATAAACTATTTCCTATGGCCTATGACTTTCCAAACCATGGGCTCTTGATCAGGTTTACAGTATCAGGCATGAATCGCTTCCTGTAGAATAGAACTCAAATTCACTCAGAAAGCAGTTGGTTACCTCTAGGGCAGCCACACCACTATTGCCCCAGCATCTGAAAAGTCAGTATTTTAGAATGTTGGAGTCCAGCATAGGCTAAGACAGTTGATGATTTTTCTCTCTTAGCAATTTGCATGGTGCTTTTGGCACTATGAGAGTTAACCAGCTGTGAAGACGTTTCCAGCTCAGTTCTAGCTTGATCTCTCTGTGCTGCAACCAACACCTGCAACTGTGGCTTCTTATCATTCTGGTGGGCAACCGAGAACAATGGCACAAGCCTATATGTTTGGGGATGGGAGGTGAGCTTCTGGAGTAAGAACTCATAAGATGGTAGCCTAGATTTGATACTGGGATCTTTGTCTAATAACCTATGGCTTCTGTGTGCAATATTACCCAAATGAAGGCTTCTTTCGTTCAAGAGTGATTGGCTTCCTGGGTCTAGATTATCTCACTCAGTATAATATTTTCCAGTTCCATTCATTTCCCTAATTTCACTTTTTTGTTTGTTTGTTTGTTATTTGCTTTCTCATGACAGTTTTCACTGTAACAGCCCTGGCTTCCCTGAAACTTGATCTGTAGACCAAGCTGGTCTTGAAACTCAGAGATCTAGCTGCCTCTGCCTCCCAAGGGTGGGAATTAAAGGTATGTACCACCACCTGACACTCTTAATCTCATTTTTATTTTCTTTATTGATAAATAAAATCCCATGCCTTGTACTGAATTTTGAAACAGTAAATTTTTTGGTTATCACTAACTGAAATCATCAGCTTTGGCTTGATTTAGTATAAAAGAAAAAAAATTTGAAAGATTGCTTAAAGAATTTCCAAGAAGACTAGAGTCAGTCAAAGTCCCAAAGCATATCAAAGATCTGGTAAAGTTAAGGTTTTTTTTTTTTTTTTTTTTTTGGTTTTTTGAGACAGGGTTTCTCTGTGTAGCCCTGGCTGTCCTGGAACTCACTCTGTAGACCAGGCTGGTCTCGAATTCAGAAATCCACCTGCCTCTGCCTCCCAAGTGCTGGGATTAAAGGCGTGTGCCACCACTGCCCAGCAAGTTAAGGTATTTTATCTTTGCATCTATATGACTCTTTGTCACCTCATGTGTCATGAAACAGAGACTACACATCATTGTTGCTGCTCCCGGGGCAATGTGACTGCACCCAGGATGGTTTGCTACAGTCTCTGCTTTGTGTCAGTAACTCATTCAAATTTTAGGAAGAGAGATTCTGATTGGACAAGACAAAGTCATGTGCCTCTGTTTGCATAGCAAGTAGAACATTTATTTTCTGTAATTTTCAGTGTGTACACTTGGAGCCTAATTTTGTCTGCTACTCAAACTCACAAGATCAAAAATCCCCCAAATGCAGGAAATCTGAAGATGCTGGGAATCCAAAAGAATGATGTAAATTCACTGAACTTTAACTACAGGGGATCAGGGCATGTGAAGTAAGCTTAAAGACCTCTGCTCTTCTGACTAATGTCCCAAAAGTCTTTTTGATCTAAGTACTTCTGTAACCATAGAAGTTTAGATGATTCCTTAACTGTTCCTTGTCTTTCTGAGAAGGCAATTTCAGTATGGTACTTAAATTCTCTAAATATCAAGTAAAATTGAAAGTAAGTTTTACCTTAGGTTGTGGTTTGAGTATGCTTAGCCCGGGGAGTGAAGCTATTTTGGAGGTGTGGCCTTGTTGGAGTGAGTGTGGCCTAGTTGGAGTAGGTGTGTCACTGTGGGTATTTAAGGCCCTCAACTTAGCTGCCTGGAAGCCAGTCTTCTCTTGTCTGCGTTCAGATGAAGATATAGAATTCTCAGCTTTTCCTACACCATACCTGCCTGGATGCTGCCATGCTCCGACCTTGATGATAATGGACTGAATCTCTGAACCTGTAAGCCAGCCCCAATTGAATGTTGTCCTTATAAGAGTTGCCTTGGATGCAAGCAAGAAGAGAGGACCTCGGTGCACTGGTTATTCTTACTATCATTAAACCTCCTGATTTTTCCCTTTTCCTGTGTGTCTCTGCGGGAGCGCGTCCCCTGGCTTGGATCTTAGAGTCCAACATGTCCAGGAAGGTCTGATTCTACAAGTCAGCCATAAGTCACTGAGCCTGCGAGAGGCAGGAGCGAAAAAGGAGAGGGGCCTCCGAAAAGATGGCGGCTGCTCCTGCTGGTGTGGGCCACCTCAGAAAAGAGGCGCTGCTGCGGAAAGAATGGCTGAAGGCCCTCCGGGAGAAATGGGCGCAAAGACAGGGAAGATGAGGAGCCACAGACCAAGAAGCTCAGAGGAGAGGAAGAGGAAGTTGGGAAGCACAGGGATCTCAAGAGAGATGTGGCCGAGAAGATGGAGAAGCTGGAGAAACTGGAGAAGCAGGAGAAGCAGACCCAGAGAGCCATCGCAAGGCTGGTCCGTGAACGGCTAAAAGGCCAGGAGGACAGCGTGGCCTTTGCAGTGGATGCCGCCATCAGACAAGATGCTTATGACTCCGACTGAGATGTTTTCCGTGTCCCATCTGCTCAGCACGCACATCCTGTGGGAAGAGCGTCTCAGACAGGGATGGAGTTAGGCTGTCCAGCACTTCTGGGTCTTGAGAACTGAGCCAGCCCACTGAGTCTCAGCTTATGTTGGTTGTGACCAGTTCATCTCCCAAGAGTGTCCACCACCCCGAGTGGGTCAAAGCTGAGATCTGTACATATGTATGTAAATGGAACTTTTTTAACTTCTGAAAATAAACCTCCATTTAGTAGAAAAAAAAAAGAGTTGCCTTGGTCGTGGTGTCTGTTCATAGCAGTAAAACCATAACTAATTCAGAAGTTGGTACCAGGGATTGGGGGTACTGTTGTAATAGGCCTGACCATGCTTTTGCTTGGGAAATGTGGATTTGGGGACTTTGGAAAGCAGTGGGATGCTTTAAATGTGGCTTAATGGGCTATTCTAATAGGAATATGGAAGACTTTGTTGCTGAGAGCAATATGAACTGTGCAGATCTGGCCAAGAGGTTTCAGTGGAGAAGAGTTTCAGTATGTGGCCTAGAGACTATTTTTGTTGTATTTTGGTGAAGAATGTGGCTGCTTTTGCCCTTGTCTGAAGAGTCTACCTGAGGCTAAGGTAAAGAGATTTGTATTAATTGCATTGACAGAGGAAGTCTCAAAAAAGTCCATCAGAGACTTTGTTCTCTAGTTAAGTCTCATGAAGAGTGGTTTGAATAAGCGTAGCAAGCTTAGGAAGGAAAAATATAAAATGTATGGTTTGAGTAATAAAGGGGCAGCAGGCAGTGGAACGGAGCTGAGTCCTGTGTTCACAGACATTAGATTGAATCAAGGGGAGTGGTGACCTTGAGGCAAGATCCCACCCAGCTAATTGTAGGCCCAGGCATGGTAGTACAGGCCTTTAATCCCGGGAGGCAAAGGCCAGCAGATCTCTGAGTTCAAGGTCAGCCTGGGACAGAGCAGGTTCTAGGTGAAGAAAAGCTTAAACCCAGGCATGATGGTACATGCCTTTAATCCCAGAATTACAGGAGACAGATTCAAGTTTAAAGAGCAAGTTCCAGGAGAGCCAAGCTTAGGCAGTGAGGGAGTTGGAAAACAGAAAACTGCTAATAGAACAAAGGGGTCCATGTTCCAGCCCCAGCAAGCAGTAGAACACGGCAGCTTCAGCCGTGTGGCTCTGGCTTTAGAGTCCAGAATACAAGACTACTGATGCAATTGATGCTAGGTTAGATGGAGCTAAGAAGTTAGAGGTGACTAAGAAGAGACCAGCATCACTGAGGTGAAATCTTCTGCAAAGTGTTTTCTGAGAGCACAAAGAAGCTGTGTTCCAGAGATAGCCAAGGTTGTACCTTGTACTGCAGCTAGACTTGGTGATGTGTAAGAATCACCCAGCTGGTACTGGTTTTGAAGGCATAAAGGGATCATGGAGAGCAGCGGATTAGCACTATGAGAGGCCATAGAGGGCCATTGGTGAAGGTACAGCCTCAGTTGCAGTTGATGGCCTGGGACTGAAGGGGTTACTCAAAGAAGTAAAGGCATGGCACCATGAAGAGAGCCCTGAGAGACTACTGGTGAAGCCTAGTTGCTGAAGAAGACCCCAGAATATTAGAAATGCCACCACCATGGGATGATCACCAAGAACAGCAGCAGCAGTGGAGTGGATCAGCCTGAGACTAGAGTGCTACAGAGGGCAGAGCTGGAGAAGTGACCCAAGCCCTTTGGAGTAGCCCAGAAGAGCATGTGTGGATTCTAGGGATTGGAACAAGAAGCTGTAACATTGAAGTTGCCTTGGAGACCCCAAGATGGTCAAGATGCCAGAACCGTGGGATATCTGCTAAAGAGAGCTGCTAACAGGGAGTGGAACCAGCCCAGGACAAAGAAGTTTGTTGCAGTCAACAAAGATGAAAAGAGAGAATGAATTGGAGATCTGGAGACCACTTTGACATCAGAAATGGAGATGCAGAATTTGGAATTTGCCCAGCTAATTTTCTGTCTTGCTTTGGGGATTGCAGTTAAGTGATTGGATGAATCTCAGAAGAGACTCTGAACTTTGGACTTTTAACATTGTTGGGACTGCTATAGACTATAGAAGTTGGACTAAATGTATTTTTTATTATACTATGGCCAGTCCCAATTAAATGTGTGCTTATAGAGTTGCCTTGGTCATGGTGTCTGTTCACAGCAGTAAAACCCTAAGACATCTTATATGGTTGAAAATTTACCCTTGGGGATGGGGCAAACATTATCACCTAGAGACAGCTCTTTTTTAGAAGAATACTCCAGAATCCATTATCTTTGTACTTTAGGAGAACATTTTGGAAGCAACAACTGTATATAATTTTGATTTTCTTTCATTCTGTATGGCTTATTTTCCAGAAACTTCAGAACATTACATGATAGACATTTAGAACTAGTCCATGTTTTTCCATAATTTGAATCAGGGCTTCTTGTCACTGAGACTCCCCTTGAATTGTTTAAATACTCAGAACTGTTCTTAACCCTCTGATCTTCCTGCTTCTACCTTCAAGTGCTGGGATTATACAGATACGCATGTCCCAGCACTCCCAGGAACCCCACTAATTATGTAACATTGTTTTAGGATTCATCAGTTTATTGTTTCTAAATTGTCCATGCTTTGCTTTTGGCATTTTCTATCTATCAGACACATTTTGTATGCATTCATTCTTTGCCTCTTTGAAGTTCCTTGTAGTTAGGGGCATAAACTGTATCTATGTCTATCTATCTTGCCTATCAAACAGTCATTTTTTCCTTTGCCTGCTTTTGTAAGCTGACTAGTTTTCTCAATGCCAATGACAGAATTTACTAATTTCATGTGACACTTCTCTTCTTCTTCTTCTTCTTCTTCTTCTTCTTCTTCTTCTTCTTCTTCTTCTTCTTTTTCTTCTTCTTTTGGTTTTTCAAGACAGGGTTTCTCTGTGTAGCCAAGGTTGTCCTGGAACTCACTCTGTAGACCAGGCTGGCCTCGAACTCAGAAATCCACCTGCCTCTGCCTCCCAAGTGCTGGGATTAAAGGCATGCACCACCACTGCCTGGTGGCACTTCTTTTTAAAATATTTTTATGTGACACTTATTAAATTGCTAGGAAGTCAACCTGATCTACTACAAGAAAAGCAGGTGATTGATATAAGAGATGTTAGTGTCTTACAGACTATTTTAAAGACCTGGTATTTGCAGTACTTCTTAGTCCACCAGGCAATTGAAAATATAACAAAAATCAGGAGGTGGTGAGGCAGATCTCTGTGAGTTCAAGGTCAGCCTGATCTACAGAGCAAGTTCCAGGACAGCCTTGGCTACACAGAGAAATACTGTCTCAACAAACAAAAACAAAATAGAAAAGAGAAGACAATACAACAAAACCACGGGTTCTGTGCAGTTGCTCATAGGAAACAGTTTTTTCTTTTTTAAACTTCCCTATGTAATTTTTTTCAAAGGCAAAACCCAACTTAATATTTATTATGAATTGTTTTAGAAGCATTTATATGGAAAGATTGCATGATAGAAGGATGATGTAAAGACATTTTTGCAGAGCAAGAACGTCCTATCATGTCCCCTGAGTGACAGTTGAGACGGCAAGTGTCAATCCACCTCATAAAAATATTTTTGCTATCTTATTTCTTCCAAACCGAATAACTTACTCAGCTTCTTTGACGTTGGTGGGTAAGTATGAAGATGCTTATTCCATTTGGAATAAAGGTGTGAACTTTAAACTTTGTCTCTCAGATTTGCCTGCAGTTCCTGATGAAATAAATATGCTTATCTGGGGTCACTTGTGGGAGCTGCAGGAGAAGGCAACCGTGACTGAATGAAGGAGCTGAAAGGGTGTTCTGTAAAGGCTTATGGCGTGGCAAATGTTGCTGACATAACAGAATGTGATGTTGTGTGTGTGTGTGTGTGTGTGTGTGTGCATGTGTGTTGCTGAGGATCGGATCTAAGATATCACATGTACTAGACCAGTGCCCTGCCACTGAACTACATACTCATTCCATCTTTCATTTTTTTTACAAAAAGGATTTCCCATGTTACCCAGACTATCTCCATCCTTGTGGGCTCAAGTGAGCCTCCTGTCTCAGCATCCCAAGTAGGTAAGACTACAGTTATGCAGCAGTGTGACCAGCTTTATGCTTCAAATTATGTCTGTAGCTGAGCCTGGTGGTAGGCTGCAATTGTTAGAAGAATGGGGCAGAGGATTACAAATTCAAAGCCTGTCTGGGAGACACACACACTCGCGCACACACACACACACACACATACACAGACAATGTATATAAGTATCCTCCTAACAAATTATATTGTATTTTATATGTATATAATACATATAGTTAAAAATTGTGTGTGTGTGTGTGTGTGTGTGTGTGTGTGGAGAGAGAGAGAGAGAGAGAGAGAGAGAGAGAGAGAGAGAGAGAGAGACTGTGTGCTGTGTGACTGGAGAGTGTTAAATTTATTCTCTGAATGTATATCAGATTTAAAGTAAAACTAACCGAGCTCTCTGCTCCTCCCTGTTCCAGAGACAGCACTTCTTCTTGTGCAGTGCCAGCTTCATCCCATAGACATAATGTTGAATGTTGGTATGAGTAGATTTGGCCTTATTGGGTGCCTGGTTATCAGGGCTGCCTTCTGCTCTGCACTTGGCAAAGTGGAGATTGTTGCCATCAATGACCCCTTCATTGACCTCAACTATGTGGTCTATATGTTCCAATATGACTCCACCCATCGCAAATTCAACCACACAGTTAAGGCTGAGAATAGGAAGTTTGTTATCACCATCTTCTAGGAGTGAGATCTCACTAACATCAAATGGGTGATACTGGTGGTGTGTCATATGTCGTAGAGTCTACTGGCGTCTTCACCACCATGGAGAAGGCTGGGGCCCACTTGAGGGGTCGGGACACAAGGGTCATCATCTCTGCCCTTTCTGCTGATGCCCCATGTTTGTGATGGGTGTGAACCATGAGAAATATGACAACTCACTCGAGATTGTCAGCAATGCATCCTGCACCACCAACTGCTTAGCCCCCCTGGTCAAGGTCATCCATGACAACTTTGGCATCATAATGGTTGTGGGGCTGCCCAGAACATCATCCCTGCATCCACTGGTGCTGCCAAGACTGGGCAAAGTCATCCCAGAGCTGAACAGGAAGCTCACTGGCATGGCCTTCCCTGTTCCTGCCTCCAATGTATCCGTTGTGGATCTGACATGCCACCTGGAGAAATCTGCCAAGTATGATGACATCAAGAAGGTGGTGAAGCAGGCATCTGAAGGCCCACTAACAGATACCCTGTGCTACAATGAGGATCAGGTTGTCTCCTGTGACTTTAACAGCGATTCTCACTCATTCACTTTTGATGCTGGGGCTGGCATAGCTTTCAGTGACAACTTTGTAAAGCTCATTGACAATGAATAACAATGAGTATAGTTACAGCAACAGGGTGGCTACATGGCCTTCAAGGAGCAAGGACACTGAGAGCAAGAGAGAGGCCCTCGGTTGCTGAGGAGCCCCTGTCCCAACTTGGTCCCCAACACTGAGCATCTCCCTCACTTTCCACCCCAGACCCCCATAATAATAGGAGGGGCCTAGAGAGACCTACTCTCTTGAATACCATCAATAAAGTTCTCTGCACTGCTCCCCCATGTACCCCCCCCAAGTAACTTTGAGTTTGAGCTTTTAACAGGTACCTTGAATTCTCCAAGACACAATGTACTTCTTATCTTGTTTAAAACAAAATAATTGCAGGAATATTCCATAGTAAAGGCTTTCACAAAGACAAGGAAGGGGAAACCATGCAATGGAGTCCTAAATCTCCACAGCTTCAACCTCTCTCCTGTCTGCATACAACTCCTCTCCAGGGACGACACCCTCCCTGTTGCCACTTTGGAAAGTTCACATTGATGTTTTGTGGAGGATGTGAGATTATGTCATTCTTAGGAGCATCCATGGTACTGATACAACAGGGGACATTTGTGGAGCTCTTTTTGTGTGCCAGGGCCTCTGCAAAGAGCTTTTAGGCCTTATAGTACTAAATCCAAACAGCTACTCAGTGTGGCACCAAAAGATATCTCGGGGGATCTTTTGTGACCACCAAATCTCCACCAGGACCTTAAAATAAACATTCTAAGTAAAGAGCAAACCTGGCTTCAAACAGGGGCTCCTCACATCTCTCTCCAACAACTGTTGCCCCTAAGCCCTCACTGTATGGAAATCCTGGCACACAGACCAGGAAAGCAAAAGCCTGGAAGGTTATGAAAGTTGCCCAAGGAGTCAACAGCTAAGAACAGGCGGGTTTGGAGTCCAAGACCAGGCCATCTGTCCAGATAGATCTAGACCTTAAATTACGTTTTATACTGAGAAAAGCTAGCTTGGACAGTTGGCCCAGAAAGGAACTTGGAAATGGTGTGTGTGTGTGTGTGTGTGTGTGTGTGTGTGTGTGTGCAGTCTCTGCAATGTGTGAAGCACCATGTTTTATTAAAGAAAATCTTCATGCTGATCTAAAGAACCATTCTAATTTGAACACAGCTTATAAATTGTGGAAATTCATAATTTAAGCAAAACTGCTGTTTGTTTGTTGAACACACGTATAGTGAGTGGGGTTTGCTATGCTCCAGGGCCTGTCCAAGGTAATAAAGGTACAGTGACACACAGGTAGGGTTGGAGGGTCATGGGTCTCCTTTTCCAAAAGTGGGACACAGATGAGAATGAAACAAGAAGTTAAACAAACAAAAACCTCCTAAGTGTTCTCTCCTGCCAAGAATTAAAACTGCGGGAAAGGAAGGCAGAATAATGACCAGTGATGTTTTTAGTATAAATTGTCCAGGGAAGATGGCCTCTGCGCTGAGATCTGAAGGAGAAGCCAGCAGCAGTGGGAAAAGCTGGACCAGAATATATATAGGTCAGGGAGAGTTTGGTGGAAAAGGGACAGAAAGGAGGATGGGGGGAGACAGATGGGGATGAGACAGCATAAGAGGCCTTGGAAGCCAGGGCCAGGGATGTGCTTTGCTTTTTGTTTGGTTGGGTTTTTTTTTTTTTGTTTGTTTTGTTTTTTAAGGTTTATTTATTTTACTTTTGCCTACATGTACATGCCTGGTGCCACGGATACCCTGTAACCGGAGTTACAGACAGCTGTAAGCTGCCATGTGGGTGCTGGGAACTGAGCCGGAGTCCTCTAGAGGAACACTCAGGGCTCCTAACTACTGCGCCATTTCTCCAACTGCACTTTTTGTTTTAAAATTATATTTTTGTCTATTTCAGTGGAGACCGGATGACAACCTGTGGAAGTTGGCTCTGTACTTCTTCAGTGTGGGGCCCAGGGAATCCAACTGACAGAAGCCTTTGCTACTGAGCTGTCTCTCTGGCCCTGCTTTGTCTACCTTTACCTTCCTGGTGCTGGGATTGTGGATGTGTGCTACTGAATCTAGGTATATAATTTTATCAGAAGGACTTGAAGAAACATTTGAAGACACTATCAGATTTTCAAGAGGGTTATAATTGTCAGGGATACCTTGTCTATAAAGTGATTGAGTTTCGAGAAATCTTTTCTAATTTCACCGTCTTCTACCTCTTTCTAGGGGGCCAGCTCTTTTAAAGCTCCAACTGCAAGTTCAGCAATAAAAATAGAAACCCAGGGCACTGACACCTGAGCCATAACTCATGTCAGGTCATATCCTGCTGCTGAGTGCCACTGTTTTTCCACTGTGAAACGTTACTGGGACCAGATTCTCAAAATAGCGCTCCCTCGCTAGAGCATGCCAGCATCTCTCTGGTGTTATCTGGCCCTCCCATGCGGCCAGCAAGAATTCTCAGCTCCTGGAGCCTTGGAGTATCTCCACCGCTGTGCCAGGCCAGACTTAGCCATCAAATTGTAACATCAGGGAGCTACAGGCAGTTGGACCCTTGGGACAGCTAGTGAGAATGCAGACACATGGAGCCAGCCAACTCCCTGTCTCCACCCTGGGACAGGAGATCCTAGTATCATATATAGGAGCATTCCGAGTTGCAGATGAAAGGTCAAGGCTCTGGCTTATGTGGTTCTACAAAACCCAGCCTTGCCAGCTTCTGTTTTATGCTTATTCTTACTCATACATTATGGAGTAGGTTGAGGATCAATACTCACCCTTAACACTTCAGTCCACAAGAGACTTGAAAACTCTTTCAAAACAAATGCATTAAATGTTGGTTTTTGTTTTCCCTACTGTAAGATGGGGGTGAGGATTATGACACCTTGGAGAGTTGTTGGGAAGACAATTAGCATATTAAAAGATATCCAGATTAGAGCAACCCTCTTTTATTTTTCTTCAGGGGAAAAAAAAAAGCCCATATGGTATTTCTTCCTAAAATCTATTTTTACCATCCCCATGTCAGATTTATCTGTTCAGTAAATAAACATTAAATAAGCACCACTGAAAGTGCTGAAAACAAAACAAAAACAAACAAACAAACAAACAAACAAAACACCAAAAAACCAAAACCACTGAATAAGATATCTCCCAGAGTCACAATCTAGAACAACAGTTCTCAACCTGTGGGTCACGGCCCCTTTGGGAGTGAAACGACCCTTTTACAGGAGTCACCGAAGACCATCGGAAGACAAAGATATCTACATTACCGTTCATAACAGCAAAATTACATCTATGAAGTAGCAATGAAAATAATGTTATGGTGGGAGGGGGTCATCACAACATGAGGAACTGTTTTAAAGGATTCACAGCGTTAGGAAGGTTGAGAAGCATCTGAAAGGTCTGTCCATTCAGTTCGTTCAGCGAGCACATATGCATTGCTGCCTGTGTATTTGGTACTGGGTACACAGCATCTACTCACGACCACCTCTGATGTCCTGAACCTCAAGGATACAGACACAAACCAAGAGTCTTCCTGCCTCTACTCTCAGCTCTTGAGCCATTTCAGGCCAGAGTAATCCTGTAAAACTGGGAAAGACAATGATCAGCTTGAGCTTCCGGTTTCAAGAGTGTGCCTTGCATGTTGTCGTCTCTTTCTGCGGCTCCATCAGCTCAGGCCACTTGTCCCACCACCTGTCCATTCCTAGAATCAGCAGAGCCCCTCCTTATTCGGGGTCTTTGAACATGCTGTCCTTCTGTCTAGAATGCTATCTTCAAGGCCCTTTGGATAACAGGCTCCTCCTCTTCCTTCGTGTATCAACCATATTTTCAGAGACACCACCCTGGCGACTATGGTTATTCCCTATTGCTCCTTTCACCAACCTGCATTTACCATTTTATTTCTTTGCTTACTTACCATTTGCCTCTTCCACAAACAATATGAGAAAAAGTTTTTCTATTATAAGAAAATAGGGGGGCTAGCTTAGGAAGGAGATGTTCACAAGGCTTTGTGTCATCTTCTTAAAGTAAGCGTGGATGGTTCTTTTGTAACAACAATAATAACAATTCAGATAAATTTGCAGCAGCACTACCTGATAAACTATCTGGGATTTTAGGAATGCTTGATACTGTGCTGTGCAATTTGGTAACTGTAAGCACCTTTAAATACTGTGGTTCTTGACCATTTTAATACAGGTTAGCTCTTAAGCATTTAAAATTTGCTACATGATGTTCTGCCTCAAACACACAGACAAAATAAACAAACAAACAAAACAACGGGGCATGCACAAATGAAGAAGCATTTTATACGAAACACTTTTTTTTTTTTTGGTTTGTTTTTTGAGACAAGGTTTCTCTGTGTAACCCGGGCTGTCCTGGAACTCACTCTGTAGACCAGGCTGGCCTCGAACTCAGAAATCCGCCTGTCTCAGCCTTCCAAGTGCTGGGATTAAAGATGTGCACCACCACTGCCCGGCAACAAATTCATAATATATATATATATATATATATATATATTATTTATATTTTTTTTTTTTTTTTTTTTGCGTTGTGGGTGTTGTGCCTGCACACGTGTCTGTGGACAGGTGCATGCTGTACTTACTGATGCTGGAAGAGGGAACTGGAATCAGAAACAACTGTGAGCCAGAGCCAAATTGTAACACCGGGTCAAATTCTGGTCCTCTGCAAGTCAACAAGCTTGCTTTCTTTCTCTCTCTCTTTCTCTTCTTTCTCCTCTCTCTGTCTCTCTCTCTCTCTGTCTTCTTCTTTCTTTCTTTCCTTCTTCATCTTCAGCCTTCATAAATTCCAAGTATTTACTAACACATTAAATCTTAACTTCCTCCAAAGTTCTACAGTTTCACGTTTTTCTATTATTTTTTATTGATTTTACGAATTTCACACCATGCACCCCAACCCCACTCATCTCCCCATCCCTCCATATAGGCCCTCCACCCTTGCGACCTCACCCCAAGAGAAAACAAAAAACAAAAACAAAAATAAAAACAACAAAATAGAGGAAAAATGGCATTAAAATATCTTGCTGTGGAAGCTGCAGTGTGTCACTGTATGTCACAAACAGCTTTAGCTGCAAGTGTTCACTGCAATGAGTCACTGGTCTGGTTCAAGGTCTCTGGCTTCCAGCGGCACTTTTAAAACTGTTGAGCCATTGTAAAAATATATGCACGTTTTTCCTCCAGGCTCTACTCAGTGAGTAAGGACTCTGAGTCTAATTATTTATTAATAAATGCCTAGGCTGTAAACTTCACTTTGTTCTCTGACTTGCTCTTAACTTATTATCCCTTTTACTCTATGTTGTGGGTGGTCCTGATGCTGCTTGTATTCTGATGTTAATTCTGCTTCCTCAAGAGGGGTTGCACCTGATGAGAGCAGCCTATCACATACTCAGGTGACCTCATGTGACCCTTCTCCCTACTTTAACTAGTCAATAAAGCTGGAGCCTATGATTGGGCAGTGGAGGGCAAAGGTGAGGCTGCAGGTTTGAGAGTGGGGGCAGGTACAGAGGAGAAGAAGAGAGAGGGGAAGGAGAGAGACTGAAGAAGAGGAGGAGGAAGCCAAGATGGAACAGAACCACGTGGCCAGGAGAAACCACAAGTAACAAGGGGTCTTATAGCTGGGGAATAAGTTAGATCTGCCTAATCTAGGCTTATAGCTTATAGCTTATAAGTAAAATAATCAGATTATATGTTTTCTTAATTTTGTAATATTTATATACAGAAAACTTTAACTCATTTAACTCAGTTTACTGGCGAGTTCTTTAGCCTTTGCCTTTTCCAGTTTGGCAATGTGAGCCACAGACTTAGGACCCAGGACATTGCCTCCCCAGTGGTGGCAGATCTCATCATATCTGTCATTGTAATTGGTCCTAATAGCTTCCACCAGCTTAGCTAGAGCACCCTTGTCTTCCAAGTTAACCTGCGTGAAGGCAACAGTGGTGCATGTTTTCCTGTGGACCAGGCGCCCCAGCCTGGCCTTTCCCTTGATGATGCAGTAGGGCACCCCCATCTTTCAACACAGGGCAGGCAGGAAAACCACCAGCTCAATGGGGTCTACATCCTGGGCAATCACCACCAGCTGAGCCTTCTTGTTCTCCACCAAGGTGGTGACTGTATTGACTCCTGCTCGGAGGACAGGTAGTCTCTTAGTTGGGACTTCCCCTTTGCCAGTGGCTTTCTTCTCAGCACGGGCCAGTAGCCTTTGCTTCTTCTCTTGCTTTGTCTCTGGCCTGTACTTGTGGGCAAGCTTAAGCAACTGAGTAGCTGTTTGCCTGCCCAGGGCCTGGGGGAACTGGTTAATGGCAGGAGGTACTTCGAGTCGCTTATTGAGGATGGCTCTTTGCTGCTGCAGCCTGATGTAACGGGACCATTTGATGAAGCGTGTTAGATCTCTTTTGGGCTGGATGTCCTGCCCAATGCCAAAGTTCTTGGGTCTTTTCTCAAACAAAGGATTGACCACCTTTTGGTCTCCTGTTTCTTGACAACAGTGGAGGCCAGGCCACCTTCTTCCCCTTGGCCTTCTTTCCTTTGGGCATCTTGCTCTGCTGGAGGATATATTTTTAAAATGGGCTTACTGGGGTTTGGAAATTGCAACAGCAATTCTAGCCTGGGTTCAGGTACCTGTTGGTGTACATCCCTCTCCTCAGCCTTCCAGCTCCAATCTCCCACGCTTCTCACTATTTCCCAAAGTTCTCTCTCTCTCTTCCTGTGGATGTCCCACCTCCTATTCCCTGCCTTAGCTCATTGGCCATTAGCTTTTTATTGACAGGTGTTGCTTGTTAGAGATTCCCTCTACAAACCATCTCTTCAGCTCTCAATATATGTATATTTGAGAGTGGATGCAGGTAGAGGAAAAAAGTATATATATATTATATATAATATACATTTACATTCATTACTGTTATATTATTATAAATATACTATTCTATTATTTTTGTATAATATATTATAAATATTTATGTGTATATATATTAACAGTGTTATTGTCATTATGGCAGAGTTCTCTATCATCACTTTTTTTTTTCATTGTCACAAGTTATCTATGTTTTGTGTTGACAGTGGAATAGTCATGTTATGCCTGGAAGGAAAAGTTACACTGCCTTAGTAATTAATACAAAAATATAAATGACACATTTTATTTATTTTATCTCATGCTTTTAAAATCTGGTTTAAAATATAACACATGTCTGTGGTGACTGGCCACAGTTGACATGTTCAACATCGTCATGGGTTAGTGGGTGCCTTGCTGGACAGTACAGGTGTGTTCTATGCAGCCAGAAACCCTAAGGGAAATGACACCATCCCTCTGTGCTTCAGGTGTTAGAGCTTGCCGGATTAAGCGGGTAGGAAGAGCATTGCCTGCCGCTGGGGTGGTACTCATGCTCAGTGTTAGCTCTTACTATCATCAGTGTAAATCTAATCCCTCCTTATAATGAGCAAAGCAACCTTTCCGTTAGGTTCTAATCTGGGCTTTCTACACAAGGACCACGAGTCTTAGCACATCTTGAGACAGCGAAACTCATCTGCCACCTCAGCTTTCTCATCTCCCTTCAAGCTCACCAGGGAGAGCTGGGTTTGAGCTTGGCTAACCTGTAACCTGACAAACCTCGCTACACATTTAGGTCTGCAAATAGATTCTTCTTGAATTTTCCAAACAAGCAGTATCATATTTTTACTAGGATATAAAATTAGGGTTGTCAGCCATAAATTTTCCCAGCTTCCTTTTTGGTGATCTCTGAAGAGATTGAAACCATACTTCATTAGGGTAAGAAAGTAGCATTTGTCTTCTTCAAACTGTGGCTTACAGCCACAGACCCACATTAGTGTCACAGTGTCTGCTTGATGGCGCAGGAACTAGGCTATAGAATGATACCAGGCGACCTTGCGGGAGAACTTTGGAAGAAACGGTGATGTGACTCGCTTTGTGAACTCACTTGAAATATGCATCTTGGGGGTTGGAGAGATAGCTCATTGTTATGAATACTGGCTGTTCTTCTAGAGGACCTGAGTTGAATTCCAAATACCTGCATGGCACCTCACAATGGCTTGTAACTCCAGCTCCAGGAGATTTGACACCTCTCTTTGCCTCTGCAGGCACCAGGCAAGGACATGGTACACAGACATACATGCAGGCAAAATACCCATACATATAAAATAATTAAAAAAAAATATGATGTATCTTGGAAATTTCCAGATCTCTAATCATTTCCTTTATGTATACAATTACTAGCTCATTAAATCATCCTGTTTGGGTCAGACAGTTGTGTGGGCAAAGTACTTGTGTAACCATAAGGACCCCCTATCACCAGCACCCTCATAGAAGGCAGGCGTCTATAACCCCAGTGTCATCAAGTGGACTCCCATGACTCCCAGGGACTCGCTAGCCAGCCAGCTTAGGGTGAACAGGCAAATGACTCACATGGAGCTGCCACCCATTTTTTCTTATCTTTTATCCCTCTCTGTTTTAAAAATGTGTTATAATTTAAAGACTGTCAAGGAAACAAAGCCAGAGTTTCAAAGGGGACAGAAGGAAGAGGGGTGCTCTTCCCTCTCGTAGCCCTTTATATTTTTAAAAACTCTTTTTTTTTTCTAGAAGAATGTTTCACACTTGTCCAGTTCACAGTTATTTTGAGTTTCTGTGTAAAAGAAATAAACACAAAGCTGTCTTCATGGTGGACTGTTGAAAATTGTCACAGTCTTGACAGATGCTGTTCTCAACACAGAATAGAACAGAATGGATCCTAACCCTTGACTACAGAAGAACAGAAGAGATCAGGAATTCAGTAATCTTGCCAACGGGTGTAATGACAGATTGTTTTTAAAACCACTGATTGTGTTGGAGAGAGAACACAACCATTAAAACCAATTTATAAAACACTGTGTATTTGGCTGGGTGTGCTGGTAAGTGCTTTAAATCTCAGAACTCCAGAGGCAGAGGCAGGCAGACCTCTGTGAGTTCAAGCCAGCCTGAGCTACATAGCAAGTTCCAGGTTAGCCTGGTCCACAAAGCAAGAGTACTAGGCCAGCCAGAGCTACATAGTGAGACTCTGTCTAAAAAGACCAAAACCAAAACAACAAAAAAGCAAATACTGTATATTTATTTTTAAAGCACATCAAAATAAGAGTCCGTAGAAGACAGAAAGGAGCATCCCGCCTATGAATTAAAACACACTGAGCTTAACAGAGAGAAATTTTACTCAAATTAGTAAACAAAGTAAAGAAACATTTTTGCTTATGTAATTCAAGTCTGCTAATCCATTTTCTGTTGCTATAAAAGATAACCTTTTAAAGAAAAGAGAATTATTCAGCTCCCAGTTTTGAATGCTAGAGCACCAAAGCCAGGTAATGGGGAGGGGCCAGCCCTCTTTTTTTTTTTTTTTTTTTTTTTTTTTTAATTATCACAACTCATGCTCAAGAGAACTGAGAAGGATCTTGTGGGAATTAATTGCATTAGCTTCTTCCAAGGGGAGTGCCTCTACTGGCCAGTTTGTCTTAAAAGTCCCAAAGCTGTCATACTGGGAGCCACACTTCCAATACATTAACATTTGGGGGACAAACTATATTAGAATCATAATATCTGTAGTGGTTTGAAAGAAAATGGCCCCCATAGTCTCATAAGGAGTGCTATTATTAGGAGGTGTGACCTTGTTGGAGTAGGTGTGGTCTTGTTGGAGGAAGTGTGTCAGCGTGGGTGGGCTTTGAGGTCTCAGAAGCTCAAGCCAGGCCTAGCCGCTCACCGTCTCTTCCTGATGCCTGTGGATCAAGATGTAGATCCCTCAGCTTCTCCAGTGCCATGTCTGTCTGCATGTCACCATGCTTCCCACCATGGTGATAATGGATTGAAACTTTGAACTGTGAGCCAGCCCCAATTAAATGTTTTCCTTTAAAAGAATTGCTGTAGTCATGGTGTCTCTTCACAGCAGTAGAAACTAAGACAATAGCATATATTTACTAACTTATTTATTAAACAATATCACCAATACCTTTTGGATTTTATATCTATAAACCCTATTCTAAATAAATTAACTTATTTACTGCCTTGGTTTCTTTCCGTCAAAGATGTTTTATAGGCTCAGAGCTCATCTACTGGATGCTGAAAGAACTTAAATGTATTTTCCCCATTTCAGTCTCTTCAGCTACACTAATGAGGGGCTAGAGAGATGACTCAGCAGCTAAGAGAGCTTGCTGCTCTTACAAAAGACCCAGTTTTGGTTCTCAGAGCCCATGTCAGCTTACAACCAACTGCAACTCCAGGGATTTAACAGTCACTTCTGGCCTCCATGCGTGTCCCCACATACATAACACACACACATAAAACAAACCTTTAAAAAAATGATACCCTAGTGAACAAGCATATCAAGATCCCTGCCTTGTTGAAAGAAAGTAAATGACAGATATCAATTCAAAGTAAATGACAGACACATTGAAGGGAACACTCTGACATAAATAAGAGAAAAAAGAAGGGACTCCTAGGAGGGCTGAGAGGAGGTGATAAGTGGACCACACTGTTGAGTACGATCAAGAAAAGTGAAACGCTGTTGAGAAGTGGCCAGAAGAAAGCACAGGCTTTGGTTTAAGCACAAGTTGATACCTGGCTTCAAGGACAGTGGCATCAGGACTTGCTTTTCCTGTTTTTGTTTCTGCTGTTCCCTGTCATTCGTTCTCAAGTAGAATCTACCACAGAGGTAGGGGGTGTGTGTGTGGCGCGCGCGCTGCGCGCGCGCGCGCGTTCGTGTTGATGCATGAATGCTCAGGTATTCCTTACTGGTATTCCCATATAAACAAGTAGCCTGTGTGATGTCAAAGGATCTTAGCGATTCACTTTTATTTTTGATTGTTGGCACTAACTCTAGGTTCCTCTACAACTACCACCGTTTATCCCTGTAGTTTGAAATGAGAGCTTATTTTAAAAGTTTGTCTTTGTCTGTTTGTTTGTTTGGTATTTTTAGACAAGGTTTATCTGTGTAACAGCCTTGACAGGCCCAGGACTCACTTTGTAGAACAGGCTAGCCTTGAACCCACAGAGATCCACCTGCCTCTGTCTCTCAAGTACTGGGAAAGTGTGTATCTCCACGCTTGGCTATTTTATTTTTAATTATTTGTATATGTATACATCGGAACGTATACGTGTGAGTCCAGGTGATTTTGGAGGCCAAAAAGAGGATGTTGGATCCCTTGCTAGAGTTATAGTTTTAAGCTCTCTGATGTGGGTGGTAGAAACCAAACATAGGTCCCCTATCAGAGCAGTAGGTGCTCCTAATCAGTGAGCCATCTCTCTACTTAGGAGATGGGAAATACAAAATTAGTAATTATGGGAGCAGCTTCATGAGTCCAGCTTTAAAGACCAAAGGCTTCATAGTCTCCACAATGGCTAATCTATAAACTGGAGAATGAGAGAAACTAGTAGCAGCTGAGTCCAGGAATGGGGGACCAGTGATACCACCCCAGACTGAGGCTAAAGGCCCATCAGCTCCCTGGAGGGTCACCAGTGTGAGTTTGAGTTGAAGGCTGAAGATGCAGGAGTCAAATGTCACCAGGAATGGCAGCAGCAATAAATTGCACCTGCCCAAGAAGAGTTGTGTTTCCAGCCTGGGCAGGTCTCCTTTGACCTGGGAACTGAAAGACCTAGTTATTCTTTCTAAACTTCTCTGTTAATATCTCCCTTAATTACTCTGACAGCTTGATTTATATCCTATTGAAGGTTCGAAGAGGAATTAGTTTCATGCAAAAGTTCCCGATGCACAACTTTTTTCTTTTTGTTTCTGAGGCAGTATTACAGTGTAGCTCAGGCTGGCCTAGACTTTGTGATCCTCCTGTGTCAGCCTTCTGAGTGCTAGGATAATAGGCGAATGGCGTTATGTCTGACTCACGACATTGATGATGCTTTTAAAAGCAGCTTAGGTGAACTGAACTCAGCAAATGAGTTAAAAGAGGCAGATTCATAGCTTAAAATTAAAAGTTGCAGCTATTGCTGCAATGTGAGACTCCAAGAGAGTCAACACTAGACAGTCACCCCATACTTTTTGGAAGGACATTGAATGACAATTAACATAGCCTTAGACTGGCTTGCTCTGATGTAGAAAGGGATAACACCAGATAGAGCCTGGTTGGTGGTAGCCCACATCTTTAATCCCAGCACTCAGAAGGCAGAGGCCAGCAGATCTCTGAGTTAGAGGCCAGCCTGATCTACAGAGCAAGTTCCAGGACAGCCAAGGCTACACAAAGAAACCCTCATTATATTACGTGGGCATGAGTTTCTCAGACTGGTCATAAGCTCTGCTTTACTTTTTAAAGTACATTTATGTCTTGGGCAGAGGGTGCAGCTCAGTGTTAGATGCTTCCCAGCATGTATGAGAACATGCTTCACTTCCTAGAACCTCAAGTAATGATCATAATAGTGGCAATAACAATACAACTGCCTTTTATTCCAACACCATATTGGTTTCCTTTTGGTTTTTGCCTTTTATGTAAACCCTATCCTTTAATATTACAACTTTTTCAGTTTGCTTAAAAATATTTCTCAAGTCACCTTTGTTGGATCCTGTCATACAGAATTCTGAAAATAAAAATGTCTCTGTGGTAACCTCTGTGGTTTCTTCTCAAGGTAGAATACCCTGTGTCACCCTGTGCCCATTTCCCTCATCTGTCAAGACAGTGACCATAGATCTTCTTTTAGAAAGTCATTGTAGGGAATAAATTAATGTTAAGTAAGATAACTTTAATAGTCTCTGTGTATTGTAACCATGCGAAATCTGTCAGTGATAATCTGGAGTCAGTGGCACGTACTTGTAATCCTAGCACCTGGGAAGCAGAAGTAGGAGAATTGTAAGTTCAAGACCACACTAGGATGTACAGCAGATTTCAGGCCAGCCTGGGCTACATGGTGAGACCTTGTCTCAAAGCAAGCAAACAAACTAAATGTTATTGATGTCTTTATTGTTTTATGAAAGACAAATCATTGTTAAGAAATCATTCCTGAAGACGTTGTTTGGAAAACTGTCAAAGACAGAGAATATTCATCAGTATTTGAAAGTTCCTAATCTTTCCTGAATGGATGAGTGTATGATGCAGACCTTTACCTACCAGAGACTCATGAAATCTTAAGCTGCCCCTGTGATTTCTCTAGAATACAGAGTTAACAGAGTCCTTGAGGGTCTAGCCGCTCACAGATTAAACCTTCCAAGGAGCCTGTAAGCACACAGCATTTGATATCCGCTACCACAACCCCAAGAGAACAAATTGAAAATCAGGTTGATACTCATGATGGGTAAAGGATCTGGCTGAGATGGCAAATCATGCTGATGAAAACATAAAACAATGGCCCCATAAAACAATGGCTTTTTCATCAAAGAACATTTTTCTATGCTTTGCCCAGAGCTAGTCTAACCTTGTGATACTTCCTGTTCCCTGCCCTTCACCCAGAATATGACTGATACATTTTGGCTGAAACACCCAAGTAAGTCTCTTTCCAACATGACATTTGAAGGTAGTTTTTGGCACACAGTTCATCTCTGCCATGCTCTAAGACTCAAATGTTTGCCCAGTGGGCATCACACCAAAGGCGGCTCTGAGTTTTTCTGCTTTGATGGCTGTTTCAAGGTAGGATTTTATGAATCTATTTGCTGCAAGCTTAATCATGAAGACAGACTCCTGAGTTTCGGGAAGGCAAGCCAATTCACAAATTCCTTTTACCCCTTCCTTCAATGCTCTATCTATTCTTGCCTCGGGTTCCTGACTCCAAGTCTAATCCTTTCTTGTTACTACTTTAAAGTTACCAGTGACCAGAAACGGCTCAGTGACCTTCAAATCAAACTGAAATTAATTTTGAAGCAATGGATTATCCTAGTTGAATTTGAGGACGCCCCTGGCCCATTCCCTTTGGCAGCTGGTGCTGTTTTTTCATACATATATAAAAGTATTCTGCAGAAATGTCAACCCTACAAATCCAGGGGCAGGACATAAGGTGGAGCGAACCAATCGGGAGATATTTTTCATGCCATCGCAAAGTAAGTCACAGATGCCTGACAGCTGCAGCCCTCTCGATGGACTTGCTTTATGACTCAGAGGTCTGTTTATGCCAGAGAATGCAACCAATGCAACCCTATCCTAGAGATGTCCCAGGAGAAAATAATTTGGAGGAAAGAGTAGGAAAGAAAAGTCCTTGGGCAGATAGAGTCAGATTCAGACCCATGGTTGGGTGTAACTGTCAACAAGGTAGAGAGCCCATAGGTTGTGTGGAGTCAGTCCCGACCACCATCTCGAGCAGTCAGAATATTTTGAGCTCACAGAATAATTTTCAACATTGGCTATACAGTTTGTGGAGCCAGTGGGAAAGGAAAAATGCAGAGTCACCCTTTTAAAATTATTCAGAATTTCAAGAAGGTGAGGCAAAGGGCTATTAGCCTAGTATAGCCTTAAGAGATGGACTGTGCCTTGAGGTACTTTGTTAATGAAGACAGTTTTGCTGTTGACCTCTGATGAGAAGAGGTCTTATTCTCAGAGAACTAGGTTTCTAGGGAGAAATTCAGAGCGTACCCACTAATCTGGCATCATGGCTATGACAGGCCGTCAGAGAAGGCAAGCATGGCACAGTGAGTGCCTGTGACTGACAACAAGGGGTATGGCTAGTCAAGGAGACTGGAGAGATGACCCTGGGGTGGCAGTGCTCAGGGAGAGGAGCAGATAAGAGTGAGTTAGACAGAAGTGGAAATGGATCGTGGAAGCACTCCATCACATCAGAGCCCATGGTCAGAGATGGGCCTGCAAAGCAGAGAAAGAAGACAGCTGTTATTGTATATTGGTTGAGTTTCTCCTGTAGAGAATGGGGGCTCATGGAACTCACAAGAAGGTTACACAACTCAGCACCCCCTCTTCCCAAGTTTTATAGCATGTTCTGGCACAGTGGAAATGGTACCCTCTGTAATGGACTTGTACAAGAAACTTGAGTGGCAGTTATCATGGATGTTCACCCATGCTGGGGTTGGAATCTCAGAGATGCAGCTGCCTAAGTCACCCATGTTCTTTTGAGGAACCTCTGAGCCATGCTACTCTAAATGATGCAATACAAAAATGCATTGTTCACTGAGTTAAATCAGGGTAGGAATGTTTCCTCAGCCTGGTGACTGTGCCCAGTATTCACTTCCCCTCTAGGGAAGGTAACATACACAGCTGTCTGCAAGGAAAACCAGGAGTGAGCTGGGACACAGAGCCCCGAGCCCAGTGAAGATGGTGTTGGGGAAAACACAAAAGATCCATTGGGTGGCTATAACAAGTAATGCCATGTGTCCCCACAGATAACTACACTCCCAAATAATCTAATGCTGGTACATGGACCATCTACGTTCCTTCATAAGAACTGCTTCTACCTGGAACTTGGCTCATCTTTTCCCAAGTAGACGATCCAATTCTCAGTCTTGTGACATTTCTGAGATGTTAGGGCACAGAGAGTGCCAGTGCTAAGTCTCTTCTTCTAGGAGTGATGTAATCACCTTCGATAAACAGATGTGTGAAAGCTATCTAGGCCTAACTACCTGGCTGCCCATTCTTGCCACAGAGACACATGCACATATCACAAGTGCACACCCATGCATATACACACACATAAACACTCATGACTGGGGGAAGGGAAGACTCACTGCACATCCATTCTGTCTTGGTTTTTTTTTTTTTTTTTTTCAGTTCCAAGATATAGGAAGTCTTTCCTACTGCATGATCTTTATGATGCTGCTCCCTCTCTCTGCCTGGAACACTGTTCTCCATTCTCACCAGCAGGTATGGCTTTTGTTTTTTTGTTTTTTGTTTTGTCATTGTTGTTTTTTGGATTCTTGCTTTTTTTTTTCTTTCATATCTCATTTTAACATATTTCTTTCTCACAAACCAAAGTAGATGATCTGGTTTTTTTCTATTACCACAAATATTGTATGCAAATAAATAACAAACACAGAATGTCATCATTCTTATAGCCCATTGTTTTCTTGATACATTTATACATCTGCACATTACCAAAAACAAACAGAAAGAAAGAAGGAAGGAAGGAAGGAAGGAAGGAAGGAAGGAAGAAAGAAAGAAGAAAGAAAGAAAGAAAGAAAGAAAGAAAGAAAGAAAGAAAGAAAGAAAGAAAAAGAAAGAAAGAGAAGGGAGGGAGAATAGAAGAAGAAAGGGAAGGAGGGAGAGAGGGAAGGAGGTAATCTTTCTTCTCTTTAGATGGGACAAAGCAAGACTGTTCATATCCCAACTCCCTTCCACCCTGCCTGTCCCTCAAGGACCAAAGAAAGTCCCTAGGAGGAAAATCAGTAGTAAAACACTGACCAAAAGCAGCTTGGAGAAAAAGGTGTGTGTGTGTGTAAATAGAGATTCATCCTAAAAGTTCTGTTACTCTAGAGAATCCTGACTAATACAAGATATTTATGCAAATGTGTTCCATTTTACTTTTTACAAATTTGATAGAATGTTTTATTGGCTATCTTTGCCGGCAGAACAGAATTTTATAGTTAGAAGTCTTCTCTCAAAAACATGCCTGAGAGTGACAGAATGACACCCCAAGTCAATTTCCTCAATGTCTTCCATGATGTTTCTTCCTTCAGGGAGGAAGCCAAGAAGAAGACAGAAGCTTAAAAACTAAAGTTTTATTTTCTGAGCGCTCAGGGCAGCGGCTAGTTTGGGATGTGAACCTCGTCCCCGAAGGGAGATTGCACAACATTTTTAAAGGATGGGAACACAAGATAAGGGAAGGGGGGCTGAGGGGAGCTGCAGTTTTATCCAATTGTGTTTTGACATTATGTGTTAAGACAAGGGAGTAGCCATTGGAGACTGGGATGCATCAAGGGCACCTGGCTTCAAGGCCCTTAATTCATTCTCCTAGACATTAGGTGCAGAGCTCAGAGCGATAAGGGGTGGAGGGGGGCGGGGTGGGGGGACAAAGGAGCCGGTCAGCTGCATGTAGTTAACTAGTGCATAACAGGCAATTGGTTATGTATCTTCACAACTTATGTACCTTGGTTTAGATAACAACAATTTCTATATTCTTCTTCACCTGTTAATAGATAATTAAGAAATTTGGAGAAGTGGGTCAAGTGTTCCTTCCTAGGCCTGGGAACATGAACTTGTTTGATCCTGCCAGCAGGATGGAGAAGTTGTCCTTGAGATGGCTGGACTGAGACAACTCTTTCCTCACAGCAGAAGCTGTTCAGCTGTAGGGAAGCCCCCAACTCTTCTAGGGCCTGGGTCCTTGAATTTAGTTTCTCCCTATGATTAAATGGAGTCTGAAAAGGACATGATGGTGCTTAGAATAAGTTTCTCTTGCTTGTTCCCAACCCATAATTCCTCAAAGACTGATTAAAAACTTTCCACCACATCCTAATTCTCCAGGGGTGGGGGATCAATTTCATTTATATAAAGAGAAAGGAACCCCAACCAATCAAATAATAAGCAAGAATAACTTGAGGAACATCCAAAGAGGTAGTCTTAGTTCTACCTCTTAGTTCTAGGTCTCAGGCTAATTCTGGACCTGCTGGAGTATCTCATGGCCCTGGGCCTGACAGTAGCACCCCCACTCCCCCTGCCCCATGCTAAAGTCACATGGGTTGTGTTTTAAATGGTGGTGGAAGGGGTCACCTGGCTGGACCCATGCCAAAGCATTCCCTCTGAGGAGTTAGCCCTAAGACAGCTTAGTATAAAAGAAAGTTTATCCTTGCTGGAGAAGGGAGTAGAGGCAGAGAAAGGGGGACAGAGAAGGACAGAAAGAGAAAGGAGAGAGGAAGAGAGGAAGAAGCTGGCTGGGGGCTGTGGGCAAAAAAGAGAGTAAGAGAGAGGGGAGAGAAAGAAAGGGGAGGGAAAGAGAGGAGAGAGAAAGAGAGAGACAGAGAGAGGCTTTTTATTAGTGAGCCAGGCTCCTATGTGGGAAGGGGAGCAGCTGTTGCTAGGTAACTGTTGGGCATGGCCTAGAGAAATGCTAACAACATCATCAACTACTGTCTTGCCCCAAGTGTCCTTGAGTCTGGCCTAGAACTGTAAGCATTTCTCCAGCGGTGGTTGTGTCCCCGTGCACCTCAGTGCAGTGAAGCTGTTTCCCTGTGGCTGAATGCAAGCCAACTAGACTGACTGGAAAGCCCCTTAACAATCCCACTACCACCTGCACCCTGAAATCTAGGCACCTGACAGCAAATTTAAAATCTTAAAAAATAAATGAATCCCCTTGAACTTACACCTTTTTTTTGACTGGAGAACTGAAATGAAATATGCCTGTTTTTCATAGTTCTGGAAGCCGGGAAGCCTCATGTCTGCTGAGGACCCTGTTTTATACATAACCAGCTGCTAGTGCTGAGTCTCCCCACAAGGCACAGAGCAGAGAAAGAGAAATCTCTCACCTTCACCATCTACTTGCTGACCCCCACCCTGAGGAGAGGGCTCACACTGACTTTCTCCTGTACACCAAGCCTTGTTTCCACAAAGAGAACTGAGGTTTCCACGAAGGGAACTGAGGCTCAATAATGAAGACAAGGAGAAATCTGTATAGAATAAGGACTGTTGGTCTGTTTGCTGGGGCAGTTTCACAGCTAGCTTCTAATTTAACCCAGCTTCTCTGCCACTGTGTCGTCCTCCATGCAGCTCATTGTTCTACCTCCCTGTTCCTTTCCAGTTTCCCATCTGTCTCTCTGCCCAGTCTTCTGCAGGTCCTTCTGCCTCAGCTCTATACGCCAGTTCTTTATTATGCAAAAAACCATACTCTCGACTCAGTTGCCGGCATGGGGACTAAATGTCCATCCCCAGGGCACCTAGCCTGTCTTTTATGGGTAGGTGAGGAAGGGACAAACATTTACATATCCAGCTATCTTATCAGCCTAGCCCAGCAATTAACTATTGAGAATACAGGGGCACACCTTACAACAAGTGTGGGTGTGGGTTATCCTAACAGCTGATATGTAGAGAAGAGGGGTGGGGTGCCTAAGTAGCAATTTCTTCGGAGGTTTTTTAAAATTGGTTATTTATTTACATTTCAAATGTTGTCCTCCTTCCCAGTTTTCCCTCCACAACCCCCATCCCATCCCACCCCCATCCCCATTGCCTCTATGAGGGTACTCCCCACCCCCCCATTCCTACCTCACCGCTCTACCTTCCCCTTATGCTGGGGTATCAATCCTCCACAGGACCAAGGGCCTCCTCCCACCTCCCATTTATACCAGATAAGGCCATCCTCTGCTACCTATGTAGCCAAACCATGAGTCCCTCCATGTGTACTCTTTGGTTGGTGGTTTAGTCCCTGGGAGCTCTGGGTAGTCAGGTTAGTTGATTTTGTCCTTCCTATGGGGTTGCAAGCCCATGGGGTTTGTTTTAAAAGGAGCAAAAGTCCATCCTCCCACCCCAAATTCTCAAACACTTACTTACAAAGGGCTTTCAAGAGAACCCAAGAGCATCTTTCTCAGCAACAGCTATCAACACCCTCTCCATCCACAGTGTGTTCCAGTCAATTCTCTGTCATTCGACCCCTCCCCCTCTCCCAAGTTTGTTCTTCCTTAACTTCCATCCACTGGCTGTCCCCAGCTGCCTTCTTCCTGGATTTTCTAACTTAAGCAAGAAATCGCCCTCTTTAGGACTTTGAGAGAAGGGAGAATTCCCTTTGGCACACTGGAGAGGAAAATAAAGTCGTAGGTGCTCCCTTGTAGATACTGTTTGGTGACACTAGGAAAAATCGTGTCAGATCAAAAGTAAGGGAACACCAAGTGAAGAGTGGAAAGACAGAGAAAGCAGGGACAGCAGGTGGTCTGTCAGAGCGGAGAGCAGGAGGGGATTACACAACAACCTCACTGTGACTTAAAATACCATCTCCGTGGCGGGTGTACTGCCGGAGGCTCCTGGTGTGGGAGATTTGTACAACTGTTCAGTGGTGTCCCCAGGAGCATGAAAATAAGGAACACCGCCTAAGGTCACATGTCACGTGTGACAGTGAGTTATGAAGAAAAATCACACCAAGAATAAGCGTATCACTTGATCTTGCCAAAATGAATACAATTAAAAGTAAGACCCAAGGCCCAGTATGGAAACTTGCTTGTATGTTCTCCAGCATTCAGAATGCATACACCAGACAGTCTGAAGTCACGTCTTCGCAGCCTACTAGCAAACAAAATACAGAAGCCTTTATTCCCAAGTTTCTGTATCTATAAAATGAGACTGATAATAATTCTAACACACAGGGCTATTATATTTAATAAATTGTACCAGTAGTTAAAAAAAAACACTCATTACTACAGTAGCCCTGAGACAGAGCCGAGAATGGTCTTCTATTATTATTATTAATTATTTATTATTATTATTATTTTCTCTGAGACAGGATCTCACTGCATAGACTGTTCTGGAACTTGGTACATAGACCAGGCTGAACCTCAAATTCAGAGGTCTGTTTGCCACTGCTTCCTGGGGGCTGGGATTAAAGGCACGCAACACCATACCCAGCTTTCTTCTCTCAGTCATGGAGCTGAAACAGGAATAAAGTAAAGGAAAAAGGAGAGAGGCTGGGGAGATTTCCTTACTCGTTCAGATACTAATGTGGTAATAAATTACTTGCAAATAGACCAGTGCAGACTATTGGCTGGCCATTTGCTGCTGCCATTAGCACGTCGAGTATCAGAAGCCAAAACCCAAACTCTCGAGTGAGGCCATTTGAGCCTATATTTATAACTACTCTGGATGTCTGCAGCTGATGTGAAAAATACTCACTTGGGAACATAGTCAAGTTCACGCAGTGAGAGTAACAGGGAAGAAAAGACTTCTGTAACTGGAATTTGAGATAGGGCTTGGGATTCGAATCTTAATGTGCTTCAGGGTGCTTTCCACAGTGGGTACGAGTAATGTTGAACTTGGAAGACTCTTAATATCGTCCAGCTAAGTATGGAATTTGTTCAACCAGCAAACTAACATTTATGTACCTACCCCATCCTCTTCCTCTTTGGAAGGGTTACTCACACAAAGTAGATCAGGCTACCCTCAAAGCTCACAGCTCTCCTGAAGTATAGGCCACCATGTCTTCCATTTATTTATCCTTAAAAATCATTCTCTTATTTATGTTTTAAAACGGGCTCTTCTATATTTGCCATAGCAAAAATGCAAAGACTAGAATTGTTTTAAACTGCTTATTTGCAAGGAAAATTGGCTTTGGGCATGTGCCCTTGGCATCCCCCCTCCAACTCCCATCCCCAAATCCAGCGCCTACCAAAAGAACCCAGAACAGCATCTTAAGGGCAGAGCTAGAAAAGTCCTAGTATAAAGGAAGTTATGAGGATTTCTTTGATACTGTACCTATCACCAACTCAATCAGACATACATTCAGCGTGTGATGCCATCCCTTCCAAATACTCTCCGAGGCAAGGGGAGAGTGAGGCTAAACGTGGTTCTGGGCTTGGAGTGGCTCCAAGGAAACACCAGTGTGAATGGTGGAGGTAGAGCATGCTCGCTAGCCTTTTGGTTGGCGTTTTGCAGTTGCCTGTGAGTACTTGAACCACTTTATGCCCGTGTGCGATAGGAGAAGGCGGAGAGAGTTTCCCTGTTCAGGGTTCAAGTGCTCTTGTGACTATCCTAAAATAACACTGAGCATGATACATTAGAACTTCACGTAGCTAAGTGCACAGGCTTTCGACTCGTCCTTGTCACTCAATCGTCGCTCTTCCTGTCTCAAATGAGCTGAGCTGCTTGCGGAACAGAATTTTCCATCATCACTCAGAGTTGCAGAACCCTTCTGCTTCTGCATTTCCGCTTCCACTAGCATCGGTGTGACCGTTGCAGAGTAAAGTACATCGAAAGGAAAGCTAGGCTTTCCTTGCTCCCAAATGTTTCCTAGCAACTTACACCGCTCCTCGCCCACTGGAGAATCGATTTTTCTGTGACTTTGCCGACTTCTTTCGCAAGAATTGTGATTATTTTCACCCAGCCTTTTATTCACGTGGCTAGGTATGGCACCGTTCCATGTGGTGTGGACATATTCCCGAAGCCGAGTTATTATACCTTGTTGAGCATTAAAGAAATCTGATCGTTTCCTTGGTCTCTATTTTGGAAGATGCGGGAGCTTTTCCCTTAGCGACAGCATGCAGCAAGATTTAAACGAGGCTGACAAAGAGGAAGAGTTTGGGTAGAAAAGGAAAACTCCAAATGTCTTGTTTTAATTCACACAAAGATGCGGCATGGGAGATAAAAATGAGAGATTTTTCTTTAAAACCGAATAACCTCTGGTGGAGGTGATTATGACCCGAACACACCTATGAAATTCACAATGGATTAAAAAAAGATAATTGTGCAACAGGCTAAGGCAAAGACTTTCCTTGTCTGGGGTTCAAATGCTTTAAAAAAAAAAAAATCACTGTTTTATGTATTTTGCCTGCATACACTCTGCACCACATGTGTGTCTGGTGCACGAAAAGGCCAGACTCGGGTGTTGGATCCTCCAGAGCTGAAATTACAGATGGTTGTAAACCACCCTGTGGATAGCCAGGCCCTCTGGGTGTCAAATCCAGGTCCTCTGGGAGAGCAACCCATGCTATTAACTTCAGAGTCATCCCTCTAGCTCTCAAGTGCTTTTAAAAATAATAAAAGTTAGATAGTTTCTGAAGAAAAGCTGTACATAAGCTATATATGTACAGGACAGTGGGAAAATTATACAAAGAAAGGAGTCCTGCAGTTTGGGATTGTTTGATTTTTTTTTTTCCCCTATAGTGAATGGAAATTTTAATTTTCTATAGCTTTTCTACATCTGACCTATAGCTACATGGTTCATGGCCTCTGTACTCTTTCAAGCTTATTTTGTATAGAATGAGTTTCTAGAAGAAGAAACATCCATATACATAAAAAAAGGTTTCCTCTTGTTCCTGTTTTGTTGTTGTTGTTTGTTTTGTTTTTTGTTCTTCTATTTTGCTTAGAGTAGATGCTATTTTCTTCCATTTGGCTTTTTTGTTTGAGACCTAATCTCACTATAGCTTACATTTATTGATTTGTTTGCTTGTCTGTTATTTATTTATTTAAAGATAAGGTCTCACGGTGTAGACCAAGTGAGCCTGCATCTCCCTGTGCAGACCAGGCTGACCTCTAGCTCATAGTGATTCACTGGTCTCTACCTCCTCAGTACTGGGATCAAATGCAAATACCACCATGCTGGCTCCGAACTAACTTTGAACTCATTATGTGGACCAAGTGGTCCTCAGACTTAAGGTCCTTTTGTCATAAAACATCCCCTGGTTGACATTATAGGTGATGCCATCAGCTTCATTTCCTCATTGGGCAGCTCACTAATCATCTGCAACTCCAGCTCCAGGGATTCTGATGCCCATTTCTGGCCCCCGCAGATATGTGCATATGGGCATATACATAATTAAAAATATTTTTTAAAATGAGTGTCTATTTTTTTCTTTTATCCTGTTTGTAATAGTGGTGCTAATAATGTCTCTGAAGCCATAACACATTACATGAGAAATGAGAAGATATTATAATATAGGTCAGTAGCAAATCTTCTCTCAATGTGTGTAAATATGTTATTTCATATGTATACATGTATATATGTATATATGTATAACTACTTTTTAATTTTTTTTTTTTTTTGAGTTTTGAGACAGGTTCACTCTGTAGCCCTAGATGGCCTAGAATGTACTATTTGGACCAGACTGGCTTTGAACTTGGGGAGATAGTCTGGCTTCTGCTTTCTGGAGCTGGGATTATAGGCAAGCATCACTATGACTGACCTCGTCATTCTTTTTTATGGCTATTATTATCTTTTGGGAATATGCCATTTAGTTATGTAGCATTTATAAACAATACCTGTTAATTAATATATAATAATCAATTAGATTCCCATTATTGGAGCTAAGGCTTATTTTCTATTTGTCGGTTTATTTTATTTATTTACTTGTCTATTTTTCAGCCAGGGTCTCACTATGTAACCCAAACTGGCCTTGACCGTGCTAAACAGCCTGAACAGTTTTCTAGCTGTCTTCTTCCTGCAGCCTCTTGAGTGCTCACCTGAAAGGTAACATGCCACCATACTCCGTGGCTTGTTTTCTTAGTCACTTTGAACAGTGCCGTCCCAGTGGTCTCCTTTCTTGTAATCTTTACTGTCTTGCATATGGAGTTTCATAGAGTTGATTATTAGACATGGGAATCTGAATTCCTAAACCAGGGAAATGGGTTAGACATCTGGTTCTCAACCTGTGGGTTGCGACCCCTCTGGGGACTCTGACACCATCAGAAAACACATGTTTACTTTATGATCATAGCAGTAGCAAAGTTACAATTATGAAGTAGCGACAAAAATAATTTTATGGTTGGGATCACCACAATACGAGGAACTCTGTTAAAGGATCGGATTCCAGCATTAGGAAGATTGAGAACCACTGGGTTAGACAACATTGACAATTTACCATAATACACTCCTGAAGTCAACACTGTATGAGAAAGTCTTGAGGGAACTACAGAGCTGTGTGATTTGCCATTTCCTCATCAGTACATGGTACACCCCTCCTTCACAGCTGACTAGAGTCTCACCCACCCTACTCCCATTCCCACCCCCGTCTCTGTGCATTCGATGTGCGTCACCTTCACCAAGCCTGCACCAACAGCGATGACCACATCACCTACAAATGCTCCTGTCTCATCAACCTTATCCCATGTTTGTATTGTTCTGGTTCCAGGATGCTGATACTTTAAGCCTGAGGCTCTAACTTGAGCAGGAAGAGTTTATTTTGGGGATGAAGAATCTCTCCCCAGAGACAAGACAGACCTCTCAACCTCACTCGTTCTCTTTCCCTCCCCTCCCTCCCCTGTCTCTGTTGCCCCTCTCTTTCTCTCTCTTCCTCCCCCTCACCCCTCCTCCCACTCCGTCCTCCCTTCCCTTACCCCTGCTGAGTAGCTCTGGAGGAGGAATTGGTTTCTAAATCTGCAGATCACTCCTTTCTCTCTCAGAAAACATCAGTGTTTTCCATGTTTATCCCCTTATTACACAGAAACACAGTCAATAAGACAGTAAGGGGTCGTGTTGACAGTGACTTTAGTCACTTATGGAAAGTGCCCCTATAAATTTCCTTCAATGCATAGAGTTGATATAATGAACACATGCAAATATGCATTTCACCCACCCCATAAACACAGTTGTTTAAATGGCTGAGGAAGAAGGAAGGCACTGCACTGTGAATGACAGTCTTTTGCAAGGATAATCTTAGGATGGTGTTCTAATGGTACCATCCAGTAATGGTTCTGTGATGGTTTGAATAAGTATGGCCCCCATAGCTTCATGTGTTTGAATGCTTGGCCATAAGGAGTGGCACTGTTAGGAGGTGTGGCCCTATGGGAAGAGATGTGGCCTTGTTAGAGGAAGCACATCACTGTGGAGGTGGGGCTTTGAGGTCATTTATGCTGAAGGTACACCAGTGTGGTTCATGGTCTCTTCCTTGCTTCATATGAGTCAAGATGTAGAACTCTCAGCTCCTTCTCCAGCACCATGTCTGCCTGCATGCTGCCATGTTTCCTGCAATGATGATAATTGATTAAGCCTCTAAAACTGTAAGCCAGCACCAATTAAATGCTCTCCTTTATAAGAGTTGCTGTAGTCATAATGTCTCTTCACAGCAATAGAAACCCTAAGACAGCTTCCATGGTATAAAATGAGCTATGCCCTTCTTCCCTCTGGGCCAGTCAGACTCAGCACCAGAGCCTAAAGAGTCTCATCACCTTTAGGGAACATTAAGAACATAGACTGATGATGCAGTGCCACTTTACATCTCTTTAATCCAATCAAAATGTAGCCTTGGACAAGACAGTGAAACCCCACATAGGTACTTTAAAGTTCTCCACAAGACTCCAATGTGTAACTAAGGTGCAAACTATTTGTGTAACTCTTGTTTTTTGTTTGTTTGTTTTTGTTTTTCGAGACAGAGTTTCTCTGTGTAGCCCGGGCTGTCCTGGAACTTACTCTGTAAACCAGGCTGGCCTCAAACTCAGAAATCCACCTGCCTCTGCCCCCAAGTGCTGGGATTAAAAGCGTGCACCACCACTGCCCTGCCTATTTGTGTAACTCTTAAAATTTGTTTCATGATCCCTGAGAAACTTCCAAGTAGCTGGATAACATTTGGATTATTGTTCTCCTGTCAGGGTAGCCATCTTGGTTCACTAAGGATGTTACCAAAGTTCCTATGTGGAAGGTCCCAGATAACAGGTTAACAGTAGAATTTAAAGAAGCCATTAGAGAGTTAGACGGTGTGCTAAGAATAAAAGAAGAAGGATGGGAATATGTCCTAGGAAGAGGTAATAGTATAAGCAAAGATACCTTGATAATAGTAGAATCTGAGGCTCTATGTGCACAGTGTTACAAGAAATAGAATCAGGAGAGACTGAGTGATGGCAAGAAAATTGGTCAAATCTTTGGCTTTGATGGCAGGATTGCTGATAGATTATTCATCCTGGGAAGGAAATGAGAGCAGGAATCCTCTGGAGTGGCAAAAGTTTACATTCAAAAATTGGTTTATGCAAGGAGCCACATACTCTCCAATTAAGATAAGAGATCAGATCTGATTATGGATGTGGTGATGTGTACCTGTAACTAGGAGACAGACGATGAAGGAGAAAGGCAAGCTCCAAATCAAGTTCTAGACCAGCCTGAGTTACATTCTGAAACCTTATCAAAGACAAGAGAGGGGGGAAGAGAAAGAGCTCACATCTGTCTTCTTGATTACTTTCATGATGTCACCAATAAATCATAAGAGCCCAACACTGGCGGTGGGGAGCTTCTCGTCCAGTTGGTCTTAAATAGATGCTCCTCCCAGACCATAATCACGAGGGTGGTAATGTGATGAGCTGCTGATGAATCTGTCTTCTGAGAAATCTATCCCTTCTTTAAGAGGAAGACTGTGACTTTCTGGGAATACCAAGGGATAACAGTGGCCAGCCCAGAGAAAGTAACATCTAAGTAGATGTTTGAGCAGATTTGGGGAAGATCCTGAATTAGGACCCTTGTCCTTGGAGTCCTGCTTATGTTTGAAAGCTGTCATTGAACAATGACATATAAAGGATGCTACCTTTGAGTGCTACCCCAACCAGCCAGCTGGTTTTCTTTTAAAGTATTTTACTTTCAGAAACTAAATAAATTCTGGAGTACTTATATAGGTCTTGTGTGTAAAGCTCACATGTGCAAGTGTGGCCCATAAAAATCAGATTTCACCAGGCACTGGTGGCACATGCCTTTAATCCCAGCACTCGGGAGGCAGAGGCAGGCGGATTTCTTAGTTCGAGGCCAGCCTGGTCTACAGAGTGAGTTCCAGGACAGCCAGGGCTACACAGAGAAACCCTGTCTCGAAAAAACAAAACAAAACAAAAAAAAACAAAACATCAGATTTCAACACAAAACTGTGATTCCAAATCTCTCAATTTGGGTATTTTATCTAATTAATTTCTTAAAGATTTATTTACTTTATGCGTATGAATGTTTTGCTCGAATATCTGTGTATATGCTTGGTACCCTCAGAGAAGAAAGTATCAGATCACTCAGAACTAGAATTACAGATGAACCCAGGTCCTCTAGAAGAGCAGTCTATGATCCTAACCATAGACTCACTTCTCCAGCCCCAGCTGGGTATTTTAAAGTAGAATTACAAGAGTCTCCTAAGTAGAGAACTTCTTTTTTATCTTTAGGGCTGGGATTTGAAGTCAGGGTTTTGCACATGCTGGGCAAATGTTCTACCATTGAACTATCTCCTAGCTTACCAAATGCTAATGACAAAAAAATTTAGTATTTTGACTCTGCTTCTCTCAAACCTTTCTACACATAGTTCTAAAAAAAATCCACACCGGCCCCCTAGTTCGATGCCTAAGACCATGTATATGTACTGAGACCGCTGCTTCTCATTAAAACATATCGACTAACTGCAATTATTTTGGACTAGAGCTTTTGTGCCATGATGGTCAAAGGAAGAACCTGTGAGTGTTGGTTTTCTCCCATCAAGTTGATTCTGATGACTGAGCTCTTCTCACCAGTCTTGGCCGCAAGTACTTTTACTGAGGGCCATCTCTTTGGCCCTCGGGAATGTTTGAAGTAATATCTACAGTTTTGTTTTATGGTCCTTAATGAAATCATTCTGTTGAAACATTCTTGAAAATTAAGAGACGAAGCCTTTTATTTGTGCAGCTTCCCTACCCCTAACTAATAAATTCACAGTTTGAATCAAGTGCAGACTTTGCTAACTGATAAATACATTTTCCTCACTTAGCTCAAACACATTCTAGCATCCTTACAGTTGTGTGACAGTCACTATGACGATCATGTGGGTGAGCATGACATTCTGTGTCACATTAGAGGGGCTTAGTGTAATAACTAAAACCATATATTCTGGAAAACATTTTCAAACACTGGCTCTACCTTTAATGATGAGTTCTTTGGAAATAATTCAACTTTCTTGTGCTTCAGTTTCCATGTCTCCTCATTTTAAGATGAGTGTAACCATGGTGACTGTCTCACAGTGTTTTAGAAGCGTGGCATTAAATAACCCCTGAAAATATTTAGCAGGCAGCCCTGGACCTCAATGATCTTCTTTAGGAGATAACTGAGGAAGTCTGCTTTCTACCGGTGAGGGGAATGAACACATCGTGAGACAATGATGCCCAGGGCAGCTGAGGAGGACTTGGGTCTTTTCAAACAAAGGCACATGGCAGAAAATAAATCAGAGCCCCAGAATCTCAACCCACGGGCTACAAATAGAAGCTGCAGCTGCAGGCCCAGGGCTGGCCTTTACATGCCCAGAGTGCAAAGGGACTCCTGGTGACAAGCTGATCTTTTCCGTCACACCCACACAGACGCAGCAATCACCCATGGAGTCAACTCTGAATATTAAGAGCATTTTAGTAGAGTATAGCAAATTACTTAGTAATACGGACTGGGTAGAAAAGACATGGTGAATTTAGTGATTAGAGTGTTCCTGCATGTCCCATAGAGGATTTGGATCATGGTGTGCAATAATAACCCATTTCATCTTTAGAATAATTAACCATGTCCAGGCAGTGGATCAAGGACATTCATTGTTAGCCTATTTAATGATAGGATTATCATCCCAACCCAGATTTCAGGAAAAAGGGCAACAGAAGACAAAGAAACCAAGGTTCAGTGAGATTAAATATTTACCCAATCACAAAACTCTATAAAGCAACATTTATACCTAAGTCTGTCTGACCCTAGAATCTGTCTCTTAACCATTTCTTCTGGGTGATATTTAATTCACAAACTATTTCGTCTACTTTTTCTTGCTACATGAGATGTCCTCTGTGAGAGGAGCCATGCTGGACTGGTTGGTTTTGTATCCCAGGTTGATGTACAATTGAAAAAAAAACCAAAAAACCTTGCTCTTAGTGACTCACACTTTTAAAATTTGCTTAATTTAATTTGTTCTATTCAGCTACAATTATTGCTCACTGCATGAGCAATTAAGATATCAAGAGTCTATGCTTCTTTTGCTGTACTGTTAGTCTAGTCTAAGTGTTTCCAATTCAAATGTTCACTTGGGCTCAGCAACCAATGAAAAGGAATGAAATCAGCTGAAGGAGCAAAGGGATCTGTCCTCCTGCTGATTGCTTCATGATAGACCTACTGTCTGTCAGCAAGAAAAAGCAGACATCATGTTTTGTATGGTTTATATGAAACAGTGTGTGGGCCAAAGGAAACATTCGTAGAAAAAAATTTTGGTCATGGGTTTCCAAGAAGTGATCTTTGGTAAAAGTAATAAGGCAGGCACAAAAATAGAGTGTGGTCACCATATATAGAGTTTATATAAAGTTTTCAGAGAAACCAGCTTCTTTCCAGCTAGAAGATCAGAGATTTTGTGGTGGGCCTTACCTTGTTTGTTGTTGTTTGTGGTTCATTTTGTTATCTAACCGGATAAAGCTCCTTCTGTTATCTAACAAGATAAAACGATCCTTGGGTTGTCTAACGAGATAACAGTCAGAGCAAAGATTTGCAGGTGACAAATCACAGCTGAGGACTTCAGCCTGGGCGTTACATTGGGCTTCGTATTTAAGGCTTTGCTTCATTATATGTTTTCTTTCTTTCTTTTTTTTTTCTTTTTTTTTTTTTTTTTGGTTTTTCGAGACAGGGTTTCTCTGTGTAGCCCGGGCTGTCCTGGAACTCACTCTGTAGACCAGGCTGGCCTCGAACTCAGAAATCCACCTGCCTCTGCCTCCCAAGTGCTGGGATTAAAGGCATGCGACACCACCGCCCGGCCATTATATGTTTTCGACTTCTTATTGCAAATAAATCTACTATCTATCCGAGGTTCTGGGAACGTCTTAGAAGAGGAAGCAGGTCAAATGTCAGAGCCAGGGATGAGAGAGGAGCTAGAAAACATGTCTTCTGGACGTGGTGCAGCCACCATGTTTCCGATCTCAACAATAGTTGCAGTTACCTAAGACCTTCACAAGACCGGGCGGGTCACCGGTCCATTCTGCATGGAGGTGGAGCAAGTGAGGCCACACCCTTCCTGAAGGACTATTGGCAGTTAATGCTTGTTGGGACAGGAGTGTCCTTATTTAAATTCTATTTAAAATTTTCAAATGTTTCTTTGGTAATGATAGTTGCCCGTGGTGTTCCAGTAAACCTTTATCCTAAACTCATGCAGGATTGAACTTAGTGGTACACACATGCACACGCACTCAACGCACGCACATGCAGACTTCATTGACGGAAGGAGATCTTTGGGGAAAAGAGTTTCAACACGAGTGGGAGAAGATGAAAATGACCAAAATTCAGACTGGGTGTGGTGGTGCATGCCTTTAATCCCAGCACTTGGGAGGCAGAGGCAGGTGGATGTCTTTGAGTTTCATGCTAGCCTGAAAGAGTTCCAAGACAGCCAGGACTACATAGAAAGACCTTGCCTCAAAAAACGAAAAGTAAAAAGAAAAAAGAAAAAGAAAATAATTACAATTTATCATACACACATACAAAATTGTCATAATAAAAAACTAAGTAAATAAATACATTTATATATCAAACATTAAGAACTATTGTAATGTATGTATAACCATCTGAACTGGGACAACGTTTAAATTTTTCCAATGAGTGCTATTAGCAAGAAGCAGAAGATATGGAGGTGAAAACTTGTTAGGGTCTAAAAATGAAAGGAGACTCTAAGGAGCAGGAACTGCCACTCCTTGAAGCTTACTTCGTGGTGTGTGGTAGGACACGGAGCGCAAAGGAACTCCTGCGTCTTGGAAGGGATCCAGCAAAGACACCGTCTAATTTGGGAGATGAAGGGATTGTCTTCTGAGGAGTGGCTTAGAGGGTTTAACATGCTTCAGTTTTAAAATAAGGCGGGTGAGGAGAGTTCTATAGATAGCCGTATGAACTTGTACTTAGTACAAAAGGAAACTCAAAGTCACACAATGGAATTGCAAGAGGACTGTTTCCTTTTTCTTTTATTTCAAACATAATGAGCCCAGAAATATGCAAGGGGGAGGGGTTAATTTTTTCTTAAATGAAATATATATACATAGATTTTTAAGGGAAAAAAATCTTCAGTTTTCATATCATTTACTAAAATGCTAGGTTTAAGGAACAATTGTTCATATCATTGATTTATAATGTACTATAGAAGTATTATTGTCCCATGACAGTGTGTTTTAAACAGCTTCGACACATGTGTACTTGCAAAAAAAAAATAATAATTCACTTAGTGAATGTTTTGCAACTTTGCTAACATGTGACAAATTCTTCAAGCCTTTGTCACTAATATCATGTGTTTTTTTTTTCTGCTTCACAGAGAGAGAGAGAGAGAGAGAGAGAGAGAGAGAGAGAGAGGGGAGAGAGAGGGAGAGAGAGAGAGGACTAGGCTGGCCTCAAATTCTTGATCCCCACCTGTCTTGTTCTAGACTTTAAATATAGCTGTGCAGAAACCATGCTTGACTTCATTCTTCAAATTTTATTTTAATTATTGTCTTTTTGAGGCAGAGTTTCATGTAGCCCAGGCTAGCCTCAAGCTTGCTGCATAGCTTGGACTCTCAGTCCTCCTGTCTCCACCTCCTCAGTGCCTCAGTGCTGGATTATCAGCATGAGCTACTATCCCTGGCTTTTATTCTTCAAGTTTTTTCTTCCAATTTGTCCGCTTTGGGATTTTGAATTTCATTTTGGATCCCAAGTTTCTGATTTCCGTAATTTAGCTAAAACTCAAACCCCTTTCAAATATGCATAGGAAAGACTGAGAGGAAACACAACACTTTTAGCAGTTATATTATTTCTGATGAAAATTTCAATATTCAGTTTAGAGACAGCTCAGGTTCCAAAGTAGGGGCTTGGAATTGAGGTTGGAGGTAGGCTCTGGAGCTCCTTCACACAAGAATGCACCCAGAGAGCAGGCAGACGAAGAGATATTAGACCAGTGGTTCTCAACCTTCCCAATGCTGTGATCCTTTATACAGTTCCTCATGTTGTGGTGACCCCAAACCATACAATTATTTTCCTTGCTACTTCATAACTAATTTTGCTACTATTACTATAATGTAAATATCTAATACGCAAGATAGCTGATACATGACTCCTGTGAAAGGCCCTTTGACCCCCAAAGGGGTCTAGCCTGGCAGGTTGAAAACTGTAGATTTCAGCCCTTCCTCTTCATCCCTGTCCCCATCTAAACAGCAGACTTAAGTAAATGTGTTTACATTCTTCCTAGTAAAGGCTGAATTGTTCCTCTCTGTTTCATATGCTGATGCCTGGCTCTATGATGGTATGATATAGACGTGTGGAAATTGGTTAGGTTGGAGTGAGGGAGGTTCTGAGGGTGAAGCCAGCACATGGCATTGATGCTTTACAGGAAAAGATTCCAGAGGATTGCTCTGTGTGGGTATCCCTCTCTGCCCTGCAAGAACAGAAGGAGGCAGCCATATGCCAGCCAGGACAAGAGCTCTCACCAGAACCCAGTTGTGCTGATGATAACCAACCTTAGACTTCCAAATTGCAGAAATATAAAAATGTAAATCTTGGTTGTTTGTTTGGCATCTAATTATGGCACTCCAAGTTGACTAATAACATCTTTAAGTTGTTTTTACCCAAGCCTTCTTTTTCTTTTTTAAAAAAGCTCTTCACCCTGGAATTACTCCAATATTCTAATAGATTTTCTTAAATATTTTTAATGTTTTGTTATTACAATTTAAAACAATCTTTCTAGTGTTTATATTTATTGTGTTAAATGGGGGTCTAAATATGATTGCTTTTTTCCTCCAGTTTAATAGGAAGTCATGAAAATGGGCAGGACTCACTGTCATTAACTGCTCATCAAAAGGGTTCTAATCAAAAAAATATGGCATAGCCACACCAGGTAAAATTATTTTGCCTTACAAGGAGACAGTGCTACAGAAGAGGAGAAATCTTAGCCAATTGTACTTCAGTCAGGGAGTATATATCAAGGATACATTGAAATGATCCATGTGAGACGGTTATTGACAGCCACACTGATTGAGCCAATTAAAAGTTTTGAGTCCTTTTTTAGTGATGACCGAGAGGAGGCTCATGCCTCTAACAAGTCTCTTAGTGCCCAAGTTTAGGAGTACAACGTTTTTAAAGGCAAAAACACAGAGACCATAATTCACACCAAAGTTAGATGAGGGTCAAAGTAGTCTCAGATGGTGGAACACAGGAATTATTTTATTTTATTTTTTTAAGGTTTTATTTATTTATTTATTATATGTAAGTACACTGTAGCTGTCTTCAGACACCCCATAAGAGGGCATCAGAACTCATTATGGATGGTTGTGAGCCACCATGTGGTTGCTGGGATTCGAACTCATGACCTCCAGAAAAGCAATCAGTGCTTTTAACCACTGAGCTATCTCACCAGCTCCCAGGAATTATTTTAGATGTAACATGACAATTGTTTTTTATTTATATCTTCTGTAATTATTTTAGTTTAATTATTATTTTGGTTCATACATCGGACCATGGTCTAGGTCATGGAAACCTCAAATTTATTGCCAAGGCAAACCTGACTATGAGGAGGAGGTGGTCAGAGGGGGCTGGGAACTGACTATGAAAGCATTTTGTTATTCATTTCAATATAAAGAACTGAACATTTTCAACACAAGAAAACCAAAACTTCTAGTAAAAAAAAAAAAAAAAAAAAAAAAAAAAGGGCTAACAAAATTGGTAGGTGTTTATTAAGAAAAGAAATGTAGGGCTAGAGAGATGGCTCAGCAGTTAAGAGTGCTGTCTGCTCTTCCAAAGGTCCTGAGTTCAATTCCCAGCAACCACATGGTGGCTCACAACCATCTGTAATGGGATCTGATGCCCTCTTCTGGTGTATCTAAAGACAGCAACAGTGTACTCACATACATAAAATAAATCTTAAAAAAAAAAAAAAAAGAAAAGAAAAGAAATATAAATGGCTAACACTTGTTTTTAAAAGTGTCCAATGTCCTTAGCCATCAGGGAAATGCAAATTAAAACTACTTTGATGCTCCATCACACCCTAGTCAGAATTACTGTCATCTAGAAAGCAAACGCTGGTGAGGATGAGACAAAGAAGCCTTATTTACTGCTGATGGGAGGGGAAAACAGTACAGCTACTGTGGAAACCATGACGGTGGGTAAGCACACTAGCTGCTTTTGCAGAGGATCCAGGTTCAATTCCCAGCACCCACAGGGCAGCTGGAATTAAAGGCATTCACTACCACCCCCTAGCTAAAAACCAAATTTGAAATGGAGATTGTGGATTCTTTTTTTTTTTTCCTTTCTTCTCTTTCTTTTTTTTTTTCTTTTCTTTTCTTTCCTTTTGCCCTGATGTGAACATAATAGTATACTAGAAGCCTTTTCGGTTGATTTTAATTAAATAATTTAAAGGATTTTTAACTTCTTAGACTTATTTATTCTATGTTCTGTACATTGGATATTTTGCCTATGGGTATTTATGTGCATCATATGTGTACCTGGTGACCTTGGATGTCAGAAGAGGGTATCACAGCTCTTAGAACTAGAGTCGTGGACCACCATATGGGCACTAGGAATCAAATGTGGGCTTCAGCCACAGCAAGAAGTGGTCCAACTGCCAAAGCAAATGCTTGAGACTCCTAGGAGAATTTTGAAATCGTTTCCACTTTGTTGCCCAAGCTGTTCTTAAAGTGCCAGGCTAAGTGATCCCTCTGCCTCAGCCTCTACATGACTACATACATGTACATGATGCCAAGGTGCCTGGGTAAAGGGCATTTTTTTCTTCTGACTGTGACATTGCCTGACTTTCTGATAATTCTGAACTATTTGCTTTTGGCCTTGCTTTATGGGAGGGAGCAAGAAGTATTTCCTTCTTGATTAAATTGTTGCATTTTGTTTTGTTTTGTTTTATGTGTGTGTGTTATGATTGGCCAACATCCCCCTTTCCTGAGAGTCTGCAAATACACATTATCCTAATTTAAAATCTCACATTAACCATCTTATAAACCACGCAGCTTTTTATCTCTGAACTTGTCTAGCCTTTCAATTCCTCCAATATCATTTTCTCTTTGTAGTGAAGTCCCCTGTTACCAAAAAGTCTTCCAGGTCATAAAATACTTTCTCCAAGGACTGCAGTATTTCCCCAAATGTGTTTGCTTCAGTAAAATGATCAGTGTATTCAAAGACCACAGGGCCTCTGCCGAAGCCAAAGATGCCCTGCAGCTCCTTCAGGGCATATGTGAAATCTGTCAGTCACATAAACTTTCTTCAGATCTTCTGTCCATTTCACAGAATATCCTCAATGTGCTGGGAGTGCTGAGGACTCTGGGAAAGGGATTCTTTTTAGGGCCCTTCCACCACAGCAAACTCTCAATGTCAGAGGTATAGCAGGCCTCTAAGGTTTAGTTTTAAAATCCCTTATTTTACACAAGAGGAAACTGAGGCACAGACTGTCAGCCAGACTTCCTTCCAGCAACTTAGCTGGTTTATACCAGGCCTGTGAATAGAACCTGAGGTCCTGACGTAGATCCCATATTCTTTAACTCATTTAATGTATTAACTGGCATTCCCATAGTGGACACAGGTAGGCTCTTTCTTTCAAGCCAGGTCTAGCGAAACATTCAGAATACGTTGTTCTGTGATCGACATTAATCAGTTGTCATCTAAGAGCAAAGAATCTGTTTGAACGGTGAGTGGTGTATTCAGTAGAACAAGAGAAGGCTTTCTTTACAGGCGGTATTCATTGAAAGTGCTGTCCAGCCCGCCTCCCTGTCTCCCCGCATAGCTAACTCATGATGCTATTGAGGGCTAAAGTTCCCATCCGTATATGAAAATTTAGCTTGGCACAGTGCTTGGTAGCGCTAAGTCTGACCAGCTGTGCTCTCAGTCACAAGGGAAATGAACCGAGACAATGTGGCTGGTTTGGGACACTTTGTTGAAAACACACACCATTAAAGGCATACAGGTGGATGGTTTTGCATACAGCAGCTTTTCCTTCTCTCCCTGAGGTGTCCTGCATATGGACATTGGAAGTAAGGCTGTCTGTGTAGCCTAGTCCTTTGGTGGGTCACGTTCTCATTAGTTCCTCTATAGTTTCAGGTTAAGTGACCAAGTCTGATACCTTCTGTGACTGTCTTTGGTTATGTTTCTATGCCTATTTGCTATTTTAATAATCACTGTTCTGCTCACTCATGGTGTTCTGTAGAAGCCATTTGTCATCGTGAATCAGTACATTGTCTGGTCCATCTGACTTTCTTTACTTACATCCCACATGAACACTTCAGTGGTGTGTGTGTGTGTGTGTGTGTGTGTGTTTTACAAAGCCATGAAACCATTCCCACACTCCAATTCCAGAACACCTTCATCATTTCCAGAAAAAGCCTTGCATTCATGAGCATTCGGTTCTAATTCTACTTCTCCCAGCCTGTGGCAATCACTAAGCTATTTGCCAATGTTATATGTTTACCTAGTCAGGCTACTTCATGAAAGTGGGGTTGAACAACTTGATTTCATAACCTATATTTTATTGCTGGTTTCTTTCATTAGTATAAATTCTATCCACATCGTAACATATCCTTTTGTTTTATTCCTGTTTATATGCTTGCAATTTTAAAAAGAATATCTATCTCTTGGAAATGTTGCAAATGCGATGTATCCTAAAATAGACAATAGCTTTGCTATTTTTGGTAGAAAAAAATGAAACGAAATATTTAACTTGGAATTCAGTTTGACTAGTTGACATTGTTGTAGAAATATAATTTTAATTTCATTAATTAAGAAATAAGAAGCCGACTGGGCAGTGGTGGCGAATACCTTTAATCCTAGCCTGTGGGAGGCAGAGGCAGGAGGATTTCTGAGTTCGAGGCCAGCCTGGTCTACAGAGTGAGTTCCAGGACAGCCAGGGCTATACAGAGAAAGCATGTCTCAGAAAACAAACGAAAAAAAAAAAAAAAAAAAAAGAAAAAAAGAAAAGAAAGAAAGAAAGAAAAGAAAGAAAGAAAGAAAGAAAGAAAGAAAGAAAAGAAAGAAAGAAAATGGACAGCTAAGAGGGCATAAAAACGATCGTCTTAATATATCTTTTTTTTAAGTCTTCGTGAAAATTAAGAGAGAAGCCAGGCTCATGTAGTATGATTTTCATTTATTTATTTTATCACCCTGAAAACTCTGTGCACTGCTGAGTCGGCACACGAATCTGTCGAACAGGCAGAGAACAGGAAAGAGCACGAGGCACAGCTGAATTTAGAAAGTTAGAGATGCTCGCATCTGCCACACGAGACGGACAGGAGAGTCCTTCCAGCAGGCGAGAGAGCAGAGCGCAGACAACAGATGTGAGAAAGGTCCCAGAGCTGTCAGGTTTCAGCATCCTTGTGCCGAAGAAGGGAGGCGCCAACATGATTGATGGTCGGAGCCTGTATAAAAATGGTCCACATCTCAGCAGCTGCTTGTCACGCTGACCCACACCATCTCTCTGCTGCCCTTGGGGTTTCTGTCAACTGCTGCTAGAAAGGAGAAAACTTTTGGGAGAGTAATCTTTTGCTGTGGTCATGCCGGAACCCACTAAGAAAGAGGGTAAGAACACTTACAAATATTCTTATTATAGTCTCTAATATTTATTTTGGTATTTATTTTTTAAGTTATCTAATTTTTTTTAAAAAAAGACTATACAACAGTAGAATTACTGAGATGATACAAAGATAAAAATTTTTGAGTGTGAAAAGTCCAGAAAACTATGTAATTTACTGAGAAATACCTGAAAAAGATAGTTTATAAAGCAATATTGAGTCCAATGATTAAATGGAAAATTTATTCTTCAGTTTCAAGAGGTCCTTAAAATGTTTAAATCAAAGATGTTAACTGCTCACAGTGAGAAGGCTGCGTTTTCAGCTGACTTTTATACTTTGTTTCTCTAAATTTCCACTTTGTGTTTGCAGTTTTCAGGAGCTGGGGCATGGGGTGCTTTTCAAGCACTTAATACATTTCTTCCAGTTTTCAAATAATAAGAATCTGTGATATTATTTGTAGTTTTTCTTCTTTTTCACAGAAAGGCATTTGAAATATACAAGTAAGAATTCTTGTTCTATAATTATTCCTTGGGAGTCTAGCTTTGAAAATCTTGCTGGAAAAGAAAATCTTTCTGAATATGATTGGTAGGCTATACCTCTTTTGAGTTTTGCTGTATACAATCTTAAAACATGTAGCTTTTTAAAAAAAATCAAGAATAAAAAAAAGGCAATCAAGGAGTAGTCTTGAAAAATTTCTCCTTTCTATAAAATAATCAGTATTTTAAAATTGCTGGTTTGTAATGTAAGTACATTGGTGTTAGTGGTAACAAAAATAGTGGAAATTTACATTCTCATAAATATATTAACTAACTTTTAATGGAAACATCTTTTATAAATATTACCTCATACTCTGGTTTCCCTTGGGATGATATAAATCTTTCATCCTTTACTAAAGATTACAGAGGAGAGGAATACCTTTGAGTCTTGAGCCAAGTTTTTGATGAGCCAAGTTTTTGACAAGCCAAGTTTTTGATGTTTCCCTTCTTTGGGACTAATACAAAAATGTAAATATTTAAATCAAATCTGTTTCTCTTGGGGCTTTTGAATCTTTTTTTTTTTCCTCTGTAGATAAAAACATACTTGCACATACACACAGATACATGTGCACAGGCTTAGCAGAGAACATAAAAACAATACTTAGGCTTCTCATTTTCAATTCCTAAAAGTGCTTGTTGCTGTTATTGTGAAGAACTTTGCAAAAGATGCCACACGTTGAAGCTAAAGTCGAGCTACTAACCAAATTCTGAAAAGGCTTTTAACTGTTTTTTCTTTATGTAATTAGGTAGTCAGTGCTGACAGGTTGGGGCGATCAGTTACAGGTTGGCCCTATTTAGTGGCAGAGAGCATTGATGGGTGAAGTCTTTGTCCCAAAATAACCACACCAAATGCATGCATTAATATGGGAACTTAACGCCAACTCCAGGGAAGTGTGTGTGTGTAACCCCTTCGAAAGTGTCTTATCTGTAATGCAAATGATTTACATGTGTATTAAATGTCCCTTTTATCTAATGGGTCACTTGACCTGCCTCTTCAAGGCTTACTTGGATGAAATGCCTTTTATGATTCCTAACTGAAAACAGAAGATTATTTTTAATCAGTCTCAATGTCATTTGTTGTTTGAAATCCCAATTGAAAACAACAAGAAAGCTTGAAGATTAATAAGTCAGGTGCTAGGCTGCAGAACCAATAAAGCAAATTAAATCCTCTGCCTGCTGGATGCAGTGATGGTTTGTGTTTGCTTTGAAGACTTGATTCAAATCTATTCTGCATTTAGAGAGAATGAAATTAGAGAGCTAGAGAGAAGATATATATATATATTTACTCATAAATATTTTATACATTTCAAATATAAATTCACATGAATACTAAAGTCTCCACGAGTTTCTTTTGCTGTCAAACTATGTTTTATAGTCTGTGTAGGGGCCCCTCCACCCAGGACAGTAACTTTATACCCGAAGACTCTTTGCTTAGTTTAAATTTGGCTGGTGGGAAGTGGCATCCCCCAAAGCATCACTGATATATTTAAAAGCCATTGAGGAAGTATGGAGATTTCCTTTTTAAATTCCCTTACCAGCAGAACTGACTGTTAAAGGAACTGCATCTTCATTGTGCCTTTGTGAGACCATCGCTTTTAAGGACCACTGTCATTTACATCCCAAAGAACATGATAATTTCTGTGCTGCTCTGGTCTGCAGCAGCCACACAGGCTGTAGATGGTTTCACAGTCAATACTGTTGGCTGTTACTCCACTGAAGTCACCCTGTGAACGACAGCACCAAGAATAAAACACGCCATGCTTTGGAACTACCTGTAGATACTCCCCCAAAGAATCAGCTACTCTAGCCTTGACAAATCTTCCTTTTCCATAGCTGGGAACACTAGGCTGTGAGTCTTGATAGGATCTGGCAAAGAGACCGAGTTTTCAGCACCTAAAGGTGCAAAGGACATCTCACTTAGATGCTTCCAACCTGCAGTGGCCTAGTTCATGGAATCTGGTGTCAGTTCTTCGGGTAGTGGGTCATTCTAAGGAAGAGAAAGATGGATATAGCTTTGAACCTCAAGGAGAAAGTCTAGCACAAAGAATTAGTATAGTTCCTGTTTGGAGCCATGAAAATCTTTTGGCTATCTTAAGGACTTCCTTCAGAAACAGAAAATATCTTTTCCCCTTGGTGGTGCTGGACATCAAATCCTCAAATGCATGCTGGGTATGTGCTCTGCTACTGAGCTACACCCTTGCCCAGAATAGGAGTACCTATTTCCCATTTTCTACTCTGCATTTTGTCCATTGCATATGCATTTAGACAACTGTATTATTTATCCCATGGACCTACAGTCTGCATTCATATAGAACCTGAGACCGGTGTGTTTTTCTAATCAGATGGTGAGAGAAGGTGTTGAAAGGAACCTTCAGTTGGTAGGAATCTCCCAGAGTGCCTTGCCAATGGATTCACTTATGTCTCCACTATTACTTAAGCCTGACTTTACTCCATTTCAGAGAGATCTATAAGGTGACTTCTGCTCATCTTCATGGATAATTGCCTCTCTGGATCCTAATATGCAAAGACATAACCTGTCACTGGAAAAATTTCCTTTTTCCAGGCAAAAAGAAACTACCAACTTAAACATTAATAAAGTTTCAATAACTCTTCTTCTTGGGATGGAAGCTTTATTAGTTTAAAAATAATATGGGATTGGTGAGGAGGCTCAGCCAATAAAGGCAATTACAATCCAGCTTATCACCTGTAGCTCCATCCATGAGACCTACATGGTAAAAGGAGAGAACTAACTACCATAAGTTGTCCTCTGACCTCCACATGCTCACAATGATACACATGGGCACACATGGACACACACACACACACACACACACACACACAATAAAATGTAATTTAAAATATACAAACAAGATGAATGACTCTTAAACACACAAATATGATTGTACCCCCGTAGCATGTAATGATGGCACAAGGCCTGGTGCTTTAGAATCAGCACAGAGTTGTTGACTGTTAGACTCTGCAATCCTGAAAGACTCTTTCCTCACAGGTTGGATTGAGGCCTCAAGGTAAACTTCACTTTTATCACATGGTGTATCAAGTGCTGTTATATTTTGCATGCATAACTTGTCAGGAAAGATCAAACTGTATATGTTGATCAAAATATATGGTGGAGTCATAATTTTCTCCTCTTTCATGCCAGATCTTTTCTTTAATGCTGAAGGCACAGGACAACACAGGGTCCTTCATGGCTACAATGGTAAAGGTGTATCCCGATCACTTCCGGAATCAGCTGTATCGACATTCAATGTACAATCCTACATGGGTCTTTTTCAGTGGGAGCAGGAGGGAACGCGGTCACAGAGACAATTTTCAGTCTTTAAGCTTTCCTCACTTTCTATACTTTTCTTTCCTGGTCCCTAGAACATCTTAATGTTCTGGGGAGTCCAAAACCCAATCTGAATCTAAAGTGGCATCCTTCACCTCTTGCCTATTTCTCAGCATGGCTCGGGGCTTAGTCATCGCCAGAAAAGGAGCCCAGTGATGGGAAGCCTCCCTCTCATATTTACTCGTTGACCTTCAGTTTCCACATGCAAGCCACTGGATGGCTTATTTGAAGTCCCGAAATAAACTTGGTTTGGAAGGATATAGATATATCTTTAAAAATATATATATGTATATTAAATTATATGTAATTATATAATATATATTGTATATATTTAAAACACTAATGTAAATTACATAATATTCAATATATATAATCTTAGAGGGAAGTTAATAATTTATAAGAAGCAAGATAAAAAAATAGAGGAGAAAAGGAGATTCCCCATTTTCATTTTTAGTCAAGAGCATCCGTTTTCCTTCTGACTCCACACGATCATATTTGCCAAATAAAAGATTCAAATGAGGAATGGAGAAGTTATACTGTCAGGTGTGTTGTGGGGACACATGCATAGAATCCCCACATCCACGAAGCTGAAGTAGGAGACTTCAAGGCCAGCCTGGGCTACATAGTAAGATGCTATCTTAAAAACAAGACAAAAAGAAATGATCAGAATGAGTACTATAGTATTGACCCCTCCACCCCACCCCCACCCCCAACCCATTCAGAAAAGAGCTTGCCTCAAAATACAGGGGATTCACAGTGCAGGGTTGGGCTGTCCGCTTGAGAAGGAATACTTGGGGTAAATGCACCCTTAGAGGGGCTTAATACTTGGCAGAATTCTTCTTTTTTAGTGCCTGCTTTTATGATCCTCTGTACTGCACCTGTTAGGGAGATAAATAAAGGACTGGGTGATTCTTTCCTCTCCATCTCTCTAAATAAATTGCTTAGAAAAAAACTGTAGGAAAACAAGTGTGTTCTTGCTTCTCATTGCGTATGGCTGAAGATGCTTCCCTCTTGTTTCCAAGGAATTTCAAATAGCAGGAAAGTCAAGGGTAAGGGGATTTGTAAATAGGACCAATGCTCCCTGCTTGTCTGTCAAGCTTAGGAGAAACTTGTCAAGTACTTAGCTTTTTTTGGTGACTTGCTTTATTTTGGGCCTGAGACGTGGCTCTGGCCCTCAGACATTTTCATTTTTGTTTTAAGTTTCATTTCTTACTCTGTAGCTTATCCTGGCCTAAATCTACCATCCTCTTCCCTCAGCCTCTCCAGGGCTGGGACTACAGGCTGGCACCATCTTTCCCAGGTTTCAAGTATTTACTTTCAAGGTTGATAGGAACACATAGTTTACAGTGTTTCCTTACCGATGATAATTTTATTCTTTTTTTTTTTTCTTTATTTTTTTTTTTTTTTTTTTTTTTTTTTTTTTTTGAGACAGGGTTTCTCTGTATAGCCCTGGCTGTCCTGGAACTCACTCTGTAGACCAGGCTGGCCTCGAACTCAGAAATCCACCTGCCTCTGCCTCCCAAGTGCTGGGACTAAAGGCGTGTGCCACCACCACCCAGCCCGATGACAATTTTAAAGACCATCCTCCAACACTCATGTTGGAATAAGCTACCCAAACTGAAATCACTTTCAAATAAATCATCTCCTTCAAAATTTGAATGAAATAATCTTCTGCAATACTCTTGCAAATACATTCTTTTAAATCTTAGGGGATCTATGAGAGGAAGTAGGCATGAAATTATTGCTATTGCTTTTACACACTTAGAAAGAATGCTTGTTCTTTTAATGTAAATTACTTATGACCAGCTTATTTTAAAATGACAAACTTGGAGTCTTTATGGACCTCTCAAGAAGATTTTACTATTACTAAAATTTTGTTTTTGGCCGGGCGGTGGTGGCGCACGTCTTTAGTCCCAGCACTTGGGAGGCAGAGGCAGGCGGATTTCTGAGTTCGAGGCCAGCCTGGTCTACAGAGTGAGTTCCAGGACAGCCAGGACTACACAGAGAAACCCTGTCTTGAAAAAAACCAAAAAAAAAAAAAAAAAATTTGTTTTTACCAACAGGCCTTCCTAACTCTCTATAAAGCCTATATTAAGGGACACTAAGATGACTCTTGGCCATCAGTGACTTCTGTGCTAATTCTAATTCTAGGCCGCATCTCTAGATGCACTGGTGTGTGTTAGATAACAAATATCAGAGTGAAAGTCTTAGCAATAAGAAATCAGCCCAGTCTCACCATCACTCAGCGCCAGTTCTTGATATAGTAAGATCTTTTGTTTGTTCCTGAAACCCTTAAGTTGGTTCAGAGTAGCACCCTGGGAAAACTCAATATTTCCCCAAGAAGTTAGTTACTGAATTGTGTTATTCTGAGTTAAGTATTGTGAAGACTCTAGTTTTCATTCAGGAGCCATTTTTTCAAAACTGACAGCACACCTATTAACAAAGACCAAACTATGAAGAAAAACCAAGACCTGGCCATTTAATTTCCCAGAGGAGGCAGATTATTTCATAAACAGAATATGACCTCTGACCCCATCGGTTTTATTTTTATTTTTACTTTTTAACAGACAGCTCCCCTAAATCAAAGTGATGCTATTGTCTTGTCCCACTTGAATCTGTTCTGCATAGACAGGGTCAAGCTTTAACTCACAGAGACTTCATTTGCACTGCCACACAGATAGACAATAAGCCAAATTTTAGGCTCTTCCCATTCATAAGGCCTCTAGAGTTCTCTCTTACAGTCTCTGCATGTGATTCCAGAGCCAGCTTTTAGATCTCATGGGGCAGGTGTGGATGGGCTGAATGAGTTAGCAGGGAGCAGCTGAGGTTCATCTCGCCCCATGTGTATTTCTCCCTCTAATATGAGTTCACAAGAAGCCAACTATAAGCTGACTCTCATTGTGCCTTTCAAGTTTCAATCCACTTCGATAAGACTATTGCCCTTTTATGCTCCCTAAGAATCTTTTAATAGGCCAGTTTGGCCCACAAATGAAATATCTAGTTACATTTTATATGTCAGGTGTTAGATCTTATGATTTTGTTTTACTCTATTTTTGATTTGTATTTATTTATCTGTTTGGGCTAAACATCTTACTTCTTCAAAGTCATTCAAGCCTTCTCCAGATAGCATCAATATCTGTTTGGGCTAAACATCTTACTTCTTCAAAGTCATTCAAGCCTTCTCCAGATAGCATCAAAACCCTCCTCTTCAAATTCTCCAGGAGGCTCTGCTTATGGTCTTTGTCTTTTATAAAATGTCACGCCATAGCTGATGTCCTATTTATATCAAAAGTTCTCTTACTTATAGAGTTGAACATTTTAGTTTATCACCATTGGGACTGGATGTCTTTATGCTTGTCCTATATATATTTGGCCTTTTTTCATATATATTAAATAATATTCTTATCAAACATTACTGTGTGATACTAATGGAACATTCTAGATAGCTTGAATTCCTGCTGAGGCATGTACTAAGTTCCATATACTTTCTATGCCTTGGTTCTTTCATTTCTAAGATGTGATTAAAATAATACCTGACTTGTAAACTGGGAATAAATCAGGTAAAGTACTCAGAACGAGACCTACCATCTAGCAAGACTGCAGGCAGCAAGCCCAGAACCCTTGTCAAACATAAGGTATTCAACACCTTGCATGAGATAGAAGCTTCGCTGTTCCCAACAACATCGGCTGCTTCCTCATAACCTGTCATTAATTTATAACATGTGACCAAATAAAAGTTGTTTTGTCTTTTGTTTTAGTTGTTGGTTTTTGAAACAGAGTCTTGCTCTGTAGTCTTGGCTAGGCTGGTTCTTTCTGTGGAGCTCTGGCTGGCCTTGAACTTGGCAGTCCTCTTGCCTCTGTTTCTTGAGAGCTGGGGTTACAGGCAGGCAATGACACAATAGTTGGAGCTGGTATTACTGTGATGGCCATTGTTGCCACCAGGAGTATGTGCTTATTTTACTCAAAGTGAAAACTCTTAGTTTTTTACACAGCTCAGATAAAAAGGGGTCTATACTCTAGAGAACTCTGTTGTGTTCTCATTGAAGTGTACAGTGTTGAAGGGTCTCCAGCTGTCAGAAAGAAGGGACATGGAGCTGTTCCTTTACCTGACCTTTCCCACTTAGATGAAACTAGTTGAACCTATAACTGGATATCACCAACAGTTATGACTTGGGTTTGAGGGACATAAGATTTCTCTTGAGTTGCCATTAGCGGTCAGTCTTCCTGACTCTGAATTTTTCTCAGATAATGACATAAAGAGATAGTCTTGCCTGTACTTAGATGGGATATGTAACAAATTGAGTGCCACTGGTTTATTGCTCTGGAATCCCATCTGGCATCAGGACTCACTTTCCTCTATTTTTAAAAAGTCACCTAAAGTGAGCCCCAGCAGGCACTTGGGTGAAGGCTTTGAAGAGATTTATCCTGTAACCTCTGACTACAGAGTCAATAATACAGAACCCCAGGGTAAGACAAAGTGGGGGAATTTAAAGAGAAAAATATATTGACTATGCAAATCACTTGTAAAATCGTTTCCTTATGATATGTGCTAAACATATTTCAATTTCTTAAAATTGTGCCCAGTTTTACCCAGTGGCCATTCTGACCTTATTTGATTGTCTTTGGAAACAGGAAATAAAGAAGCAAAGTCACTGTACTGGGTGAAATATCTTGTACTTGTTGCTGTGTGACAATGCCTGTATCTTCATCCTCTTTCAGTGTGGAATGGCATCGTGAGTTGAAACATGGACAGTTTGAACAAAAACACAAGTTAACTGAGAGGTTTTTTTTTTTTTTTTTTTTTTTTTTTTAAAAAGCCCTGTGGATTTAGGGAAATTCCATCAAGCTGAAGTGTTAGTCATTGAAATCTTCAGAATCCATGCACAATTAAACTTTGTCTATTTAGAGTCTTCAGCAACATGTGGCCACAGCAGATAAATCTGGATTACATGGATTAAGCCATTTTGAAGAGTAGGGCTGTCTGCAATGCTAAGGGTTCACTTTGTTCTAGAACATGATAAACTTTATCATTTTAACCAATACTGGATAGAAATGTTTCTAAAATGTAATATATCTGTACTTAAAAAGAAACAAAACAAAATAAAACAAAAAATACCCTCTACATTTTAAAAATGAAGCAAATGGGAGCTTGGTGTGGTTACATAAGGCCTGGAATCCCAAAAGTTGGGAAATAGAGGCAGGAAGACAGTAGTATTTCAAAGCCATCCTTAACTATATAGCAGCAGTAAGGATAGCCTGGGCTACATGAGATTCCATCTCAAAAACCAAAAGTGAACAATAAATCACAGTGCATGCAATTTAACTTTGCCTTACACTACAGATAGAACATGTTATCCCAAGAATCCAAACTGGTTTTTGTGTCAAATGAATTTGTATTTGTATTTTGAATTACCATCAAAGAATTTGTAGCTTTCCTGTTGTTCTTTGCTGGAAGGTTGTTTTTTTGTACTATCCATCGCTAGATGAAACTCCACCTTCTGCTGTTATGCACATGGCCCGATAGACTAGCTACAGAGGGTTTAATTCATCCTTGAGAACAGCCAGCATCAAGAAAACATGTACTTTCAAGGACATGCAAACACAAGGTAGACACATAAGGGCAAGCAACATCTTTAAAGTTGCTTGTTTAGGCAACTTGCCTCCCTCAAGGCCAGTGTTCTGTGCTCTACCAAGACGTCAGTACATCTCAGAGACTTTAGTGAGGCAGCTTGAGAAGCTTGATAGGAATGCATTTGCCTCCCAGTGGCCCTTGTAATTTTGAGATCAGCAGCTGTTATCTGGATAAGTGAATAAGGTAAATGAAAGGAATATTATGGAAGAAACAATATTGAATGATATTGTTTCTGTCATTGTGCCCATAGGAAAACAAGTTGCTACCTTCAAAGTCATTTTACAGTTTTGTTTTGTTTTCTAACATTTTTATTGATTATTTGGGAATTTCACATAATGTGCCCCATTATATTCACTTCCAGTTCTCCCAGGTTCACCCTTCCACTTTTGAGACCTCACAAAAAAAGGAGGAGGAGGAGAAGAGGGAGGACGGACAAGGAGGAGGAAGAGGAAGAAGAGGAGGAGGAGAACCAAGTTTTTAGACAGGGTCTTGCTACCTAGCCCTGGCTGTCCTAGAACTCACTCTGTAGATCAGGCTGGCCTTGAACTCACAGAGATCCACCTGCTTCTGCCTGCTGAGTACTGAGATGACATGTGCCACCATATTTGGCCACATTTTTTAAAAAAAGATTATTTATTGTTTAGTTTATGTGTATGGGTATTTTGCCTGCATTTTCATCTGTGCACCACATGCATGCAGTGCCAGAAGACAGTGTGGGATCCCCTGGAACTACATATAGTTGTGAGCCATCATGTGTGTGCTAAGAATTGAACCTGGGTCCTCTGTAAGAGCAGCTTAACACTTTTCTCTATCATAGCTCCAAATGAAGTATATATCGTGAATTTATTCACATTAAGAAGACCTTACCCTATTCCCACTTAGATACATATTTCACATATATTCATATTAGAACAGGAGCTTGCTATATATGAGGAGGGACTCAGGCGATGGTCCCTCCTCAACCTTGGAAGTGAGTAGAGTTTCAGGCACACTCAGTTATTGAAGGCACCAACCAGTTTCTGATTATTACTTTAGAGAAAATTAAAAATCAAAAGATATTTCAAACATTAATATATATAAGCATGCATTCTCACTGTCAGAATGCTGACGTCATTACATGTGATGTATCCTTTGGAAGACTTCATGATTTACCCATGAGAATGTGAACGAAAGATGCAGATTATATCTTAAAATTACAGAAGTAACGTTGGGATTCTAAACTCTCTAAAAGAGTCTTCTGGGCTCAGGATTCATTCCCAGCCCATATTTGAGAACTATTGTTATAAATCAAATGTTTGTTAAGTTTTTGGTGACCATAATTAATACAGCCGATATTTCCCTAGGTGAATGTCTTTATGCAAACCCTGATTTACATTGAGGCTATTTCCTTCTGGTGTGCTGTTGTCCGGGTATTTGCTCCAAGTGGAGAAAGTACATAGTGTCAGAGTCCACCATCAGCACAGGGAACACATATAATGCTCATTGCCTCTTTAATGGAAAAAGAGAATTTACTATGTTACCAAAAGTGACCTCTATAACAGTGGGTTGGGTAACGTCAACCTGACTAATGTGTACAATATATAACATTGTTACATATTTCATTTTGAACTCAGAATACTACCTTGAAAATATGAAATACAGGTCAGCAAGATGGCTCATCAAGCAAGACACTGGCCACTGAGGCTGAGGACCTAAGTTTTATACCTGGGTCCCACGCGGTGGAAGGAGAGAACCAATTGCTGTCCTCCAACCTCCACATGCACACTGTGGTACATGCGCACACTCAGGCACCTGCACATACAACATGTACACACACACACACACACACAGACACACACAGAGAGAAGCATGTGTTTTAACAATATAAATAATAATTAAATCTGACCATGGTAACCCACTCTTGTAATTCCAGCACTCAAGAGATGGATACAGGAGAATTTCAAATCTATGTTGGTCTACATAGACTCTGCGTCACAGATAAATAAACCATATTATTTTCTCTTCAGGGTCACATTACCAAAAGATAGCTTTAGAAGATTTGTTTTTCAAAAGCTTCCTCCATAGGTAACAGAATGGAAACCACAAAAGACATAGCATTCAATGATAACTCTTTTATGTGTCATTCCTGACTCTACACTCATGTAACATTCATGTGGTGTAATTAATTATGCCCTCCATAATATAAAAAATGAAACGAAATTAGACCTAAGGGCCTACAGAATATTTTTAATGATAGTGTATTGCTTAAATATATGATAGTATAAATTATAATAATGTAATATTTATTATGTAAACATAGTATGACAGCTTAAATGAGATTATATGTAAGGATCCACAAAATATTTTTAATGACAGTGTATTGTTTAAATATATGACATAAGAATGTAATAATAGTTTTATTAAGTAAACCTAGTGTGACAGCTTGGTGACAGGCAGTAAGCCTATGAAAAAGAGAGAACTGAGTTATGCCATTTTAGTGGACAGACACATACATGCAGAGAGCTTAATGTCACCTAAGAGTTAAGCTTTCCCCTCCCTCTCTTAAGTTACTGACCACAGAACCCTTGGCATTGAAAGTGGACATGGCTTCCACCGGAGAGAGTCGCACCATTTATGGAGTCCCTAGATCCCAGTGTTTCTTCAGCAGCTGAAGGCCATGTGTGAGGTTGTCTCATGCCTGCCACCAGTGCCCGTCAATTAGAATGTCTGGGCACAAGCTGTGCAGGCCTGCCATTGGCGGCATACCTGTGCTTTTTACAGTAGGTGATCATAGGAAAAGTCCACCATAAATAGATCAAGCATCTGAAAGCATTTCAACCTTGCAGAGGAAGGGAAAGCCTGTTGTGAATTAGAAAAGATCAAAGGCTACCCGCTCGGGTTGGGACAAGGAAGACAGAAGCTAGCTTCATTGCCATTTCAGAATCCCGCTCATTTGTATGTTTTCCACTAAAATATCTGGGCTTTCATTGATTATTTATTTTCCTTTCTTCTTTTATCCTCTTCCTCCTCTGTCTCTTTCTTTGGCAACTTACATAGTTGCCATCTTCCAGACCTATTGGTATGTTTTCTGCTAATGGATGTGTACAGAGAGGGAACCAGCCTTAGCCAGCTGGTCCACAAAGCTCAGACTCAGTTCTTTTTCTCTTTCAAGTAGGCAGAAGTTTAGTAGCATCTCGATTTGTCAATATCTATTTGCCTGTTTAAGATATGGAGAGTTTAGCAAAGGAAGTACCTCTTGGCTATTACTTCACACCTGTGTGAGGGGTATTTGCCTAAAAATTGGTAGGACAGGTTTTTTTTTTTTTTCCTTGGTTCTAGTTGTCTTTTCAGCCTAGATTTTAAAGGGGACAGATTCCTTAGAAAGGAAAGGGGTGCATTGTTCCTGAGAGCTAATACCCTAGCCGCGATTGCTCTCCTGCCCTTGTTAAGAAATGCAAGACATGTGTTGACAGTTAAGATGAAATCTAAAAGATGGATTTGGACGGGTGCCTGGGAGCCTTGGCCAGCAGGAGGACAGCAATGGAAGACATAGCGTTCCCTGTGGGTAATGCAGCTGAAGAAAGCTGCCCGCAGAGCACCAGGGGACAGTTCTTGATTTCTTGGCAGGGAGGAGAAGGGGCTTTTGTGTGGGTAGGAACAGCCTGCCAGTGGGCTATATTTACAGAGCACCTGCTGTGTGGAACTTGGAAAGGAAAAGTAGATGGGTCTTGTCCTTAAGAAGCTTGTGACCAAAGAGGGAAGAAAGGCCCTCAGCTACTGTAAACGCTTTAGCATTGACAACCATCTATGAAATGGAAGTCGAATAGGGGACCTTTGGGATTTGGGCTGAGCCATGCTGCTCAACGTGTAGGCTGTGGACCAGCAGCACCAGCAGTGCCCACAAGGCCTGTGAGCAATGCAGAGTTTTGAACTTGGCCACTGATCTCCCCTCACAATCTGTGGTTTGATCAGATCTTGTGCAAACGGCAGTTTCTCTAGGGTCCATGGGAGCCGTGAGTCCCTGGTATTGTAAGAGGGCAGAGTGAGGGGAGGCAACAGAACCAATGCTGGCAACCATTTATTTACCTGAGTTCCTTAAACACAGGGGTCTCCTCTCTCAGTCAGTTTTGTAAGCCAGGTTCATAATGGATACTCCCACCCACCCCATACTCAGTGGGGTATGAGGGATATCACTATAAACGAATGGCTGCCGTAGAAGCAGCCAATGAATGTGGGGTGCATGCAAATGATTTTAGTGGCAAGGCTGAGCATGACAGGATCTGTCTGAGACAAAGACATGAGATAGAGAGACACACAAGCACAATATAGGTAATATTAAAGGATACCTCATGGGGTGCTGAAACTTTGGGAATGGTTCATTTTCTGAGTCAAGCCTGCTTGACTATCGCCATTTCTGGTCACCTATTATCTCCAAGTTACACGAACTCGTACCAATGGCCCGAAATGACAGGAGTTCTCCCCCCCACACACACTATCCATTCTGTTTAGGCACAATTGATGACTGGTTGACGACTGATCTGCTTCTCTAACTTGTGAATTGCAATGCTAGCAGTGAATTATACTCACCTGAGTAGTAGCTCCCGTTTTACAGTTAGGGTGGATAAGGACAGCATGTCTGCCCCATTCCCGGCTGCCTCCTCAGCCCCCACCCCAATTTTGCACACATTTTAACACTAGGACGACCCTGGTCCTGAAAATTAGACAAACCCTTAACTGGTGGCATATGTAGACATATGTTTCTTGTTCAGGTGTGGCCAAGTAAAAAAGATGATCATTAAGAAAAACCAGGAAGCAATGATGCATCTACTTAACTCTTTCCTTCCTGCCGACCACCCTGCCACCTTTGTTGTTAGTTCCAATTCCTAATGAGGAAATTGAGGGATGCTCCTAAAGGTGGGGCAGCATAAGGGGTCATGTGACCTTGAAGGTGATCTGAGGGAAAAGTGAAGTAACAATATTGGAAAGTCTGTTGGCTCACTTCTTCTGCTTCCTTCCGAGCAACTGAGAAAGGAGGCACGGGCCTGCCGCAGAGCACGGGCTCTCAAGCCAGCCTGAGGGGAGTGGTACGGATCCTAGCTTCCCTCTGGAGGAGTGGTTCTCAGCCTTCCTAAGGCTGCAACCCTTTAATCCAGTTCCTCATGTTGTAGTGACCCCCAACCATAAAATGATTTTCACTGCTACTCCATAACTGTGACTTTGTTACTGTTATGGATGGTAATGTAAATATCTATGTTCTCCGGTGGTCTTAGATGACCCCTGTGAAAGAGTCATTCAACCCCCAAAGGAGTTGCAACCCCACAGGTTGAGAACCCCTGCTTTAGGAGGTACAGAGCCTAACTTCTCTTCATGAACTGTGTGTCCTGTCAGGGTTTCAGTCCCCAGACAGAAGGGATAATTGCAGGCAATAACTTACTAGAGTTAAAACTGTCAATTTAAGTTAGTCCTAAATGCAACAGGTGTCAGTAAGTTGTTGCTGTTTATGTGTTGATTGCAAAGTAATGGGCTCTTTGTGGTCTTCAGAGGGCAAACTTTCTTTCTAAGGGAGCAACAACTTTCGTTTCCATGCCGATGACTTAGCATCACTGACCTATGACTGCAGCATGGACAATCGGTTACAGCTGGCAGTTGAGACAGTGTCTCCCAAACTTGATGTCTGGGTTCAGTCAAAGCTCTTAAATCCTCATTGTGCTTTAATATTTTGGCCTGCCACATAGTGCATGGGTCCTTCAGACACAATGGAGGTGGACAATTTATATTCAGGACATGTTTACAGCTTTCAGCATCCAAAATGATCCTAATTTATTTGGCGAGGAATCCCCCAAGGCACTACTTGGATCTTAAAAAGAAAAAGAAAAAAGCAAAGCAAAACAAACGAACAAAAAAACCTATAGCTGTTCTTAGGAAATATGCCTGTGCTGTATGTGGTCATGCACGCTTGGGGTCCTGGCACCACCACTACTACTACTTCTTCTTCTTTTTCTTCTTCTTCTTTTTCTTCTTCTTCTTTTTCTTCTTCTTTTTCTTCTTCTTCTCTTTCTTCTTCTTCTTCTTCTTCTTCTTCTTCTTCTTCTTCTTCTTCTTCTTCTTCTTCTTCTTCTTCTTCTTCGAGACAGGGTTTCTCTGTGTATCTCTGGCTGTCCTGGAACTCACTCTGTAGACCAGGCTGGTCTCAAACTCAGAAATCCACCTGCCTCTGCCTCCCAAGTGCTGGGATTAAAGGCGTGTGACACCACTGCCCAGCATCCCAGCACTTCTAAGGCTAAGGCAGAAGGTTTGCAATGTGTGCTAGACTAGCCTGGGCTCTACAAAAAGCTTGATGCTAGCCAGAGCTATGCAGTAAGATCTTGTTTCAATGACAAAGCTGAGAGCCTGATTCAGCTGGATATCTTGTATACAACCACCCATGAAGTCTTTCTTCATTCTTCTGTTACTTAGTTTACTATACATTAAATGTGTTTTTAGCAATACAACAAGATGCCAGGAAGGTTTAAAAAAAAGAATCCCTGTCAATATTTAATTAGGGGAGAAGGGGATACAAGTATACCGAGAATGCTGAAAAATAGCTAAATCATAGTTGATGAGTAGTATATTATTATGTGGCCACAGAATGTGGGGATAGGGAAGAGAAGAAGGACACAGCCCAGAGGGACTTAAAAGAAGCCATAAAGATGGACCAAGCCGGGGCAAGTGTAATGGTGGGGTAGGGTAGGTCCAAAGTCAGGCTCCCATTTAGTTCTATGTGATGTAGTCACTGTGGAAAGGCCCAAAGGAGAAAAGAACATGGCAATGACCTTCAGTGGCAGGAAGGTCATAGGATGGGCTGAGAATACAGCCAGAAGAGAATGGCTGAGGTAGCATAATAAGAGGGTGGAGGGACAAGAAAGTGCAGCAATGGCTTTGAATGCTAACCCAGAGAGGGCAGACCTAACCCAGTGAGTAAGAAACCTTTGCAGACAGAGTAATGGGATGGAGCACAGGAGTGCAATAAACAGCTTCTGCAACTGTGGGGAGGAAGGATCAGGAGACAGAGAGCACTGTCTGCAGAAGGAGCCAGGAAGAGGTCCTTGGGCATGGTGCAGCCATGGCTCAGACCAAAAGAGAAACTGGCTTCTCACACTGTCACTCTGATATCTATCCGTACGCCTCAACAACTCACCCAGAGCCAAGCTGTCAATACTAGATTCTGATTTCTTCACTCTGATCTCTGAAAATAAAAAAGCTGAGGCTTTCTTCTTCTAGTGGGCAACAGCATTAATGATACTTTCCATGATGCGGGGAAGACATGAAAGCATTCTTGTCAATGGCATCTAAAGGGACTTAAGGGCTTAACTCTCTGTAAATGACCTCACATCCTGCCATGTTATATACATGTAAGGCTTGCATGTAAGGTTATATACTTTTTCTCCTTTGATATCTATGAATCTAACCATCCATCCATTCATCCACCCATCGACTGATCAGTCTGTATGTCTGTCTGTCTGTCTATCTTTGTCTATCTAGCTAACCATCCATCCACTCATCTATCTATCTATCTATCTATCTATCTATCTATCTATCTATCTTCTCCCTCATTAATAAATAGTAAAATACTTATCACCAGAATACTTGAGAAAAAATCAGATGAGTAAGTAGACAAATTGAAGCTTGTATCAGGTACAAAATATGATTTTTAAAAAGACACTGTTACACCCACATTCCTGCATTTCTCATTTTCTGATTTCTGCCATGGCATAATCCACTCATTTGTCTAAGCTCATTCCATCCTGAGTATGCTAATGTCCTGTGCATTCCCACAGTTATGCAAATGTACAGCATCCTAGACACGGACAAACAGGAAGCTCCTGGGCTCCCATTATCTGCCTAAAATATAACTTTCTTATCTTTGCGTTTTATTTAATGATCAAGTGGGGAAACACTTTTAAAGGAGCTTGTCTTCATTAATAGTCTCTTCCTGTTTTGGAATTAAGGCACCTGGTTTGCTCACACAGAACCACTGACACCCAGTTCTGGGTGCCTATAGGAAGCCCACAGGGACATCTGTATGCCCTTACACCCTGGGGTGTGCCTGTAGCTACTTGGACATAGTATGTGCTCTAAGGGAAGGTTCCTTGCCAAACTGCATACACAAAGTCACATGTAAAAATCTCCAACCCTGAGCTTTGGGACTGGTCTGTGAGTGTAGGTAGAAGTCCAGGCATTTATCCTTAATAAAATCAGCATGCGGAGCGGTTAATTGTTTCCCAGAGACCATAGCTTTGCCTTGTAATGAATGAAAAGCTACAGAATCAGAGGACTGAGTGCCTTTCAGAAATCACCCTTGTGCAAAAAGACCTTACTGGAGCACCTTTGTGCCTTTTCATTGTTCCTGTTGTTATAAGGAAATCTCCCCCGCCCCACTCCATCACTACCCTGCAGTTTCCCCTCCCTCCTCTCTTACCAGGCCCTCTCTGCACTGCTCCCTCCCATACCACTACTCCTTCTCTTCCTCTTCCTTCTCTTCCTTCTTCTCCTTTTTTTGAGAAATGGGCAGGCCTCCCACGGATATCAACCAGCCAACGCATATCAAGTTGCAATAAGAGTAGGTGGCTCCCCTTATACTAAGGCTGGATGTGGCAACCCAGTATGAGGAAAAGGGTCCCAAAAGCTGGCAAAACAATCAGAGATGGCCCCTGTGAGGAGTCCCCTCAAGAAAACCAAGCTACACAACTATGATGTGAGCAGAGACCTAGGTCAGTCAGTAAGGGAACCTGTTAAAGGGACTTCACTTAAAGCTCCACAGTATGTGTTTGCCACTTGCTGGGTCTCATTTTGTCCTGACAGCAGCCCATCAATATCAAATCAGTGCCATGGGCATTTTTCCAGACCGGACCAACAAGTTTAGCAATATTAAATACCCAGTCTGCACTTGCCTGGATGAGGTTTTGTGTGTTTTTACATTTTGAGGCAGAATTTTAGATAGCTCTGGTTGTCCTGGAACTTGGGATAGACCAAGATGACAGTGAGCTACACGTCTGCCTCTACCTGGAGAGGGCTAGGACTACAGGCGAGTACCTCCCCTTCCAGTCTTGGATGAATAACTAAGCGGCAAGCAAAGCCTGCATCTTTATCTCACCTCTGCTGTCTCCGGAATCACACTACCCCACCTATATCAGGCTGTTTGAGTCCTCAGCTCCTACCACACAATGCAAGGCAGTGTGCCTGGGCCGCCTAACGCCACGGCTGATCCTCTGTCAGCAAGCACAGGAAGATGGCAACCAGGGTGCAGTCCCCTTACTTATGACAAGTGAGCCTAACATTTTCATCATTCTTTTCATTTCTAGAAAATGAAGTGTCCGCCCCAGCCCCTCCCCCAGAAGGTAAGTTAAGCCATCACCTTGTGTATTTGAGCTGCAGATGCTGAAGTCCATCCCAGCATGATTTGGTCTCTGTGGATGCTGTGAGCTTTAACCTACTTTCTACCGAGGATGATGACAGGTGTGGTCAGTTGATAACAAAAATAATCCACAGTGTATTAACCCAGTTTGAACAGCACTTCATATGTATTGTGGGATCATTTTCAAGCCCTTCAGGTACATAAAAGTTGTTGCTAGCTTCAGTTTCATATTGGTTAAGGCAAAGTATTAATGAAGCTGTCCCCAATCTAGTGAAAGACAAAAGTTTCCATGTTTCTTGTGATGATGGAAAATGAATCCCAATTCAGCCCAAAGCTCAGAAGCTTCTCAACTTGGTCTATGTCACCATCAGGTACCTTTAGAAACTTTTAAGGAAGTTTCCAGAAAGGTTTGGGATCCCTGCAGCACATTGTGGGATCCAATTTATTGAGTCGTTAGTATCCTCTTGTCTACCAGATTGGGGAAAAAAAATAAAATAATTTAAAGTATCCAGCCAAATTCTTGGTGGGGCTACAAGCAGCCAGAAACATACAAAGTCTGTTTTACATGTAGGAGACCTGTGACTTAAGGCATAAGGTAGAAACTGGAGCTGAGGGGATAATGAGGCAGCCCAACTGATGGTTAAAATTTCAATGTGGCCCTCGGGAATCATTGGTGCGTCTTCTCCTGCCAAGATGAAAGAAACTTAAAATCACGAGCACTATCCCACAAGCCAGCCAGCCAGGCCAGAAAGACAACAACATAACAACAACAATCTCTTTCTCACCACCTTTCTTCCTTAAAGAGGCAACTGGTGAGTCACTCGCTGGGCCTTTACCACAAGCACAACTCCTGGTGGCATCCTAACCCCAGAGAAGGATACAGGGCTCTCTTCCAAACACTTGAAAGCTGAGACTCACTGTACCAGACACAGCATGGAGTTCTAAACAGAAATAGCTGTTTCCTGTATTGTTTGTTTGCAGTCAAATTGAAAGTAATATACAGCCTGCAGAACAATGAACCAAAAGTCAGCGACTACATTGACATGCTCGCCTGTCAGTGTAGCATGCTGGTTACCTGAGTTGGGAGTGTGGTGTGGAGCCAGGCGTGGGAGACCATGACTGACGAGAGTTCTGCCCGAGTCAAAGTAGAAAGTAGGTTTCAATTTCTAGTCCCCTTCCCCCACCACCACATCTCTCTCTCTCTCTCTCTTTTTTTTCTAGAAATTTATTAGAGGATTATGCAGCCTTTCCGTCCTAGAGATAGTTTTTCAGAGGGCAGTCTGGAGACTCAACACTGCTCATAGAAGCCTCTTTGTCTAGCTAGAAATAGCAGTCTCTTGAAAACCTTAAGCAGTAAGGGATACTGTTGAATTTCCAAATGAGTGAACCAGGCTCTGTGCCCCTAAGAGGTTAAATGGGCAAGCTCCGGTTTGCAGATGTCAATCTTGAAGCCACTGGAGTCTTGTGACATTCTTCTTAGGATCTCCCTTTTCTTCCTTGCTGTTTACTTCTTGTATGTAAAGCTTACTTTGGCCTTTCCTGAGCACACTGAAAACCTAGAATCCATGACAAATGAGCTTTTCCTTTCTGCCAGCCGGTCAGATGTTGTGCTAGGCCACTATAAATTATGTTCCTTTTATAGTACCATATTTCATATTTATTATACACTATTGAGCTACCATGGCTAAAAATGCCTCTCCTCAAACACACACACACACACACACACACACACACACACACACACGCACACACGCACACACGCACGCACATGCACTCACCCACGCACGCACCCACGCACGCATGCACTTACATGACTACCACCAACAAAAATCAAAGCATAGAAAACCTCTCATCATGGAAGCCTTGTTACTTTAATGTTTTAAGATGTATTTGTATGTGGGTATCTGTCTGAATGTACATGCACATGGATCTAGCTGTGGCAGATGCCAGAAGAGGGATGGAGTTACAGGCAATGTCAGCTACCTGACATAGGTGCTGGGATTCAAGCGCAGGCCCTTGTGTTTGAACAGCAAGTTCTCTTAACTGCTGAGCTATCCCTCCAGCCCTAACAATTATTACCTTACACATGTTATCTTCTGAGCTCTAAACTAACATGATTCTGAACAGAAAGGAATACAAGGCAGATGACATCGACTGACCAGATCTGAGCTCACTGCCCTGTAACACATTTATTGCCACCCAACCTAATCCAGAAGAAGATGTACATGCCCACAAGAACATTTTTGAAACTGTAGACATCTCACAACCATTTTATACTTCTTTGTAACAGCTAGAAGCTAAGGTATTGGGACCCTTTACATGGGTCAACGTTCCTTAAAATGTCCCTGGCTGACCTCTAAAACAAAGTGATACTCAGAGTATAATTAATTCTACTCTGGTGTTTATTTGGTTCTGGTAGAGTCAGGTATGTGTGCTTCTTTCCTTCCTTCCTTCCTTCCTTCCTTCCTTCCTTCCTCTTCCTTCCTTCCTTCCTTCCTTCCTATCTTTCTTTCTTTCTTTCTTTCTTTCTTCCTTTCCTTCATGGGAAGCTTTGTTTTATTGAGACAGGGGTTCTCTTTGTAGCCCTGGCTCTCCTGAAGCTATCAGACTGTAGACCAGACTGTCCTTGAACTCACAGAGATCCTCTGCCTCTGACTTCTGCGTGCCGGTATTAAAAGAGTATGCCACCACACCTGGCCCTGGGTTAAGTGTATTTTAACAAAATGTGTATTGCATGGTTTTGTATAGACATTTAAAACGATCATATTTATTAACTGCTTTGTTAAAGGTTAGAGTGAGTCTGAACTACAATCCCCAAACTCCCAATTAATATGTGGCATAATGAGTATGTAGCATCATTAACATAATCATTTATTTTTCTCCCTCTCCCTCCACTCATCACCCAATCAAGTGTTGTAAGACACTTTTAAAGATGTGCTTGTACTTTCCACACAGAACCAAATAAAGAGAAAGAGGCGGGAACCGCTCCAGCAAAAGGTGAGTTGGAGGGAGGGAGAGCTAGACTCAACAAGGCCAGAACAGGAAGGGGTCCTTCCAGGAGTCATGTGACCCATGAAATTTCCTCCGCATTAGCTTTCATCTGTGTGGTTTCCAGTTCCTCGTTTGCAAGATCCAATCAGCATAACCAAAAGGTGCTTTGGTATGTGGCGTCACCACAAAACAATGTCACAAGCAGTCAGGGAGACGCTAGCTCGGGAGTTGGTGAGTTGGTGATTTCGGAGTCCCATTGAGCATTGGAGAAAAGCTGTTTGATCCTGGTTTGTTTCGGTTGGGAAAAATCAGCTGATTTATCCAGATGTTTCAAAAAGGTTTGCTAGGTTTTGAGTCCTACGTGAACTAGTTCAGGTTTCACTAGCAATCATGAAGACTTCATGACACTTGAGTACATACTCCTGGAGGGACACTGATTTTTAGACACGGACATTTCAAACACTTAGCAGACACCATGCAGCTGCTTACTTAAATGAAAACTGGCTTATCGGCGTGGTTTTGACCCATGTCCTGCACTTCGTGGAGATAGTACAGTTTGGGAAAAGAAATAATTGTTAACATATATTTCTGTGATTTCCTGTGGCTGAAGTCATTGTCACTTCGGGCATTGTCTTTCAGGCTAAGGAGTAATAGCCTCCCATGGAGAAAAGTTTTCTTGGAAACTGATGGACACTTTTGCCTTATATGTTTACATCTTCATTTTTAGGTTAACATTTATTTCAGTAATGAAGAATGTAGTTTAAATTTCACAATAATTGTTTTCTGATTACAATAAGATTATTTTCTTTCCTGAACACAGCTCAAAGCATGTTAATTATGTACTTGTTTCCTACACATTAGTAACATCTTCCTTTCTTTCATAATACTGGCTTTTCTTCAGATAACTTGAACTTACTCTCTTGTAAATGAACTCAGAGTGTTCATAGCACATTGCACTTCATCCTGACCTTCAGAAGTGCCCACGGACAGTACCACGGATGCTAATCCTGGCTACATGGCCATAGTTCAAGGCTATTTTTTTACAGAATGCAGACAGTGCAAACTCCTAGAAATCTTTCCATGATATGTGTTCAAGGAGATTTGAACGTCCTGGCTGAAGTTATTGTAACATTATTCTCTACAAGACCAATGGAGTATACCTCTGCTTCCAAATTTGGAAAGGTGCTTGGGCTGACCTGTGAGGCTGAACCAACAGAGCAGATGATGTAATGCCAGAAGGCAAGTTGTCATGGTTTAAACCAAGCCTGGCTTGACCCTCAGCCTGCAAAGCTCACCATTCTCTATTTGTATGCTTAAATAAATTTCCTATAAACTAAAAGCAACCAGTCACCAGATACTTCCTTACAGAAAACAAGCATAATACAAGAGTAAGGTCAGATGATGGGATCTCTTAATTTTGTAGCATTTTCTTCTTCTTCTTATGTTTATAGAAGTTGAAGGTATGCCTACTTACAGTCATATGCCCAGGTTCATAAGCTGCCTGCTTTGTTTTTGGTTTTGGTTTTTAAAGAGTTATTCTTCATACTTGGCAAGCAAGCTGGTTTCATATATATAAAAAAGTGATACTCCTTCTTAAATAAGGAAGCTAGATAAATTGTTTTGTTTTGTTTTCTATCTTCTTTGACTACCACCTATTTGCATCCAGGTCAAGGAAGATTTAAAGAAAATACTGAGCAATAAGAAAAAAACCACCTTGGGCTGGAGAGATGGCTCAGTGGCTAAGAGCACTGACTGCTCTTCCAGAGGTCCTGAGTTCAATTCCCAGCAACCACATGGTGGCTCACAACCATCTGTAAATGAGGTCTGATGTCCTCTTCTGGTGTGTCTGAAGAGAGCAACAGTGCATTCACATATGTACAATAAATAAATCTTTTAAAAATATATATGCTTTAAGAAAGAAACAGCCTGTAGGCTAAGTAGGATTGAGGGCTGCACATCTCCCTCCAGCATTAACTAGCATGTCTTCTTCTGCTCGCTTCCTCCTACTCTTGGTCTTTTTAATTTTTTTAAACTATCCAACTCTAGTTTCAGGCCTTTGACAGCTCACCCTGACCATCTGGCTCATTCCCACCCTTCCTTCTTCCTCCTGATTTTTCTTGGACCTCATTGCCTCTGTCATTTATGATTATCCCCAGTTAGTCACGTATTAAGAGTTGACACCTTTCCCTAACCAGCTGGTTGCCTTTCAATGGTCAGGCACAATGTCTTAACACCTCTTTGGTCTCCTCATCTCTGTTCCCTGCAGCGTCTGACACAGAGGCTCGCATGACAACCTTCCAATAAGTACTTGCATAGTGAAACAATTGAACTTCCACACTGGCTCGCCTGCTGACCATACCAACAGTGGTGATCTGGATAAAGTTTTATTCCTATTTCTCACTTGCTGGGCAAGCTGCATACTTATAGTTGATGAGGGTAATATAGAACAACTTGCTCAAAGCTTCTAAATATGGTCACACCTGGAAATTAGTTCTGAACTTACCCTGCTATCTTGTATTACTATGTCCTCTGGTCCTCTCAACAGTGAAAATATAACATATATAAATAAGCTCTAAGGCTATCACTTTTAATATTTTGCTGCCCTGGAGAGATGGCTCAGTGGGTAAGAACACTGACTGTCTTCCAAGAGGACCCAGGTTAGACTACTGGCACCCAGGTGGCAGCTCAGAATCATCTATAATCGCATTCCTAGGGGGCTATGACGACCTCTTCTGGCCTCTACTGGCACTGCCTACACAAGGTTCAGGCATACACTCATACAGATAACACTGAAAACAAAGAAAAACAATTTTAAAAGATTATTTTTGACTGAATTATTCTGGGACAACTTCAAATTTTTCTGAGAAAAAATTCTTTTTTTTTTTGTAACTAAAGAGAGTTACATTAGCCTTATAATTGGAGTGTTAGCTATATCTGCCAACTTCTTCAAACATATTAGGAGTTTCTGAGTTAGTCACAGTAGGCACACCTATAAACTTTGCACTTGGGGGGCTGAAGTAGGAAAACTGAGTTCCAGGCCAGCCAAGGAAGTAAGACCCTCTCTCCAAAAATAATTTTTTAAAGTATCCTATTAGTTCAGATTGTGTGTGTACGAAACACACACACACACACACACACACACACACACACATACATACACAGACACACACACATATATACATATATTATAGATAGATAGATAGATAGATAGATAGATAGATAGATAGATAAAACAGGAAGCTTGGTTAAAATAATTACTGCTCCTTTTGTTTTTCTTCCAGAAAAATGCTTGCTTTTTGTAGTTGCTGTAAAGAAAATAAAAATGCATTTACTTTTCCCGGGTATTAACATTACCACATAAGTTGTCAAAAATCAATCTCTTGCATAACTTAAGCAGAAGTCTCTCCTCCTCCAGACATGAGTATGACTGGCACATGAGGAAGTGAGTCAGCAGATATTCTCAGCAGCTCTCCTGACAGATGCCATTTCTGTAAAGAACAATTAACTCATTTTCTTCATTTAGGTTTCTTTATACATACAGTAACAAGACTCTGGTGCTTTTTATTCACATGCTCAAATATACTTAAGCAATTTACCTTTAGACATTGTTTTAGTAATGATTTTATTGCTAAACCATTACTAAAGAGACACCGTGACTGTGGAAGAGACACAGCAACTCTTATAAAGGAAACCATTTAATTAGGGCTGGCTTACAGTTTCAGAGGCTTAATCTGTTATCATCATGGCGGGGAAACATAGCAGCTTGCAAACAGACACAGTGCTGGAGGAGCAGAGAGTTCTACATCTTGATCCATAGGCAGCTGAAGGAGACTGTAGGTACCACACTGGGTAGATAGATAGATAGATAGATAGATAGATAGATATACAGATAGAGACTTCAAAGCCCACCCTCACACTGACACACTTCCTCCAGCAAGGCCACACCTACTCCAGTAAGGCCACACCTCCTAATAGTGCCAGTCCCTGTGGACCAAGCATTCCTATTCAAACTACCAACCAATTGTCTACCAAAATGCCTCTTATACTTTTTCTTTCCTTTTACTATGTGTTCTAATGCCATAGTTTCATGGTAATGGACTTTGTTAAGAAATTAACATCATTGTATTTTCCAATTCTAAAACACCTATTAGTAGATATAACATTGACCTAATAGGCTTGGAAGGAAAAAAACCTGATTAAATACACATATTTATGATAAGATGAATACTGACTTTTTGTAAGCATCAAAATGTAAAGGCATATGATATTTTAAACAGTATAAGTTAATCAAATGACTCGAAATATGATGAATTAATGTTAGCTGATGTTGCTGTCTTCCAATATTTTATTGTTGCTGTTGTGATTCTGGACATGACTACCCTACTTGAAGCACTCATGAATTTGCCTAAATCAGACAAGACATTATATCAGTATTTAGTTGATGTTTAGTTGCTGTTATAAACTATGTATATTTTATATGCTTTCTGTCTTCATTCTAAAACCTCAAAATTTGTCAGAGGTTTACATTACTTAAATTATTTTTTACATTAACAGGCAATTTAAAATCAACTGCAGGAAGCCCAGCACTGTGACACTCACCTTCAATCCCTGTACTTGGGAGGCAGAGGCAGGTGGATCACTTTGAGTTCAAGGACAGCCTAGTAGAAATAATTGTATGTCCAACAAAGCCTGGAAGATAGAAAACATGTCTTCTAGGCTCTGGAATGGCTGTGATTGACAACAGGACTTACACACAACCCAGAGGACTCATGTGCACCTCACTGAGATCCTAGGTTGTGAGCATGGCTGAAACATCTCTCTCCTCTGACTTTTTCTTGGGAAACTTCAGTTGGTTAGCCAGCATTGTCATGACTCTACAACTGCTATTTTCCATGACCTAGAAATAAACAAGGTCTGCTTTGTAAAATTGCCCTTCTGTGCAGCTAGGGGCCACAGCCTACTACCTGCAGACTCTGTCTTCAGGTGTGTTGTATTCCAGTAAACCCAATAGGAGATGTTAGAATTTTCATCAAGATCATAGTCACTATCAAGGAGAGAGGAAGGTAGTGAGACTTCCATATTACACTGTTTTTTTTTTTTTTTTTTTTGTCTTTTTTTTTTTTTTTAATTTTTAAGATTCTATCTTTTGTATAAATGGTGTCGAATGTCACAGAACCTAAAAGGTTCATATAATTTTCTTCCTAGCAACAGAATCTGCCTTTGATGGTAGATAAGAAAAGCTAAAGTCTTCTTTTTCACCCAATTCAATTGAACTCAACCAGACCAGCCTTCGAGAGTTTAAGGTCAGATGTTCAACATCCAAGGTCCATCACAGAGATGAAGACTAGTAATGCCAGCTCTCAGAAGGCCAAGGGAGGAGGATTTCCAGTTTAAGGCTTGTGAGTTCCAGGTCAACTCTCTCCTTATAGTTGAGCTTTTGGTATGCAGTTTTTGGAATGTTAATGAGTATTCCAGGAGAAGAGAATTCCAAAGGGAAATGAGTCTAAGATGTGCATTGTCTCACACGTCCAGTCCTGGTACACCTGAACTCACCAAGGGCTTCGACATGTGTGCCAGTAAACATGAAAAATATGAACAATAAAATATGAATGCTCAACCTAGCATTTTCCAACCTTCTCTGATCACTAAAGTCTTCCACTGAATCTCCTCCTGAGTTTTGAAGTAATAAACACTAGGGTGTCTCTATGCCTGTGTTATAACATTTATGTTTAAAGAAATGGTAAGATTTATCCCTGGCTGAAAGTAATGTAAAGTCACTAATATAGTATTTGTTGTAAATATTCGAGTAGCTCACACAAGAGCCTACCTTCCCTGTAATTTTTAAACTGCTTGTAGGAAATATTCTATGCACGTGGATCTTCTGTATACTATGTATGAGGTCATCTAAGGTCCTCTGAGGTCCTATTTTGAAAAGTGTACAACATGTATTATTTATGCAAACCTTAGCCTGCACACTTTGGGAAGGAAGGGTCAGAGTTTCCAATACTACCAACTGCCTCTTTAAGCATGTAAAGCTACATGTTGCTACACAGGTATGTCAGGAAGGGGCACACTTCCGTGTGCCTCTAAGCATTTAAGTATTACACAACATATTTTGAAATTCATAAACTTGCATGAATAATTTTTGAATCACGTAGTGCTGGAAGTACCAATACAATCTTGGGGAAATGGCTGTAATGTTATGAATATGGTTATCACTAAACTTAATAAAACTGATTAATTTATATTCATTAACTTGAGTTTTGGCTTCTTAAATACAGATGGGAAACTCTGGGGTTCGCTGGGTGGAAACAAGCTCTCAAATAGTCCCTAAAAGCTTGTGTGTCAGGGTCTAAATGAATATGATATATGAATAACATCTGCCATTGATTTCAGCTATGAAGTAAAAACTCTTGGAAATCCCCTCCACCATTTCCCACTGACTTACGGACACAAAAACGCTGGCACAGTTCCATTTTTTTGAAAAAAAAAAAAAAAATCTATGTTTTCATCTGAATTATCCAGCTTTCACACCCTTCTTTATATTCTCTTTCTGTTTGGTTTGGTTTTTGCCCACGCTCTCCAAGGTTACCTGCAGGTGCGAGGCCTTCTATGGCTCACTTGGCGGTTGAAAATGTTCTGTGTAGTCTCTCTCTTCTTTTCCAGACTACTCTTCCCCAGGTTACTTGGATGAAGTTCTCTCCTCCTTGACTTTTTCCTCCTGTTTCTTGTTTCAGAGGAAGATGAGGCCTCTCCACCGAGTGCCCTGCCTCCAGGTTAGGATGACTCCCTGGCCCAACTTTGAACTTCACTATTTCACTGACCTACTATAGTAGCAAAGACTCATGGGAGCAAAAGAGGAAATCATCATCATTGGCTGTTATGATGATTTCCATGAGAAACTCCTGAGAAGGAAGATTTTCTAGCCAGGTGTGGTGGTGCACACCCATAATCCCAGTACTGGGGAGACTGAGGCAGGAGGATTACAAGGCCAGACTAGCATGAGCTACAGAGTGAGTTCAAGACCAGCTTGAATCATATGGTGACACTGTCAGAAAGAAAGAAAGAAAGAAAGAAAGAAAGAAAGAAAGAAAAGAAGAAAGAAAGAAAGAAAGAAAGAAAGAAAGAAAGAAGAAGAAAGAGAAGGAAGAAAGAGAATCTTGGATATGGTTATTTTAGGAGTGGAAATGTTTATCATCCATTTTCATCTATATACTCCCCCTTATTTATATTTTTTAATTGTATTATTGCTTTTAAAGAGGGCAGATTCTTAACCGAGTCCTTCATAGTTGAGATTCTACTGATTTTTCCATTCAAGCCAACATGTAGCTTCTTTCCTCTAAAACACAATGAGATAGGATTTATGGGTGGCCCCGGAAGGTTACAGCCGCCCACTTCTGTCCCTCCCCCCTCTCCTGCATCCTCCAATCACGCTTTCCTTTCAGGTTTGGGTAGTCGGGCCCTGGAGAGAAAAGATTCAGGTGAGCAAACACATCTCAACAAGGCATCTGGACCTCAAGCTTATCCAAGCACTAATGACTCTTTCCTGGGACTGTACTGACTCTAATCCCTATTTTATTCAGTTTGTAGTGTTCACAGCAACCTTTCATTACATTTCCTCATGTGAGAAAACTAATGTGTTGAGAGACAATTAACTTTGCATGATACAACGCACAACATTCAAGAATCCAGCTACATATGCCACAGATGTATTTGATACATCATAACGTCCTTTTTAACATTGAATAACCAGAAAAGAAAGAGAGAGAGAGAGAGAGAGAGAGAGAGAGAGAGAGAGAGAGAGAGAGAGAGAGAAGAAAGAACTTTCCATTCTGGGAAGTTATAATTTACATCTGTATATAATTGTAAATATAGCATTTGAAACATTTTCAAACTCGTACTGTTGGCTGTAACTATGATTCTAAAGTTATTGGATCGTTCATTCATTCAATAATCTGGTCCCATCACTGGCTACTTAAGAACCAGTCAGTGGCTCAGGCACTGCACATATTGAAGTGAGCACACAGAGAAAAATTCTTGTCCTCATATCCCTTACACAGCTGATCACTACTCACTATTGCTATTAACATCATAGACACAGCGCACGATTTTAATCTTAGCTCAGGAATTAAGAATGCATAATCAAGTGGCTACTTGACTTAACCTCATCGTGGGTAAGAATTCTTAGCACTGAGCATGATTGACATACAAAAACTAAAATGATTAAATGTGCACTTCCCCTCTTTTCATGAACCATGTCCAAGTACAGAGTTGTTGACCTATGCACTTCCCCCAGTTATCAAGTGCCAACAACCGAACTCTGCCTGCACTGGGCTCTGAGAGGAACCGTCACCACAGTCCCCTGCTACCCTCCACACTCCCCCACTGGAGTTAACTGCTGACCCATGTCAACTTTGTATCTCCTTGCAGACTAGAAAATACAAAACAAGCTTCTCTTTCAGCTTGTCTCTCTTTATGGGAAAGCTCCAACCAGTTTCTTCTCCTCTCTCTCTCTTTTTGTTTTTGTTTTTGTATTTTTCTTCCTTGCAGGGCAACCCCACTGTTCTTTACATCTGTACCTGCAGGTCATGACCCTGTAACTTACTTACTTCTATGTAATTTCCCACTGAGCACAACAAGGATCCTAGAAGTGGGAAGCCAGGCTTGGTTCTCTGACCTATGCTGGGCAGTTTATCTTTAAAGTGACAGCCATTCTTAGGTTTCTCCGGATTCTGTTGTATGGATTTGGCCTTAGAGTCAGCCATCGGGATTGACACCTTAATTGCTCTGTGTCTTTCACTGCCTCTGTCTAGATAATGGGGAACAGTGAGAATACCAAGAACAGCGAACAACTTACCTGCCAAGCTTTACTATTCCAGGAATTAGAAAACTGTTCCTTTGTCTGCCCATGGAAGACCCATCCCTGTAAGAGTGAGAATCTGTCCCTCCCCACTGGTGGTTGGTGGGGACAAGGGAATGCTGTCATTTTATCTAGGTTTTTTGAGCAAGACCAAGACTCAGAATGGAGGAGAAGAGCAAACACAGGTAAGTGAGCCTGAGGAGACCCTGGCCCTAAAATGATCCCTGCCTTCCTTCCACTTTCAGAATGGTCTCTTGGTGAGTCACCTGCTGGCGGGGAGGAGCAGGACAAACAGAATGCCAACTCCCAGCTGTCCACCCTGTTTGTTGAAAAACCTCAAACCGGATCGGTGAAAGTTGGTGAGTGTTGGCCCAGAATCCTCCCCGTTTCCACATATCACAAAATAAGTCATTTTAATGTGAGACTTCAGTAGCCATGAGAACATTCATCATATTCATGCCATTCCAAAATTTTCATTACCCCCAGGAGATCTAGCATCCCATTACTCCATGCCCCATCCCCCATTCCCTAATCCTAGTCCCCGCTCCATGGAAAACCTACCCTGTTCATTTTATACAAATGGAATAATTATGTAACATGTGGCCTGCTGCATTTGGAGTCTTTTGATTTGCACAACATTTCTGAGGCCCACACCTGTTGTAGTATCAGTATTCCTTGTTATGATTTAGCAATAGTCTATTGCATATGAGTTCTATACCATGCATTTTATAACCCCAGAAGATGAATGATAGTTATTGTTGTAATTCTTAGCACACAGGAGCTCAATGTCTGGACCCTAGAACCAACTTGATTGGGTTCTGTTTCTTGCTAGTAGGGCAGAGAGTATTTGGCCTCACCTCATCTCAGTTTCTTCTTGTGTAAAATGAGAATAAGTAACAAGGCCTGCCTCTGAAGCTCTGAAGACCAGTGTCTGCTGTCACCATGACAGGACTTACTCCAGAAGGTGCTTAGGGTGCCCATAACTCTGTACATGTGCTTGATGAGCTATGCATTGTGACTCAAGGGCAGCTGGACAGACAGATGTTATAGATATGGACATTTCTATTCAGAAATGTTCATTACGTGATATACTATCAGGAGACAGTATACCATGTGAATCCACATAAAGTATAGCCTAAAGATAGGAATAGACAGGAGGAGTTAACCAGACAGATAACCGCATGCCGTGAAGGAAATAAACAAGAGTGCAGAGATAGGGGAGAACCGAGCAGCTCCCGGATGTTAATTTGGCAAATTCTGATGCTCAGAATCAGACTTGGATATCAATAAGATATTGTACAAATGAGCAGATAACTAACTAATAACCCTGAGTTTCTTCTCTCAGACCTAATATGCAAGCAGAAATGTTGGCCCTTGTATGTTCTTGTAAGAAACTGAGATGCCGGGTGACTGACCAAGCACTTCTGATGTCCCAGAGCCTAATCAGTGATTCCATGGTCACATAGAGTCACTTCAAAGACATCGATTTACCTCAGTCATAATCCTGTAATTGCAGGTATCCCATCATCTTGACTAATACAGACGTGTATTTCTTCTGTGTTTCTTTAATTCCACATAAATGCAAATCCACATATAAAGATTTCTTTCCATCCATTTCTTCATCCCTTCTTTTCAAATTCAAATTTTTCAGATAAACTGGGGATATGGCTCAGTAGTAAAGCAGTTGTCTAGAGCACACAAGGCTTCAGGGTTCAATTCTCAGTGAGATCATATATATATTAGTGTATATTACTGAGTACACATATTATTTTATATACTATATATTACTTAGTAAAAATTATAGAGACAGACATACATAGATATATGTATGCTTATACATATACATAGAAACTTCTAAAGCAGATCAGATGAACTTTCCTAAGACTTCTAGGATACTTACCACAAAGCATGGTGCCCCATCATGCCATTGTGAACACTTCAGCCCGACTCTATACAGAGCAGAGCAGCATCAGCTCTTTTCAGCTGAAAGCAAGACAAACAATGAGTTTCTAAATCCCAGATTAAGTCCTTTGTGCTTTTTCTAGGTGCAAACATCACCTTTATAGCCAAAGTTAAGGCTGAAGATCTTCTTAGGAAACCCACTGTCAAATGGTTCAAGGGGAAATGGATGGATCTGGCCAGCAAAGCCGGGAAGCACCTGCAGCTGAAGGAGACCTTCGAGAGACAGACTCGGGTACGGTCCTTTAACCCCTAGCCCATTCCTTCTGTCGGGGTAGGTAGAAAGATATTTCAGGCTTCTGCATGATTTTTCCCCCTAGGGAGTATATTTCTATTCACCCCCAGATACCAGATATTGACATCAAAGATAATGTCATCAAAGAAGAGATGCCATCCAAGTCCAGCTTGGTGAACCAATGAATCCACTGGGGTTATTTCTAGGAGCATGCACAAGGTGTTACCTACAGCATCATGAGAAAATCAGGAGCTACGTCATGGAATGCCTTGCCCCGGCATGGGCAATGATTTGTAAAAGCTGTATCATCCAAGTCTTCCAACTTATGGACAGCTACACCGCTGCAGATTTCTGCTCCCTCAGTAATTGCTTACTGCTTGGATAACCAGAGGGAGGGGCCTTGTGAGCCTTATGGGTTTTATGAGCCTTGTGAGTCTCCCCATTCTCTTCATGAGGGAATGTTAAGAAGGCTTCATCTTGTGATTGGATCGTGTTGGTGATTCACAGCTCCCCTGATTCAAAATGGCAACAATCAGGTCCAACCTGGAGGAAATAGCTACATGACACAACTTTAGTTTTGAGAGATTTCAGTCCTATGTCTAGACCCTGTTGCAACTGCCTTGCTGTGTATAGAACCTATGGTACACATCCATCTTTCTAGACTGAGACCCATGTCCTGTATATAGATATAGTCCCATCTTTATACCAATACTGAGAAATTTGTTAAGGTAGGAGAGCATCTATCTCAGTCATCAAGGTCGGGCTAAGTATATTTGGATGCTTTTTTGTTGCAGATATACACATTCGAGATGCAGATCATCAAGGCCAAAGAGAACTATGCAGGAAATTACAGGTGTGAGGTCACCTACAAGGATAAATTTGACAGCTGTTCATTTGATCTTGAAGTGCATGGTAAGAGAGCAATCTTGCCTGGATAAATGTGACTTTTTACAAGGTAGGAAGAGACGAGAAAGAGATTTCTGTAATGCTCTCAGATTTGGGTTTACTTTATTTAATATGCATTTAAGATAGTGTTTTTCTGATTGTGGTGTATTTAGTAAGCCCAATGAAGCAGTATTATCTCTTACTATCAATACTTCTTCAGTTCCCCAGAGAAGGGTGATACTGTTTTTCTAATGATTTTATCTGTTGCATGGGCTCCTTTTCCACTGAGGTTTGGTGATAAGTCTATACAAGGATGTCAGGATGCCAGGCCAGAGATGTTCTCTTCTAGTAACTAATGTCACATAACAGAAATTCTCTACCCATGAGTTCTGTGTACCGCCCAAAGAAAACACAATATGGATAAATGTTAGGGTACACTGAGGGTGAGCAAAACCGTCCTTTTTATAAGTATGCAAGTAGAAAATCAACTTTCCAGCCACGATCATGAACTTAGGATGAGTTTATCCAAGTGTGATAGGGCCACACAAAGGAAACAAAGCAGGTATTGTTTTAAATGGGATTCTTTACATGGATGGAATTGAGTTTTAGGAAGCAATCCTTATCTCTAGAACCTACTGTTTGTTCCACATTTACAGTGATGTCATTAGTCATGAGTACTGCACTTCAACATGGATCCTTCTGGAGCAGGGTACCAAAGATTATGAAGACTCCAGAAACCACATCCTGTCCTACTTGTGTGTGGGGAAAGGCAGTCAGTCATGGCTCAGTGCACAGAGCAGAGGAGCAGCCACAGAGATGTGTACCCTGCAGTCAAGCACTACTTAGACAGATTAAAAAGTATGAGGAGGTGAACTTTGTCCCCATGTTAGGATGAGCTCTTCCCAGAAATTATTAGATGAGCTGGGTGTGAAACAAATCTGGACCACTCAGGAGACAGAGTCAGAAGGAGGACTGCAAGTTTGAGGCCAGCCTGATTTATAAAGTAAGTTCCAGACCAGGTAGAGCTATGGAATAAAACTGTCTCTAAAAAATGAGAACAAAGAAGGAAGGAAGGAAGGAAGGAAGGAAGGAAGGAAGGAAGGAAGGAAGGAAGGAGGGAGGGAGGGAGGGAGGGAGGGAGGGAGGAAGGAAGGAAGGAAAGAAAGAAAGAGAGAGAGGGAAGGAGGGAAGAAGGCAGATTGAGGAAGGAAGACAAAAAGGAAGGAAGGAAAAGAAAGGAAAGGAGGTAGAAGGAGGGATAGAAAGAAATGGAAGGAAGGGAGGGAGAAAGGAAGGAAGAAAGGGAGGGACAGAGGGAGAGAGGGAGGGAGGGAGGGAGGGAGGGAGGGAGGGAGGGAGGGAGGGAGGGAGGGAGGAAGAAAAACTATGACGATGATCTGGATAGAGCATGAAGTTCTCATTCTGCAAGATGTAAGATGTCAAGCAGATACAAAATGATCATGGGTCCCTCACTGTAAGGACCTCTAGTACCCAGTGGGGCTGCATCACCCCAGCCGGGCTAAGACATCTGAGAGTCTCATGGGAGAGTTTTTCAGAAGTCTGATATTTGGACTTCCCTCCATGATAGATCAAAATCTCTATCAGCAAAGATCAAGTTGGTGCATTCTAAAAGTTCTTTCTGAAATAGTGGGCAGACAGGCAAGTTGCCTCCAAAGTCTCCCTGTTGGCTCTTCATTTAGAGGACAAGAGATGGTGATGTCCTGATAACTCAGGCACCCTGGAAGACAGTGTCTCCTTTCACCTGATGCTTTTCAGTCTGGAGAAGTCTCCACAGTCCATGACAGAACCAAATACAAAAATTGCCTTGTTAATTGTCATTCATTGTATTGTTTTCTTTCTTTCCAAAGAATCTACTGGAACTACTCCAAACATTGACATCAGATCTGCCTTCAAAAGAAGGTAATCTCATAGCGGGAATCCAGATAACTCTTGCATAACACAGAATTGGAGGACTTTCCCTCCATATGCCATAGTCCAAAAGTCCATTTCACTACAGCCAAATGTGTCATGCATTTAAAGTTGCTATTTTAAAAAAGCCACGAGCTTAATACCCAACCAAGCTTATACCAATAATTTCCTGGGTAATTCTTGTTAGAGTGGAACCTCCATTTTGCAGCTCACATGGTTGTCTTAGATTATCCATCCACTGAGCAGTGACTTCATCCTTCATCACCTTGTTTGCCACCAAATGGCCAAAAGAGACACAGAAAGAGACACTTCAACAGCACCAGCAAAGAAAACTTGCATTTCTATTTCTTTTAATCAATTATGGAACTACAAAACTAGGTGCTCTACCCCAATTACAATTAAGAAGCTACTTAGTAAAGTTAATACTGTAAACTTTTGGATTATCTGAAATAAATAACTGCTAGATCTGCTGGTGTTAAGAACGCTGAAGAAAGGAATAATTTAGATACCCATTTAATTAATCTTTCTAGCTGCCAAGACTGAAAACTCAGGGGGGCAAGAAAGAAAAATGATTTTTTTTGCTAGCTTCTGAAAAATGCAACTACCTGTTTCTCATCATTGTGCTACTGTGCTTGGTGATGCCACAATATACATTTTTGAATGAGGACAGATGTTTTATTCTTCTTAGAACTGACCATTTTGTTGAATAAGAAAAGTTGTACTAGAGAATAAAATATGTGATCCCTTTATTATAAAGCAATGATTTTGTCCGATTAAAAAACATATTTCCTGCCTAAAATATCAAGAAATACAATGTTTAGTGACTTGTGAGAAATATTATATATTACCTGATGATATTTTGTTAGCTTGGAAATAAAAGATCCTCAAACTTTCAAATCCTCTTACTACCACCCTCCTATCATCCCCTAGTGCTTTGTAATAAGCAGTAAACTGGCCTAAACATGCTCGTGGCACATGCAGGTATGTCTTAAGCGAGGGAGCTACTCTTTTGTGCTTTGAAATCACAGAAATGTGTTCACTTCAAAAGGTCCTTGGCTATCTGCTAACAGAAAATTTGAAAACGTTTTAGTTGGGTTTAATTTCTTAAGACTTACATGTTAGACACACTGTTTTCAAACCCACAGACTCTTTTCTTAGAAACCACAACTAACATCTGTAAGAGCAGGAAACAAAATCTCCATTAAAAATGAACCATGTAAGTAAGTTCGTAGGACAGTTTAAACGCTAGCACCACGGCTTCTTAGAAAGTCAAGACAGTGGCTACATGCCTGATTTTGATGCATTTCTCCATAGGAAAATGCCTTAAGCAGTTCCTAAGAAAGAATTCATTAGCAACTCAAGAGAGAACTTTTTTTTGAAAACTTCATTTTAAAAGGTGCTAGCGAGAAAACCGAATGACTGTGCTGCACAGAGCAGGTCTCTTTAAAGCAGAAAGAAATGCATCTTCTAGAAAGCTCTACAGTGAGTAGCCCATTTGTAAGCCCTGTTGATATCACTTAGCTGATTCATCTATTCATGGACATAGAGGATACCTTTAGACATAAGGCTGTGCCCTTATATGTCTGACAAGCAACCCTCCATCCTTCAAGCCAATCTCTGCCTTCCACGGTTAACAGAGATCAGCTAAAGTCCTTTGCTTTTTTATTCAGCTTTCTTTCCAGAGCTCCCAACTTGCAAAAACAAAGTACTTTGCGTTGCTTGGCTTCAGTGCATTTGTGTTATCCGGTTTTTAACACAAATCCAAGCAGTTTCTTATATGCAATATCCACTGTGTATTCTACAACCATGCAGTAACACAAGCTCCTGATGTCCCCCTTTTCCACAAGGATGTACTCCAAAAAACGTACAATGTCACTTGTGTGAAAAGAAAGTTTGTGTTGATTTAGTCCTTGTGTGCTGGTCCAAGATTGCATATACATTCTGTGTAGAGTGTTCACTGGGGGGAACTTGTCTCTGTGTCTGCATTAAACCCTTTTCTTTTGTTAATGACAGTGGAGAAGGTCAAGAGGATGCAGGGGAACTTGACTTTAGTGGTCTCCTGAAACGTAGGTGAGAACCTAGTGTCGCCGGGAGGCACTGTGTCCTGGATCTTTTAGACCCAGAGAAGTCAAATTTCAGCTGAATGCTTTTCAAAAAAAAAAATTGTCATTTCTTAATATGTGTTTCGCTTATAGAACGTAACAACCAACTAAGAGAGAGAGAAAAAGTGACAAATACATACTAATTTGGTGACGTTGATGCTTCCTAAACTTTCTGCTTATGTGTTTGATGAGTTTTCGTGTATTTTCTTAGTCGAGGTGAGGAAATTTGATAACTGAGACATAAGCTTAAATGCCCAGAAATAGCTGAGACTACATCCATTTCTCTTCTGTGACTGGGTAAATACAGCTTTTGTTCTACCTTTGACTTTTGATATTTGACTGAAGAGGTCAGTTACACATTTTGGGGGGGAATAGTCATTGCAATAGGCAGATTCACTTTGATATATTATTTATGGCTCATATTTAGACATTATTGATTTGAAGACATGTTGATATTTCATAAGACCTAGATGAACAATTTTTTCCTAAGTTTTTTATTATGACACAGTATTGATTATAAGATAAACCCTTATTCCAGAGATATTTAAAATGCTATGACTCCATGCTAGAAACAACCCGAGTCTGCTTGAGAAACTAAGACTGTCATTTACAATGTGAATCACACTGTCAATTACAAGGAAGCTTTCCTGATGCACATGTGACTCAACTGGAAAATGCCAACTGCTTTCTCTGTAGAAAGTAAAGCTAGATAATGTCCTGGGAAATAAAGCAGGGTTCACCCACAGAGAAGAATAAGTAAATATTTGTATGCTAGCATGACAGACTTAAATCTCAACACCAAGAGGTAAATTATGGTCATAACATGAAAATAAATGTTCAGTATTATCTATCACACTTTCTTGACAGTGTAGAATTCATTAGGCGACTTTGGTTAAAATGTATGTCCTCTCTGAGGTGTATTTTCCACATATGTACATGAGAAAAATAAAAAGTAATAGACTTGTAAAGATTAAATTAAATACAAAAGAACTGGACCATGGTAGGTAGCAGAAGCCATGTACTTCCTAGCATTTTCTTTAATGCATTTAGTCTTCATACAAAGACCACACACACAGACACACACACACACACATACACACACACACAGACACACACACAGACAGAGACACAATTCTTATTCACATACACACATACAGGCATGGATATAAGAATACACACACAAGCACACACACACATAAATGTATGCAATATGAACACACACAAGCACACATACATGCATGCACACATACACATATACATGTATGCACACATGAGAACACACACATATAAACACACAGTCACACACATGCATGCATGCACACACACATAAGTACAATCAGACTATGAGGCTGTAAATTTAGTGGTATGGTTTGATTTACAAAGGAAAGGGAAAGAAAAAAATAGCAGGCTGTTTCTACCAACAATTTGCATGGGGAAGAAAGAGGATTGGAATTATATAGCCCAAATGATCAAGGGGGGGAAACAAGCCTTAGGGAAAAGGGCAGCGACTATGTCTTCAGTTCTCATTTCCGTTACACCCTTGAATTAAGACTCAGGCTCATTGGATTGTTCACATAAGAGTGTACTCATTTAATGTACGTGTACTAACCCACCATTATAACCATAGAAGGGTGTGTTTCTCACTAAGTTGTGATTGCATGTGTTCTCATTGTGGTCATGACACATGGTAAACCTTTGTACTTCTCCAGAAGTATGCGGTAAAAGCTCTATTGGAATAAATAGTAGAACCAGTATCTGTGTACAGAATGTTCTCCCTTTGCATATGAAAGCCAGCTTATTTTAATATACACTAGATGAATCAGGGCTAACCTTTGGAGTAGTATTTCATTATGGGATTAGACCTTTATAAATACTTAGAAGTTTTATTCTACATAAAATTTCTATAACCCTTTTGTGGTTTAGTGGGACCATCAATTTATAGAAATTTTTGATGTAGAAAAAAAGTACAGAAGACACTGTACAGGTCTATCCCGATGATGTGAAGGAATCCAGAATCTGGATTTCTCTCCCCGCTATACTTAGTTAACCACACAGTGTCCTGAGCAACCCCCATGACAAGTAAAGATACTGCTGCAGAAGACAGCTTTGACCTCCCATCCCTCCAAAATAAATGCTTCTGTTTAAGTTTGGGGTGCAGTAAAGTGATAGAAAAAGAAGAACAGGGGTCATCAATGTTCACGTACAAACTTTGATGAGGAACAAAGTGGAAAATTATATTTTCTCACACTTCAGTAGAATATGGAGAGGGTGATTGACTCTAGGAAACAGTGAGCGTTTTTACTGGTTTCCTCTGTAAATGTCCACCTCGTGGACCTAGTAGCTCTCATTGTTTCCTTGTGTCTCTTGTAGCTATTTAAATTATAATAAATAGCAGGTGTGGAAACTTTGTGAGGCAAGTGTTTGCCTGTTGTATATAAGGCTGTGGGTTCAATTATCAACACCACATAAACTGGGCATGGTGGTCCACACCTGTAATCACAACACTCAGGAGGTGGGAGCAGGAGGTTCAGAAGTTTAAGGTCATCCTTGGCTGCATCATTAAGTCAAGGCCAGCCTGGGCTACATGAGCCATGTTAAAAAGCAAACCTAAAACAGAATAAATTATATAGACTTTGATATCTTTATATTTTCCACCAAATGTAATATGAAATATGTAAGTTGAAATATTTATGATATAATTCCCCTTGATTAAAGTACCAGGTTAACAAAATCCCCAGGGCTAGAGAGATGGCTCAGTGGTTAAGAGCATTGATTGCTCTTCCAAAAGTCCTGAGTTCAACTCAGCCATCTGTAATGGGACCTGATGTTCTCCTCTGGTGTGTCTGAAGACAGCAACAGTGAATTCATATACATACAATAAATAAATTAAGCTTTAAAAGAAAATTTCCAGATTTAATATAATCTAAGTATGAAATAATTCTAAAATTTGGGTGAATATATTTAGTCTGGAATGTGCTGGAAATCTTTAGTAGATTAAGGAGACACCTCACAGAAAGATATACACACATGTGCTTACACACTTTAAATTTAAAATACTTCTCCAAATTTAAAATACTTTTACTATCCATTTTCATTACCTTTAATTATTTGTGTCTGCTTGATTGAGTGCCAAGTCATACATGTGGGTGACCATGGAAACCAAAAAGGTTTCAGGTCCCCTGAGGCAGGACTTAGAAGCTGTGATGATCTACTCCACATGGGTGCTGAGAACTGAACTCAGGTCCTCTGGAAGAGCAGTCTTCATGACTGAGCCATCTCTACAGCCCCCAGTTTAAAATACTTTAAAAGATGATCTTAAAATGAAGACCAGTTTCAGTTTGCAGAGTTAGTGAATCTGGCAAATTATTAGCAACGTTCCAACCTAAGGATAGTTTTTAGTTTTTCAACTTCTGTACATGAACACCGAGGATAATTTCATTTCAGGGAGATGAAAAGGATGCTTACTTCTCATGTGTTTTTTGAGGCACAGTCTTGCTGTGAAGCCCTGGGTGACCTGAAAGTTGCTATGTAGTCCAGTCTGGCCATAAACTCAAGAGATCCATCTCCCTCTTCCTCCCTAAATGCTGGGATTGAAAGTGTGTGTCATCATGCCCAGCTGTGACTTGAGGTTTTTAAGACATGTTTTTTCTTTTTCCCTTTTGAAAAAAGATTTTTAAAGAATTTGGGGGCGTGTGTGTTCCTGCATATATAACTGCTTGCAGAAACCAGAAGAAGGTGTTGGATTCTTTGGAGCTGAGGTTACAGATAGTTGTGAACTTCTCAGTGTGGGTGCTAGGAACCAGACTTAGATCTTTTGCAAGAGTGACTGTGTGCTCTTAACTGCAGAGCTATCTCTCCAGCTCCTAGGCATATTTCCTTAATGGTATGGGCTAGCCATTGCCATTGAGATGGTAGACCAAAGACCTCTCCCATTCTTCCTTTCCCTAGATTAGCTTCATTTCTGGGTAGGAAGACATGACAAGCTAAAATGGAATTAGGTCTTTAGACATTATCCTTGCCTAGGTTCCCCTAAGTTCTAGGTTGCTAGTATATTTGCTTCTCCAAGAGCATATGAATTTAAAGAGGTATTTGGAAGTAGGTATGATTACTATGATAAAGCAATGTAACCCATTGTTTGTTTACATCAATGTTTCACACGAATATCTACAGTTTATTGACCAATTTTCCATAAAACCACATCCAGACCAGTCTTAGTCACAGTGAGTTATAACTGCAATTTTTTCAAACTAACATAATTAAAAAAAATAGTCCATTAACCTTAAACAAAATAATCAGGATTATTTAGCACTCAAAGAAAAGAAAATCAGTTTAAATTATGTCTTCAATTTATACTAAACTCATTCAAAAAAGCTCACTTCTGAGTTTTGGTTTTTATTTTATAGTTTTGAAATAGGGGAGAGTCTTTTTTGTTGTTGTTTTTTGTTTGTTTTTTGGATAGAATCTTACTATGTAGTCACAGCTAGACTGAACCTCCCTATGTTTACCAGGCTGGCCCCAAATTCACAGAGACCCACCTGCCTCTGTCCCTGAAGCAGTGTAGTCACGGACTCTTCTTTGTGGTCTACACATCCTTTGGTCAGTGATCAAGATTTGGGGGTCATATATTAATGTGACAGAACAAATATTATTAGAAAAATCTAAAGCTTTGAAACATTGTCTGTATTATATTCACATCAAAAATAGAATGGGATTTCTTTTCCACCCAGAGACCAATTTTAATCTTAATTCTTTTTTGTTTTGTTTTTCAAGATAGGGTTTCTCAGTGTAGCCTTGGCTGTCCTGCAACTTTCTCTGTAGACCAGGCTGGCCTCGAACTCAGAGAGCTGCCTGCTTCTGCTGGGATTAAAGGTGTCTGCCACTACCCCCTGGCTTAAATCTTAATTTTTAATCCACTACCCTCATGTGGGGTGAGATCTGTTTTTAAGTTTCTGAAGAATCTCACCTTCAATTAGTACTTCGCCTTTTGGCAAAGATCAAATGCGACCAGACTTTAAAAACTGAAGGGAAAGTAACTCAGGATTTGTCCTGACATCTCTGTTCCTCCTACGATTGCGTTTTTTAAACTGGAAAAGTAAAGGTTAAAGTGTAATATTTGATCTTCTACTCTCTGGAAGTTTCCCAAGACATCAAGTCGACTTGGTGGCTCTAAGCATCACTCTTAGCATCATTGCTCTTTTGGGGCCAGGACAGTTTCTAACCTAGATGACCGTTCTTCCGGGCTAGGGAGGTGAAGCAACAGGAGGAAGAGCCCGAGATAGACGTGTGGGAGCTGCTGAAAAATGCCAACCCCAACGAGTACGAGAAGATCGCTTTCCAGTATGGCATCACCGATCTGCGTGGTATGCTTAAGCGGCTCAAGCGCATGCGCAGGGTGGAAAAGAAGAGTGCAGGTGAGCACACTGGGGCCAGTGTGGCAGAGGCCGGCGGCTTGGTACTGTATGTGTTTCTGGTCTCATCCTATTAACTCATCCAGTCTGGGGCGAAGCTTCATGGGCCTGCAGGAGTTTATGATTCCTTTCATCCATTTTGGATTTGTGTGCAGTAGTCTCTGTGTGGGTAGTGTGTGCATAGCTCCTCACAGCTCAGGGTCAGCACATTTACAGTACCACAAATGCCACACAGGAAGCAGAGAATATATCCCTGTGGCCTCTTGGAACCTCTCCAAGCCTCCATTTATCCAGGTTCTTATCTGCCTCACTCTCTAGGTCTTGATTTTTCTTCAGACAAAGTTCTGTCTGTTTTCTAACAGATTCTTCCACCCTTCTGACTGGACCCAAGACTGGGCTTCAAGAGATTGCCTCTCACTCCCAATAAGGTTTCCAGGGTGGGTTCCCTTGGCTATGATTTGAAACACAAAGTTGGGGATGGGGACAAAAGGAAGAAAGGCATGTATTTCAGGTTAGCCAATAGCTTGTCCAACTTCTCTGTGCTGAGTCACTGTCCGGTTTCAATTGTATAATATGTCAGAGTGATATTAAACCTATTATTGTTTCACTTCATGTTCAGATGGAATTAAAACTCTCATTATGGTGTTTTAAAAATCTAGTCCTTTCTTTGAAAGGTCACTCTTAATTGGTGACTGGAGAACTGGCCCTTGGGAGGCCCTGTCTGCTGCTTTGCTTGTATAACTCAGCCATCCCTGCTCACTCACACCTCCTGCTTCATGGTTCCAGAAGCATCCACTGAAGTGGAGAACCAGCTGACGACTTCTTTACCACACTGGCCTTTCCAAACACTGAGTTCTGAATCCTTGTGCTAGGTAACCAGCTGGAAATCTAATATTAATTTTTCTCTTTTTAAAATAAGAGAAAGTGAGCATAAGCCAATAAGAATAAAGGCATTTGCTGCCAAATCTAACACTTTTGAAGTTTGTACCCAGAAACCCACATGGGGAAAGGCGAGATCAAACTGCCCCAAAGTTCTCTTCTAACACCAATCCCTAGCATGCATGCAGGCACAGACAAAATAAATAAGTGTAATCTAAAATTAATAGTAGTGCTATTTTTCTCGCACTTCTTTTAAAAACACATAAATTCTCTTTAAATTTAAAGCCATCTTACCGTCTGCATATCAACCAAACTCTGAAATAGAAGTGGTCATTGGGAAGGCTTCCGACCTTGTTCTTCCCTGAGACATTTTTTGTTCTTAGATTTTCATGCATACATTAACTACTTAAACTGGTAGCCTTTGTGTATACACACTCTCATATTTTTTGTTGTTGTTGTTTCTATATACAGCTTTTGCAAAAATTCTTGATCCTGCATATCAGGTGGATAAAGGAGGCAAAGTGAGATTTGTTGTGGAATTGGCAGACCCAAAGCTGGAGGTGAAATGGTTTAAAAATGGCCAAGAGATTCGACCCAGCACAAAGTAAGTTGGTTTTAAAAGGCTCAGTTAAAATATAAATGAACAATGGTTTGACCTAACTTTTATAGAATAAAAGAACTTTCTAGGCATATGTCATCCATCAGTGTGTGTTCTGTCCTGTCCGTGTGGTAGTCCCCCATGTATCTTCATAATGCAAAACTGTATGGAGAGAGGAGAAAGGTGGACATCACTTTTCATGGATTTTGGAATTATGAAAGTCATAATGCTTTGTAAAAGAAGCTCTTACGTTTTTTAAGGCTTTTCAAGTAAGACACAATTGTTTTGTGTCATTACATATTATGTGTCATTATCTCAAAGCACTGACAAACTTCTCTCTATTCAAAATAATGAAACTTAGAAATATTTGAAATAGACATTTGATATGTCAGATGAAAAACACATCTCATAAATGGAAGGTTTTGGGTTGTTTTCCCCAAAATAACATGAGTTTTTGATAGTATGATAGTAGCTGACATCGTCTTCTTTTTTTTTGGGGGGTTTTCAAGACAAGATTTCTCTGTGTAGCCCTGGCTGTCCTGGAACTCACTCTGTAGCTGGCCTCAAACTCAGAAATCTGCCTGCCTCTGCCTCCCAAGTGCTGGGATTAAAGGCGTGTGCCACCACCGCCCGGTTGGCTGGGCATCTTCTATTTGGGTGCTCTTGGCAGTACCCACTGCATTACACCTGAACAGGACTATTTGATGTTAAGATAATGAAATGTAAACCTAAGCCTGTGTTTTACCATGTCTTGTCCCTCTTCCAAAGGAAGGAGTTAAACTGATCCCCAGTACCTGGTGGTATTTCTAGTCTGTTATGAAACTACTTCATAGGATCCCCCTCAGTCCAGGAGGTTTTCAGTTCCAGTATATCATTTTAAATTAATAAATGCCACATGTTCATTGACATAGTCTTTAATCCCAGAAACCTGTCACTTTTAGAATACAGTGAAGTGGTCTCCAGCTTTTCCATGGGCTCATCCCAAACAGCATGACTTTGAGATGATAGATAATATTTATACCTGGTGCAAAACTCTCTTGAAGACGGCCCAGACATGATTTTTTTTTGGTTAGTTTTACTAGAAAATGTTCTCAAAGTCTTAAATTTGAGAGACTTCCCCAATTTGGTTTTTTGCTCAGCTATGAGAATGTTCTCATGTGCTCCACCATAATCAACACATATGATTAGTCTTACATACAATCAGAGTATTTTCTCTCCTTGACTTCTAGGGTTCTGTTTCTAAGCTTTCTTTTTTTTTTTTAATGGATCTGATTTGATATGTATTGGTGTTCTGCCTTGCCTGTATGTCTGTGTGCCACTGGTGTCTATGGAGGCCAGAAGTTGAGTTACAGATGGTTATGAGTTGCCATGTAGGTGCTGGGAATCAAACCCAGGTCCTCTAGAAGAACAGTCAGGGCTCTTAACGGCTGAGCCATCTCTCCAGCAGGGAAAATGCTTTCTTAATAGAAAGTAACTGTGAGACAATGGGCCCAGAACTTAAGCTCATTTAAGAGACTATATATTTGTTGTTGATCTTGTCAATAAGGTTAGTTATTGATTAAATTGTACAAACATTTATTCATTCAACAAAATTATCCTGTGTTTGTGGGTTAACGAATGAAGGAAATATGTGTAAATGAATAAGATAACATCTCTGCCACTTTGTAATGTACATAACATAATTAATGCATAATTATTTGAAGAATTATGGACTTAAAAATCTTTCTAACACATTCAACCAACTCTATCTTCCCAAAGTGGGTTAAAAATTAACTATATGATAATTTTTTTAATATTTACACTGAAAACATATGAAAGAAAATAATAACAAATAGTATGTATAAATATACATATATACATGTGTCACAAAAATAAAAAATGAGCTTTTGTTTGACATTAATTGGACATATAAATTTTGCTGCATAAATAGAAGATTGTAGCTATATCCTTGATGCTCAAGTACTAACAAATTATAAGCCACTTTACTAGTAAAATAAAAAAATCAAAGTCTCAAACTATGCCTCCTTCCTGTTTAAAACAGATACATCTTTGAGCACAAAGGAAATGAGAGAATCATGTTTATTAATAACTGTGCACTGACAGATGATTCGGAGTACTATGTGACAGCTGGAGATGAGAAATGTTCTACAGAGCTCTTTGTAAGAGGTAAAAGGAAATCTTTTCTTGCATTATCAAGGGGCTGGGCTCTCCTCCCTGATCCAAACCAAAAGCAAGGGAGTCCCTTCAGCCCAGGGAAGCAGTCGCCTCTCTAGAAACCTTTGGTTTGCCTGTTAGATTGGCTCAGTATTGCAGCCCCATTACACTGACAGGTATCCTGAGTCCTACTTGGTCTTCTGATTGTTGAAAAAGAGAGAAGCTGAGGGAAGAGAAACACCTCTATTTGAAGCTGCCTTGTGGTTTGGACTTCAAGCCAAGCACTATTCTGCAAGAAGGGTTATTTTAGTTAAAGCTTCTGAAACTCAGCATACTTTAATGGATAACCCACATTTTGCTTGCTTAGCTGAATGAAAGCAGCTTTATTAAGACAAGGGCATCATTCACTGGTGTCAGAAGAGCAGCTGGAACAGTCAGAGAAAGCCAGGTTGACCTTTTTTCTTTATTAAGCCTCCAATTACAGACAGTCCCATCCCCTTGGCTGAGGGCCAAAATCAAAACCTTCAAGCTTTATAGCGTCTCCTTCATCCAAACCATCTACTGCTTGGTACATTACTCAATGAAGGCAGGATATTTAGTGTACATTGTATGTATTCTCCAAACCAGTAATTTGATTTGAATAGTTCTGAAACAATGCGGGGATGGGGGGCGCAGAGACTGATCCATCATCATCATTAGCTATTTGTTTTGCCATGGACAGACTTAGAGAGTCTCACATCCGATTTACCCACCAGATAATTCACTGATAATTCTTACCCACTGCAGACATTTCCTCTGTGAACAAACTGGGGTTCAAGACACAGACTTTGTATATTTTAATGACTTTTGATCTTCCTTTTTCCAACTAGAGCCTCCAATTATGGTGACTAAGCAGCTGGAAGACATGAATGCTTACTGTGGGGAGAGGGTAGAGATGGAAGTTGAGGTGTCTGAAGATGACGCCAATGTAAAATGGTAAATGGCTTTGCTGATACCTGTCTGTCTCTAATAGACGAAACATCTTCATAACTAATAGAATGCAACATGGGAGTGGCTTCTAAACATGGAAGTGATCGCAGCCTCTTTTGTACTAGCAGAGATGAAAACCAAAAACATCCTCTGATCTGAAAAGCCAACTTCTAGAAATCTATCTATGCAGAGATGTACAGGGAGGCAGGAACTTACTGAAAAATGGACCACACAGGTTTCCCAAGACTTTTTGGCTGAAAAGACCATAGGTGTTGGGTGTTCTCAAACTTTTAACAGACCTTAATAGTGTCTAACGTAGGAAAACATAATATACCTGTTTTCCATTTAAATCCTCATTGTCGCTGGGAATGTAATCCAGTCTGAGAGCATTTGCCTAGCATGTTCAAGGCCCCAGACTCCAGCCCTATTGCCCGAAAAATTCAGTTTTCATCACTTTATTCTTGCAGTTCCCTGGAAAGACATGGTAGGCTGAAAATCACCAAGTCTTTTCAAAAGTTAAAAAGGGCCAGGTAGCATAGCTTAGTGGAAAGGTTTAGTTAGCTTCTGTGGGGCCCTCAATTGACTACTCACATTCGTGCACATGAACAAGCAAACAAATAAAAAAGCTTGAGGACCTGAATAGTCTTTTATTGCATATTCCATGTGAGTTAAGCTCAAAATTAAAAACTAGAAGATTGAAGACTATAAAATGAAATGTGATATTAGGAGGAACATAGCAAATGATACAACAGGAAATCTGTAGTCATCAACATGGAAAAGATTGTTAATACTAACCTAGAACACAGATAACTTAAAAATGTGTTGTGAGACCAGAAGTGGAGCCAGATGTACACTTAGCACTGCTTCTGACTGAAGGAGAACAGGCACTCATGTTCTTTTAATGTGATCTTGTACACAATATTTGTTACAATATGGATCAACTGGTAGATCTACCAGTAGACCTATTAATGAAGTCCTGTTCTTTAACAAATCCTTCCTGAGTATAATAAACTAACATATTTATTTCCTGGAATTAAAATTTTTGCTTTCATAAATATATATAACATATATATGTGAAATATTATATATATGAAATATATATATGATTTATATAATATATATGTGATTTAGTTTTATTATATCTCCCATTTCCCTTCTTTATAGCCTTCTTCTCACTGAACCTCTTCCTCCCTCCTTTAAATCCGTGTTAATTCAGGTTTAAGAATGGTGAAGAAATCTTCCCTGGTCCAAAGTCAAGATACAAGATTAAAGTTGAAGGCAAAAAACACACTTTGATCATAGAAGGAGCAACAAAGGCTGACAGTGCGGAGTACTCAGTCATGACAACCGGGGGACAATCATCTGCCAAACTCAGTGTTGACTGTAAGTAAGGCTCTGGTAGATGTCTTCTGCATTGGCTTACATATAAGATTGTGTTTAGTAACTCTGCCTTCAGGAAACTCTTCATCTATTGATCCTTTACTTGTGGCATCTTGAAATATGTAGAATTGGATTCAGGTCTCTTAGAAAGGAATCAACTACTTGGTTTACTAGTAAAGCACAGGGCTGGAGAGATGGCTCAGTGGTTAAGAGCACTGGCTGCTCTTCCAGAGGTCCTGAGTTCAATTCCCAGCAACCACCTGATGGCTCACAACTATCTATAATGTGATCTGATGCCCTCTTCTGGCATTCAGGTGTGCATACAGATAGAGTACTCACAGACATAAAAATAAATAAATCTTAAAAAAAAATATAGTAGAGTGCATCAGTTCTGGGGACAAAGAAAAGTTACCTAGGACGGCTGGAGAGAGGACTCAGAGGTTAAGAGCACTAGCTGCTCTTCCAGAGGTTCTGAGTTCAATTCCTAGCAACTACTTGGGGCTCATAAAATTATCTATAATGAGATATGGTGCCCTCTTCTGGCCTGTAGATGTGCATGCAGGCAGAATGCTGTACAGATAATAAATAAATCTTAAAAAAATGTTACCCAGAAAATTATGTGCCAAACTGTAAATATGCCAAATGCCTAACTATATCTCACTATCAAGTTTAAATCATTAAACGAAGATTTAACATTCAACACAAACTTGTAATTGCATTTGGTATATGAAGAAAGTCATTTAAGTCCAAGGGATGCCACTGAGAACTCTCAGTTGAAGAGCTTGTTTACAGATGATAGTATACTTATACTATACTTTCAAAGTATAAGAGAACTAATCTTCTTATAATTAAAGTAGTGATTTCTCAAAACCAGTCTATTCACAGCTGCCACGAAAACTAAAGTAGCTGCATGTCATGATCCCGATGGTTGCTCACACATGCAGAGCAGACTCTTTCTTCTTTACTCCTTTATCAGCTGCACTTGATGTGATCGCAGACTTAAAAAGAAACCATCCCGACAGCTTCTTAGGATTCATGGAACTGTGGCCAATTTAGTTTAATCTAAAAATGTGTATTGACTATAGGCAGGGTTTTATCTGACATTTATATCTACTGAAAGTAATTAGAGTCAGTTCTACCTTCATGAGATGTAGCTATTTCTAAAAATTATTATGCTGCACAAATGTGTGTGTTAATAACCACAAGGTTTCTGTAATAAATAAGACTTGGGGAGTTATAGTCAAAAAACTCTGCTAGTCATACATTAAAAACAAAGGATAGAGAAATGGCTCTGTTGTTAAGAACATGCACTGCCCTAGCAGAGGATCCAGGTTCAGTCGGAGTACGCACATGGTAGCTCACAACCTTCTGTAACTCTAATTCCAAGGGGTTTGATGCCTTCTGCCCTTCATGGGTCTCAGGCATGCACATGGTATATATACATATATGTAAGTAAACATTCATTCATATAAAATGAAACAAATCTTTTTAACAAACAAAACAAAGACCTCATTCAAATGAAAAACAGTATCATGTATTTTCCCCATGTTAAATTGTTGGCAAGTACAGCACCTTACCTTGAAAGGGTCCTAAGATTTTCTAGAGGGCATGGTGTGGGATGCCTGTAGCTTTAAGGGCATCATGAAGTATCATGCGGATTATTTGAAATCAGATGAACAGTTGTAAGCTTAGATGTGAATGGCTGTGGCTCATATCCGATGGATGAACAACCATCATCATGGATATTTGAGATGATGGAACTTGTGTTATGCCTGGTTCTGCTCAGTTACATCATCTACAGTGGAATAAGTTGTCACCTCCAGAGCACATTTTACAGAAGATCTGACAGGGCACTGTGAAATGCCACCATGTTAGCTTGTCTGGAGTTTGGGTGTGGATCCATAACAATCTTTCTCTCTGCAGTGAGACCTCTAAAGATCACAACTCCTCTGACTGATCAGACTGTAAAACTTGGGAAAGAAGTATGCTTGAAGTGTGAAATCTCTGAAAATGTACCAGGGAAATGGACAAAAATGGCCTCCCTGTTCAGGAGGGTGACCGTCTGAAGGTTGTTCACAAGGGAAGGTACGCAAGTCAGATGGGCCTTTCATAAGGCATTGTCTACATTTACTTTTCCTACTTCCTGAATGACGTATCCACTGACTCTTTCAAGAGTAGGGACATGGCCTATCTCTAGTCAAGAACTGGTGATTGCTTTACTGTAAACCACATTCTGCTAGAGATCTTCCACCTACACCCCATACTGTGGCATATCATCTAAAACCTATCAACTGCACCATCTAAACCTGTAGTTACAGGAGTGACTGTGTGCCTTCTAGTGGAAGATCTGACAGATTACCGTCTGGTCCAAATGATCAATAAGATATCGAGAGACCGTAGGTTTGGACTGATGGGACCCAGCAGACACATACTGAAGTTCCACCCTACTTTGTCAAAACCAAGTTGTTTATCTGACTTTGCAGAAATTGAGATAATTAGGAATAAGTAATGCCAAACCCTTGACTAGGACGCATTGAGTTGACATGATGAGGGTGTTCCCTCTGCTTTAACCTGTAAAAAGAAAGTAACTTGGGAAGAGCATACATTTTGTTGTCTGTTGGTGCTTCCCCTGCTCGTCATAATACCAACCTTCTCTGCATAGTTTATCGGGGCACTCATTCTATTTTATATCGCTTGTTGCCTGATTCCAGATTGCAAATAATTGTCCATTAAGATCCTTATTTCATGCGGCTGGAGAAATGGTTCAGTGGTTAAGAACACTGGTTGCTTTTTAAGAGGATCAGAGTTTCAATTCCCAGCACCCACATGATGGCCCACAACTGTCTTAATTCTAGTTTCAAAGGATCTGATGCCCTCTTCTGACTTCCACAAGCACTGCATACACACAGTGCACATACATATGCAAGCAAAACACCCATACACATACAATAAAAATAAAGTAAATCTTTAAAAAATAAAATAAAACCTTGACACCATACTTATTGACAGCCTTTAATAAAAACAACTATTACATGACCTTTCTTCTATTTTTGTTTTATTATGGGAAAGCATAATTGCCTAGAATTTAGCAAAGATTTAAGGCAAGAAATTGACCTTTAACTTGTAGACTCTCACAACAGATCACAGATTTCTGGGACTTAAAAGTCCTTTGAAATTTTATATGTATATAAAAATACACATATTCATAATATCCTTATGTCCTTCATATATGTGTCTAGTCAATATATATGTGTGGTGCAGGGGATTGAACCAAAAACCTCACGTGTGCTAAGTTAATGTGCTACCACTAAGCTACACCCTGTCCCCAAATTGCACACTTGTTTTTTTAAAAAAAATGTTTTCAAGACAGGGTTTTCTGTGTAACCACCCTGACTGTCCTAGAACTCACTCTGTAGACCAGGCTGGCCTTGAACTCACAGAGATCTGACTCCCTCTGCTTCCCAAGTGCTGAGATTACAGGCATGCACCACCACCACCCAGCATTAAACTGCACACTTTTCAGACTTTTTACAATGAGAGGATACATAGGTTCCGTCCAATCCTCACTGACCCATGGCCCATAAACTTAACAACTATTCTCTTTGGTGTATATAGCCAAAGTCAGTATTTCCTTTGTGATTTTTTTCTATATTTTTTTATTTATTTTTAATTGGAAATTTTATTTACATTTCAGATGTTTTCCCCTTACCCCCTTTTCCCGCCTCCCTCCCAGGAACTCCCTATCCCTTCCCCCTTCCTCTTGCCTCTACGGTGTACCCCCACACAACCTCCCCCGAACCTCACCTCCCCACCCTCGAATACCACCCCCACGATGTCCAGCCTTCATGGGACCAAGAATCTCTTCTCTCCCTTATACATAGCTCCCTTGCATATATAGCTGGAGCCATGGGTCCCTCCCTAAGCGCTCCCAGACTAGCGGTTTAGTCCCTGGGGGCTCTGATTGGTTGATACTGTTGCTTTCCCCATGGTGTCACGAATCCTCTCAACTCCTTCAGTTTTCACTCTATCTTCTCTGTTGGGAACCCCATGATCAGTTTAATGGTTAGCTGTGAGCATCTGCCTCTGAATATGTCAGACTCTTGCAGACCTCTAAGGAGAGAGCTATATCAAGCTCCTGTCAGCATGTACTTCCTGACATCCACATCAACGTCTACCTTTGGTGACTGCACATGGGATGGATACCCCGGTGGAATGGTCTGCAAATGGCCCCTCCTTCAGTTTCTGTCCTGTACTTTGTCTCCATATTTGCTCCCTTGAGTATTTTGTTACTTCTTCTAAGAAGGACTGAAGCCCCACCACCACCACCACTTGGTCATCATTCTTCATGAGCTTTATGTGGTCTATGAGTTGAATCTTGAGTATTTCAAGCTTCTGGGCTAAAATCCAATAATCAGTGAGTGAATACCATGTATGTTCTTTTGTGATTGGGTTACTTCACTCAGGATGATATTTTCTAGTTCTATCCATTTGCATAAGAATTTATTGAATTCATTGTTTTTAATAGCTGAGTAATATTCCATTGTGTAAATGTACCACATTTTTTGTATCTATTCCTCTGTTGAAGGGCATCTGGGTTCTTTCCAGTTTCTGGCTATTATAAATAAAGCTGCTATGAACATAGTGGAGCATATGTCCTTGTTATATGTTAGAGCATCTTCTGGGTATATGCCCAGGAGTGATATAGCTGGGTCCTCAGGTAGTGATATGTCCAATTTTCTGAGGAACCGCCAGACTGTTTTCCATAGTGGTTGCACCATCTTGCAATCCCACCAACAATGGAGGAGTGTCCCTCTTTCTCCACATCCTCGCCAGCATCTGCTATCACCTGAGTCTTTGATCTTAGCCATTCTGACTGGTGTGAGGTGGAATCTCAGGGTTGTTTTGATTTGCATTTCCCTGATGACTAAGGATGCTGAACATTTCTTTAGGTGCTTCTCGCCATTTGCATTTCCTCAGTTGAGAATTCTTTGTTTAGCTCCATACCCCATTTTTTAATAGGGTTATTTGGTTGTCTAGAGTCTAATTTCTTGAGTTCTTTGTATATATTGGATATTAGTCCTCTATCGGATGTGGGATTGGTAAAGATCTTTTCCCAATCTGTTGGTTGCCGTTTTGTTCTATTGACAGTGTCCTTTGCCTTACAGAAACTTTGCAATTTTATGAAGTCCCATTTATCAATTCTTGATCTTAGAATATAAGCCACTGGTGTTCTGTTCAGGAACTTTCCCCCTGTGCCTAGGTATTCGAGGGTCTTCCCCACCTTCTCTTCTATTAGTTTCAGTGTGTCTGGTTTTATGTGAAGGTCCTTTATCCATTTGGACTTGAGCTTTGTACAAGGAGATAAGAATGGATCGATTTGCATTCTTCTGCATGTTGTCCTCCAGTTGAACCAGCACCATTTGTTGAAAATGCTGTCCTTGTTCCACTGGATGGTTTTAGCTCCTTTGTCAAAGATCAAATGACCATAGGTGTGTGGGTTCATTTCTGGGTCTTCAACTCTATTCCACTGATCTTCCTGCCTGTCTCTGTACCAATACCAGACAGTTTTTATCACTATTGCTCTATAGTACAGCTTGAGGTCAGGGATGGCGATTCCTCCAGAAGTTCTTTTATTGTTGAGAATGGTTTCGCTATCCTGGGTTTTTTGTTATTCCAAATAAATTTGAGAATTTCTCTTTCTAGCTCTGTAAAGAATTGAGTTGGTATTTTAATGGAGATTGCATTGAATCTGTAGATTGCTTTTAGCAAAATGGCCATTTTTACTATATTAATCCTGCCGATCCATGAGCATGGGAGATCTTTCCATTTCCTGAGATCTTCTTCAATTTCTTTCTGCAGAGACTTGACGTTCTTGTCATACAGATCTTTCACTTGCTTGGTTAGTTTCACCCGAGGTATTTTATATTATTTGTGACTATTGTGAAGGGTGTCATTTCCCTAATTTCTTTTTCAGCCTGTTTATCTTTCACATAGAGGAAGGCTACTGATTTGTTTGAGTTGATTTTATAACCTGCCACCTTGCTGAAGTTGTTTATCAGGTTTAGGAGTTCTCTGGTGGAAGTTCTGGGTCACTTAAGTATACTATCATATCATCTGCGCATAGTGATAATTTGACTTCTTCCTTTCCTATTTGTATTCCTTTGACTTCTTTTGTTGTCTAATTGCTCTGGCTAGGACTTCCAGTACTATATTAAATAGGTAGGGAGAGAGTGGGCAGCCTTGTCCAGTCCCTGATCTTAGTGGGAATGCTTCAAGTTTCTCTCCATTTACTTTGATGTTGGCTACTGGTTTGCTATATATTGCTTTTACTATGGGCCTTGAATTCCTGATCTTTCCAAGACTTTTACCATGAAGGGATGTTGAATTTTGTCAAATGCTTTCTCAGCATCTAGTGAGATGATCATGTGTTTTTTTCCTTTGAGTTTGTTTATATAGTGGATTACATTGATGGATTTCAGTATATTGAACCATCCCTGCATTCCTGGGATAAAGCCCACTTGATCGTGATGGATGATTGTTTTGATGTGTTCTTGGATTCGGTTTGCTAGAATTTTATTGAGTATTTTTGCATCGATATTCATAAAAGAGATTGGTCTGAAGTTCTCTTTCTTTGTTGGGTCTTTGTGAGGTTTAGGTATGAGTGTGATTGTAGCTTCATAGAACGAATTGGGTAGTGTTCCTCTGTTTCTATTTTGTGGAATAGTTTGAAGAGAATTGGTATTAGGTCTTCCTTGAAGGTCTGATAGAATTCTGCACTAAAACCATCTGGTCCTGGGCTTTTTTGGTGGGGAGACTTTTAATGACTGCTGCTATTTCTTTAGGGGTTGTGGGACTGTTTAGATGGTTTATTTGCTCCTCATTTAACTTTGGTACCTGGTATCTATCTAGAAAATTGTCCATTTCATCCAGATTTTCCAGTTTTGTTGAGTATAGGCCTTTGTAGTAGGATTTGATGATTTTTTGAATTTCCTCGGTTTCTGTTGTTATGTCTCCCTTTTCAGATCTGATTTTATTAATTTGGATACTGTCTCTGTGCCCTCTGGTTAATCTGGCTAAGGGTTTGTCTATCTTGTTGATTTTCTCAAAGAACCAACTCCTGGTTTTGTTGATTTTTTTGTATAGTTCTTTCTGTTTCTACTCAGTTGATTTCAGCCCTGAGTTTATTTCCTGACGCCTACTCCTCTTGGGTGTATTTGCTTCTTTTTGTTCTAGAGCTTTCAGGTGTGCTGTCAAGTTGTTGATGTGTGCTCTCTCCAATTTCTTTTTGTAGGCACTTAGAGCTATGAGTTTTCCTCTTAGCACTGCTTTCATGGAGTCCCACAAGTTCTGGTATGATGTGTCCTCATTTTCATTAAATTCTAGAAAGTCTTTAATTTCTTTCTTTATTTCTTCCTTGACAAAGTCATCACTGAGTAGAGAATTGTTCAGTTTCCACATGCATGTGGGTTTTCCCTTGGTTCTGTTATTATTAAAGACCAGTCTTAGTCCGAGGTGATCTGATAGGATGCAAGGGATTATTTCAATCTTTTTGTATCTGTTGAGGACTGTTTTGTGACCGATTATATGGTCTATTTTGGAGAAGGTACCATGAGGTGCTGAGAAAAAGGTATATTCTTTTGCTTTAGGATGAAATGTTCTATAGATATCTGTTAAATTCATTTGGTCCATAACTTCTCTTAATTTCAATGTGTCTTTGTTTAGTTTCTGTTTCCAAGATCTGTCCATTGGAAAGAGCGGGGTGTTAAAATCCCCCACTATTATTGTGTGAGGTGCAATGTGTGCTTTGAGCTTTAGTAAAGTTTCTTTTATGTATGTGGGTGCCCTTGCATTTGGAGCGTAGATGTTCAGAACTGAGAGTTCATCTTGGTAGATTTTTCCTTTGATGAGTATGAAGTGTCCTTCCTTATCTTTTTTGATTACTTTTGGTTGAAAGTCGATTTTATTTGATATTAGAATGGCTACTCCAGCTTGTTTCTTGGGACCATTTGCTTGGAAATTAATTTCCAGCCTTTTACTCTGAGGTAATGTCTGTCTTTGTCACTGAGGTGCGTTTCTTGTATGCAGCAAAATTCTGGGTCCTGTTTATGTATCCAGTCTGATAGTCTACGTCTTTTTATTGGAGAATTGAGTCCATTGATGTTAAGAGATATTAAGGAAAATGATTGTTGTTTCCTATTATTTTTGTTATTAGAGGTGAATTATATTTGTATAGCTATCTTTTTTGGAGGTTGTTGGAAGATTACTTCCGTGCTTTTTCTAGGTTGTAGTTTCCTTCCTTGTGTTGGCGTTTTCTATCAATTATCCTTTGAAGTGCTGGTTTGTGGGAAGATATTGTGCGAATCTGGTTTTGTCATGGAATATCTTGGTTTCTCCATCTATAGTGATTGAGAGTTTTGCTGAGTATAGCAGTCTGGGCTGGCATTTGTGTTCCCTTAGGGTCTGTATGATATCAGACCAGGATCTTCTGGCTTTTATAGTCTCTGGTGAAAAGTCTGGTGTAATTCTTATAGGTCTGCCTTTATATGTTACTTGACCTTTTTCCCTTACTACTTTTAGTATTTTTTCTTTGTTTTGTGCATTTAGTGTTTTGATTATTATGTGACAGGAGGTATTTCTTTTCTGGTCTAGTCTGTTTGGTGTTCTGTAGGCTTCTTGTATGTTTATGGGCATCTTGTTCTTTAGGTTGGGGAAATTTTCCTCTATAATTTTGTTGAAGATATTTACTAGCCCTTTAAATTGGGTATCTTCACTCTCATCTATACCTATTATACTTAGGTTTGCTCTTCTCATTGTGTCTTGGATTTCCTGGATGTTCTGGGTTAGGAGCTTTTTGCATTTTGCATTTTCTTTATTGTGTCAAGGTTTTCCATGGTATCTTCTGTGCATGAGATTCTCTCTTCTATCTCTTGTATTCTGTTGGTGACTCCTGATCTATGACTCCTGATCTCTTTCCTATGTTTTCTATCTCCAGAGTAGTCTCCCTTTGAGATTTCTTTATTGTTTCTATTTCCAGTTTTAGATCCTGGATGGTTTTGTTCAATTCCTTCACCTGTTTGGTTGTGTTTTCTTGAAATTCTTTAAAGGATTTTTGTGTTTCCTCTTTGAGGGCTTCTACCTGTTTACCTGTGTTCTCCTGTATTTCTTTAAGGGAGTTACTTATGTCCTTCTTAAAATCCTCTATCATCATCATGAGAAGTGATTTTAATTCTGAATCCTGTTTTTCCTGTGTGATATGGTATCCAGGGCTTGCTATGGTGGGAGAACTGGGTTCTGATGATGTCAGGTAACTTTGGTTTCTGTTGCTTGTGTTCTTGCACTTGCCTTTTGCCATCTGGTTGACTCTAGTGTTACCTGTGCTCACTGTGTCTGACTGGAGTCTGTCTTTCCAGTATCTTGCTTGTGTCAGAACTCCTTAGATTCCAGATGTCTCTGTGTTCCTGTGATCCTAAGCTCCCTCTGCTCTGGATGCAGTAGGTCCTCTAGGATGTCTCAGGATCAGGTGTTTCCACAGGAGCAGACCAGCTTAGCATCTGCCCCAAGCAAAGGGACCAGGCTCCCGGCGGGTGGAAGGGAGGTGGTATTCCGGAGCGGCAGGTTTTGGGTGCCTGGTGGTTCCTTAACCCCCACCTGGCTCCCAGTTGTAACTCTGGGGTGCGGGGTAGTGGGCAAGGTGTCTTACCCTGTGCTCTGAATGCAATAGGTCCTCTGGGATGTCTCAGGATCAGGTGTTTCCACTGGAGCAGACCAGCTAAGTGTCTGCCCCAAGCAAAGGGACCAGGCTCTGGGCGATTTTTTTCTATATTTAAATGTAGCATTATTAAGATGATACATTTTGTTCTTTCTGAAGTTATGAGAAAGAATAATAGACACTTGCATGCATAATAAGTAGGTTGAACTTGTAGAGATACTTCATATAATCCAAAGATCTGACTTGGATCAATAAATTGAATAACCACACAACACACACACACACACACACACACACACATATACACACACACAAGCCCACACGCTCACACCCTATCCCTCTCTTTCTCCCTCTCCTATATGAGGTAGATGAAGGATAAAGGATAGATGTCTCTTCAGTTTGGGTCATGTATACTCTACAACCTTGCAAAGTGTTACACATATAGTTTTCTTCTCTCTTTAGAATCCACAAGTTAGTCATAGCCAATGCTCTCATTGAAGATGAAGGTGAATATGTTTTTACACCAGATGCCTACAATGTTCCTTTGTCTGCCAAAGTTCATGTCATCGGTGAGTAGATCAAAGAAATTATTGTATAGCTGTCCACTTGTTTGCTTACTTTGGACTCTAATTCATGAAAAACAATATGACTTAAAAGATACATCAATTGCTATTACTCATTCATTATAAGTAGTTGATTTGTAAATATGACAAAAAGCAGTTTTATAGGGTGCCAAGCACCAATTGCCATGACAATTCTTACACACACACACACACACACAAACACACACAGACAGCTTAGAAACTGATTGTTACCAATACTTTTCAGTAGCCAGGCACTAGCCAAAATACCACATGGAAAAGTTTGTGTGACAAAAGCCCTACTGACTATTCCAGACCCTCCCAAGATCATCCTGGATGGCCTGGATGCTGATAACACAGTGACAGTGATTGCTGGAAGCAAGCTTCGTCTGGAGATCCCTGTCTCAGGGGAACCGCCTCCCAAAGCCATCTGGAGCCGAGCAGATAAGGTTTGTTACACACGCATGCTCTGAGCACAATACTCACGCATGAATACCACACATAAGCATGCACATGACCTGACCCTCTCCTTCCCACTTGACCCTGTGATTCAGGTGCAGGGGACAGGCACAAATCGATGTGTATGCTATAGCCAGGTGTAGTAAGTAGTACATGCCTTTAATTCCAACACTGGAAACAAACAGGCAGACTTCTGTGAATTGGAAGCTAGCCTGGCCTACATAATGAGTTCCAGGGCTGCCAAAGCTACAGAGTGAGACCCTGCCTCTAAACACACACACACACACACACACACACACACACACACACACACAGAGAGAGAGAGAGAGAGAGAGAGAGAGAGAGAGAGAGAGAGAGAGAACACAAAACAAACAGCCCACAGAATAAGTTCATTACAGGTATAATTCCTCTGAAAAGAGAATAAAACTTGATTTTCACATGAATCTATTAATCATTTGTTTTCATATTTCTAGCCACCTACTTATTTGGCTAAGCATGATTCTGTGACTTATGAACATAGTCCCACCTTATATTCCATGGATGTCATGGGGCAGGAAGAAAGAGAGGCAGTAAAATGAGGAAAGAAATCACTTTGCAAAGTAAAAAGTGCCAGGGAAATAACAGAGATGCTAAGCTGGGTATGGTGTACCGTTCCATAACAAGTACTCTGAGCAAGATAGGAGGGTTCAAGGACAGCAAAGGCTACCTAAAAAAGACGCTGTCTTTAACATCCCCCCCCCCCAAAATAATAAACGAGAGCATATGGTGATAGCAACTGGGCAGACAGTCACAGAAGCCTCCACAGCTGACAGTAAGAAACTCCCTCCATGAATTCGGAAGGGAAGTGATCTCCTGATGAAGGCCACACAAGCACCAAGGTCAAGGACAGAGAATGAGCTTAATGTGTGAAAGGCCTAGAAAGCTACTGCTGGGCATGTAGACCAGGAGAAAACAAAAGATGGGGGTAGGGCAAGGAGGAGGGGGAAAATATCTCAGTTTAAGCAATGCCTGGCTTCCTGCTGCAAGAAAAAAAAAGTAAAAAGCAGAACATAAGAATGGAACCACAGCAACCCAGATTAAATTTTCACACACACATCGAATATTCCCTAAATTGACAAAATTGTGTGAATAGTTATTTTCTGGACATTGGAGCCAGGTCAAGTTATGAAAAGCAATGACTTGGAATATGACAATAAGTGAGGGTATCCTACACTGCCTTGGGGGAGTTCGCCAATAGTGGCAGCAGGTGGGGGTGGGGTGGTGTGGGGGTCTTACAAGTAGACTTTGCCTGGCATGTATAAGGCCCTGGATTTGGTTCCTAGCAGAGGAAAGAGAGAGGGGAAGAGATATTTCTTTTTTTTTTTTTTTTTTTTTTTGGTTTTTTCGAGACAGGGTTTCTCTGTGTAGCCCGGGCTGTCCTGGAACTCACTCTGTAGACCAGGCTGGTCTCGAACTCAGAAATCCACCTGCCTCTGCCTCCCAAGTGCTGGGATTAAAGGCGTGCGCCACCACTGCCCAGCTGGAAGAGATATTTAAATTCCAGGTAATGTTCAAGGAGTAAACACCCAGACAGAACCTAAAGACTGTTTAGGGTTTTTTCCTACAAGAAGTCCAAGGAGGCAGGAATTCAATGCACCAGAGTGGAAAGCTGCTCAGATCAAACCCTGGGCTCTTTGGTCAGCATGGTGATACAAGCCTTTATACACGTACTCTCGAGACAGAGGCATAAGGATCTCTTTGAATTCAAGACTGATCTGGTCTACAGATCAAATTCCAGACAAGCCAGGGCTATGTAGTGAGCATCTGGCTTAGGAAGTCAGAGGTTGGAGACGTAACTCAGTGGTGTAAGAATTTAACACAACAGAAAATAAAAAGAGTATGGCAGACAACTCAGCTTTTTCTCTGAAGCGGAAACTTGAGGTTGAGGGATGGCTCAGTGGTTAAGAACACTTTTTGCTCTTCCAAAGGGCCCAGGAGTCTGTTCCCAACACCTACACAGCAGCTAAAACCATCTATAACTCCAGCTCCAGAAGATCTAACAACGTCTTCTGACCCTCAGGGGCACTGCATCTATATGGTGCATAGACATTTGCAGGCAAAACAACATACACATAAAATAAAAGTAAATAAGTCTTTAAAAAATGGAAACTTAGGGTTGGAGAGATGGTTCAGCAGATAAGAGCACTGACTGCTCTTCCAGAGGTCCTGAGTTCAATTCCCAGCAACCACATGGTAGCTCACAACTATCTGTAATGGGATCTGATGCCCTCTTCTGGTGTGTCCAAAGACAGCTACAATGTACTCATATAAATAAAATAAATCTTTTTTAAAAAAGGAAACTTAATAATAAATGGAATTGAAGATTATTAACTCACCTGTTTTTTGGTTTTTGTGTTTTGCATTGTTTGATTTTTGTGACAAGTTCTCACTATGTAGCTCTGGCTCGCCTCGAACTTGCTAAATGGACCAGGCTGAACTCAGAGATCCGCCACCAGAATGCTGGGATTAAAGATGAGTGCTACCACACCCAGCCTTTTCAATGTTTTCCCATTTTTCAAGACATCCATGCAAATGAAAACCAGGAGTCTCTGATATGAGTTGTGTATTTCTGAATTTATACATAAAGAGGCTCTTATCCCAAAAGGACCCCTTCTACCCTCTCTGTCCCTTGGATTTCTCTTAGGGAAGCTTCTAGTTAATGGGCTTTTGAATCCAGTCCTGGCTCTCTGCCTCTCAGCACTATAGGCTTGAGCACATGAAGTCTGGGTTTTCTCCTGTGTAAATGGAGTAGATTGACCTGACTATGTGGACATTGGGCACTCAGGCCTGCCTGGCTGGGGTCCTCAGGTGCTCTCGTGTGGCTCTTGTTTGCACGATGTGTTTGCTTCTTCCTTCTCAGGCTATTATGGAAGGTAGTGGTCGGATCAGGGCAGAATCCTACCCCGACAGCAGCACGCTGGTCATTGATGTGGCAGAGAGAGATGACTCTGGTGTGTACAACATAAATCTGAAAAATGAAGCTGGAGAAGCACATGCAAGCATCAAGATTAAGGTTGTGGGTAAGTTCTCCAGGGGAGCAAACCTCTTAGACTCCGACAGCAGGAAACCACACATAGCGTTCTTTTACCAACCAGCATCTCTCTTTTTTTTTTTACCTTTGTTGTTTTTCTCTTTGTGTTACCATCCTTCCTCTTATTTTTCTCCCCTGTTTTCTCATCTAGAGGACTTCTCACTGGAGAAACTAAATAGTTAGGGATGTTTGGGACTATTGGTTATAGGTCTACAAAGTTTTCATCCCTTTGGGTGCCCTTCAAAAGTCTTTAAGAACTTTTTTTTTACAATGAAAATATAATTACATTATTTTGCCTCTTTCTTTTCTTTCATCCAGCATCTCCCACACCCTATAACTCCCTCTCAAATTCATGAACACACACACACACACACACACACACACCCCTACATATGTAGAAATACAACCTGTATTGGTTTCAGGACTGACAACTTGGTGTTGGAAACCAGTTAAAGGGCTCATCCTTGGGGCTCATCATCTCCCACTCTCAGCATCCCTTAGTCGCCTGTGTAGTTCTTTGTGTATGGATGAAGCCCCATGAAATTTCTCCTTCCTGTTAGCATATTTACTGCTGTTGTACTTGTTCGGGTCTTGTTTGGACAGCATATTATTGAGGTATCATGGGTGAGACTTCCCTGTTTCTAGGAGACACAATCTCACAGCAGATGCCCTGCTCATCCAGCTCTTACAATCGTTCCATCCCCTCTTCTGCAATGTTCTCAGGTTTTAGGCTTGTGTTGTAGATGTATCAATTGGTGCTGGGCATCCCATGATCTTCTGCATTTTGAACAGTTGTGGTAGTTACAAAGAGAAGTTTTCTTTGCTGCATTGTGAGAATTCATTTGTGGGCATATGGATAAGTAGTTAGAACACAGTTAGGGATTGTACTGATTTAGTTAAATGCCAGTAGTGGGTTCTCCTCTGAGACCCATGACCTCACTAGCTCTGGGTAGTTGCTTTTGGGTATAAGTTAAAGGTCACAGAAACACAGTTGCTAATTTCTCGCATCAGCCATTTTGAGAGAAGGTAACCATATGCATTGGTCCTTAGCTTTCTTTTTTTTTTTTTTAATTGGAACTTTTATTTACATTTCAGGTATTTTCCCCTTACCCCCTTTTCCCCCTCCCTCCCAGGAACTCCCTATCCCTTCCCCCCTCCTCTTGCCTCTATGATGGTGTACCCACACCCACCCTCCCCAGAACCTCACCTCCCCACCCTCAAATCCCACCCCCCACGATGTCCAGCCTTCATGGGACCAAGAATCTCTTCCCACTTATATATAGCTCCCTTGCATATATAGCTGGAGCCATGGGTCCCTCCCTAAGCGCTCCCAGGCTGGTGGTTTAGACCCTGGGGGCTCTGGTTGGTTGGTATTGTTGCTCTCCTCATGGGGTCCCATACCCTTTCTACTCCTTCAGTCTTCACTCTATCTTCTCTGTTGGGAGCCCCATGATCAGTTTAATGGTTAGCTGTGAGCATCTGCCTCTGAATATGTCAGACTCTTGCAGACCTCTAAGGAGACAGTTATGTTAGGCTCCTGTCAGCATGCACCTCCTGACACCCACGTCAGCATCTACCTTTGGTGACTGCACATGGGATGGATACCCGGTCCTTAGTTTTTCTAAATGTACTTTCCCTCATCTAAACCTAGTAATTTTAGTCTACCTGACTATTAGTGTTCTAGATTCTCCTAGACCCCTCTTCTCACTTCAGATTTTCTTGAGGACCCATTATTTCAAAGTGACTCCAAATTAGTCACTTTATCAGAAGCTTAACTATAAGTTAAAATACTGTCTTGCCAATTCTGAGTTGAATTCCTCCAATCAACATCTTGAATCTCCTATTTGATCTAAAATTGACAATAATTAGTCCTTGGTTTCCCTCTGCTGGAAGTCAATTTTGTTATTAAAGAAAAAATATATCTAACCTTTAGGTGATAATTTCTTCTTGCCATTTTCAGTGTAAAGAACAGGAGTCTCTGGTTTCATGTGGAATGCGTTCTTTAATTTTCAAGGATTTGTACATGTTGTTATATTTATTTTTTCTTCCTCCTTATGTGGGCATGACTTTTTGCGGATTCTTTATTGGATTCTTATATCTACCACCATTCCAATCCTTACTCCACCCTAAGCTCTGCCAACTCCCAACGCTAGGTAGGAGAGAAAGTTATAGGGAAAATTGTCACAGACTTCTTTAGACTACTTCTTGTTGACTAGGGGTATTGAGTTCCTTGAGGCAAGTGTAGTTTTCATCATGAGGATATCCAGTTTCCTCTCATCTCTTTGCTCAAGACCACTTGACAAACTGCAGCAACAGAAACCACCACTACCAGCAGCAGCAGCAGCAGCAGCAGCAGCAGCCCTCTTCAGAGCATATGCCTGCCCCAGTCCCTCTTGAGGCTCTGGCATTTATATCCTCTGAAAAGTTCTCAGAGTTCCAAACATAAACTACCTGCAGTTGGGCTTTAAAAGTCACTCCCCTGCTAGAGCACAAAGCAAATTATAATCACCCACTATGATGCAGCCTCTAATCCTACACCTGGGATTAAAACAAAAACATATTCACATAACATAACTGAGTTTTTAAAGAAACCAAAATTCTCACTACATGCTGTACTGTACTGTATTGACTTTTTGTCCAAGTTAGTTTTCAAATGTATTTCAGAAAAGAACAACAACAACTTGATACCAGGCTCTGACTTTCACCCAAACCCCTGTTTTTCCTATTAACATTTTTCTGTTTTGTCTACTACAGATATCCCTGATCCTCCAGTGGCACCAAATGTGACAGAAGTGGGAGATGACTGGTGCATCATGAACTGGGAGCCTCCTGTCTATGACGGAGGGTCTCCAATCTTAGGTAATCACATACTGATCAGCCCAGGTTACCACCAGTGCATTTGGCATTCTCTTAAAGCATATTAGAATAGAATGCATTCTGGAAATTGAACCTAGGAAAAAGTCTGTTGAGTTGGTAAAGTCCTGGCCTAGCATACAGGAGGCTCTGGACTCAACCCTTAGTACTGCCAAGGAAGAAGAGGAAGAGATGGTGCTTATTGTGATATATACTATGACTTCAAATGCTATTGAAATTGAGATATATGTTGTGATATTCTATGATTCCTTGGGATGTGAACAGCTCCATGGCAGGTCCCCTGAGCATCTCTTTTTCTTGCTTGTTTTTTCACTCAACAACTAATTCTGAGACAGCTCCAAGTCTAACTCCCATTGTTCTGGTCAGCAACTATCATACATAGGGTTGTGTTTTATTTAATGTTCTATTGCTCTGAAGAGACACCATGGCCAAGGCAACTCTTATAAAAGCAAGCATTTAATTGGGGGCTGACTTACAATTTTAGAATGTTTGTCCATGATCAGCATGGTGGAAAGCAGACAGGTATGATACTGGAGCAGTAGTTGAGAACTCTAAATCCTGATCTGTAGCCAGCAGGCTGGGAGTTGGGCCTGATATGAGCTTTTGAAACTTCAAAGCCTACTCCTAGTGATATATCTCCTCAAACAAGGCCATGCCTCCTAATCCTTCTCAAACAATTCTACTAACTGACTAAGCATTCAAACATGTGAGCTAATGGAGGCCGTTCTCCAAACCACCACAGATTGTGTCATAAAGGAACTTTTTAATCATTAAATTCTTAGGAGAATTTGCTTCCTTAATGGAGAAATAATTTTTTTCTATAGATAGTAATAAAATTCACAAAACTAATCTTTTTCCTCTTCTTATTTCCATTGCTGTAACCTTCTGGGCTCTTAGCTTTTGATTGCTCAACCACAGTGACTAAGTTGCTAGTTGCTGCAGGTCTCTGACTCATTTTTCTTCTTTTTCTGGTACAACTTTATTTTTTCTATTCCTATTATTTTATCTTTATTTTACAGAATTCATAGTCATGTCATCTGATCTCTAACACTGAGGAATAAAGTGCATTAAACTATAAATGTATTTGGCTATTTCACTCAGTCTACTTAGAATATACAAAATTTTAAGAACTGCCATCTAATAACGTTTAACTTTGGAGATAAGAGAATGAGACAACACAAAACAGAAACCCTGACTCTCTCTTTTGTACACCTACAGGATACTTTATTGAGAGAAAAAAGAAACAAAGCTCCAGGTGGATGAGACTAAATTTTGATCTCTGCAAAGAGACAACTTTTGAGCCCAAGAAGATGATTGAAGGTGTGGCCTACGAGGTCCGAATCTTTGCGGTCAATGCCATTGGCATCTCCAAGCCCAGTATGCCCTCCAAGCCCTTTGTGCCTTTGGGTGAGTCCAGAAAAATGCCTGTGTCGTAGACATCACTGCCCCAGATTGTTACAGCTCTCCCTCTGACGTCGAAACTGGGCTGGACCCGAAGCCGCTTAGAGTAGTAGAGTGGGTGAGAGGCTAGACATCATTAAGAGCACTATCGTAAGAACTTCAAACTGCCTTTGGAGAAGTTGACCATCTTCAGAATGTAGGCCCTGGAGTTCGTTTCCAGAACTCCAGTGGGAGCTGTGGGTGACTCCCATTGCCACTCCTGGTTCTAAACATGCAGCTGAGTCCATGTGACTGCTGTCCATTCTCCTTCCTAAAGTATCATAGACCAAGCTATGTTTGCTTTATAATGGCATCTTAGTTTATCTATGAAACATCAACAAAATGTCCAGGGAAGACAAATGAAAGATAAGCTGTCTCTACTACTTTACTGTATTAAAGTGTTAAAATGGGAAATTCACCTGGGCATTGTGGTACATACCTTTAATTCCAGCATTTAGGAGATAGAGATATGTGGATCTCTGAGAGTTCAAGGCCAGCCTGGTCTACAAAGTGAATTCCAGGACAGCCAGAGCTGTTACACAGAGAAACCCTGTCTTGACCTATCCACCCCACCCCACCTCTCCCCACCAAAAAAAGAAAATGAAGAAATAGGAAATTCAGTACAAGAGTTTTCTTTAAAAGTACAAGTCTAAGGGCTGGAAAATAGCTCAGTGATTAAGAGCAGGTATTGCTCTTGCAGAGGACCTGAGTCTGATCCAGCATCCACATGGGGCAAGCTTATAGTTGCCTGTAACTAGCTCTGGGGGATCTGACAATTCTTTGGAATGCCAGGCACCTTCATGTATGTGCCCATAACCCCTTCCCACATATATACACATGATTTAAGATGATAAATATTTAAAATGATAGGACTATGGGAATTTCACTCTAGAACATTAGATCCCCAAAATTGATTTCTCTAGGTCCCTTTGACTGCCCAGCCTCTCATACAAACATTTCAAACAGGAGAAAGAGTATGGTAGTCCTTCTAAGACTCTTGTCAATCAGACATTTGGCCTTCATGTAGCCACACTCTGGGCATTCTCATTTAGTACTGGTAAGATCCGGAGCTTCCATGTGTATTTTTGGTGGCATCCCAGTTGTCTTATCGCAGGTGTTCTGTCATGGCTCCGTACTCATAGATACTTCTTCTGACTTCTGTCTTTTTAGCTGTGACCAGTCCTCCTACTCTTCTGGCTGTCGACTCCGTGACTGACTCGTCTGTGACAATGAAGTGGAGGCCCCCAGATCAGATTGGCGCAGCAGGTTTAGATGGCTATGTGCTAGAGTATTGCTTTGAAGGAAGTAAGTACATCTAGACGTTACACAGAATATCATCAGCGCTAGGTGAGATATGCCTCACTTTTTTTTGTCTTTCTTGGGAAATCATCACTTTCTTATGGAAAACAACGCCAAGCCAATGGTCATCTTTCTAAGATGTAGGTGAATATAGATTTCCTCTAGTATTTAATGATACAAAGGTAGATGGTAAAACAGAAAAAAAAAATCTTAGTTAGGCTGTAAGGCTGGGCATCTCCACTGTGCTATCATAGGATGATAGTCCTTTGGCAAAATTTCGGGGACATCCATTTCTAGATTGTGTGCAGCTTCAGCATGCCCCTGAAGTCTACTCATGGGCAAGCACAGGAGGAGAAACTATGTATTTAGCCAACCAACAAGCATCTCCTTCCTTCTTAAAGAGAGGAATAATAAAAATAAACTCTTAATTTTAAGGAGATAAGATTAAATCCCAGAGAGAGTGATGCATTCAGCATGTGGTAGTAACTCATCTTAAGTCTTGAGTAGATGAAAATTAAATTTTGAAGGAGAAAGAAAAGAGTCCAAGGAACCTCCTGATTAAATTAAGAGAGGAAGAAAATATCACAGGAAACCAAAACCAAAAAAGATGTGACATTCACTCATTGCCTAGTGGTTTTAATTTCCTGCTTGCCATGACCAGAAGAAAATGAACTTGAAAATGAATTGTGGGCATAGCTCAGTAGTAGAGCATTTGCCTAGGACGTGGTATGCTCTGAGTTCTATCCCAAATAGGAAAAAGAAAGAAGAGGAAAAAGGAAGTAAAAAGGAAGGAAGAGAGGAAGGAGGAAGGAAAAAAGAAGAAAAGAAGGAAAAGGGAAGAAAGGAAGGAGGAAGGAAGGGAGGAAAAGGAAGAAGGAAGGAAGGAAGGAAGGAAGGAAGGAAGGAAGGAAGGAAGGAAGGAAGGAAGGAAGGAAGGAAGAAGGACACCAGGGGTATAAGACAGAAACAGCTTGGCTCTAGACTCAGGTTCCTCTCTGGTTGATAGTAGGCAAACAGCTCCCAAAGAAGCTTTACTGAGATCCCATAAAACAAAAGCCAAGAATTAACCTCTAAAACCATTCTTTGGACCCCAAACTTTAACACTGAAGTTCCCCGTGAAGGACAGAAACAACAATATATTTGTGAATCAAGAATGTAAACACTGATGGATGTCCCTGGAGGAAAATGACTGTGGAGAAGAAATTTAACGAAGAGAAACTGTTGAAATCCCAGCGTGCACCATGGCCCTGGCAGAAGAGACAGCTGCCACTCAGGAAGAAGCGCAGATGAAGATGAAGCACCCTGTGACACCAGTCTCTTCACTCAGTCTCACTCCACTTGATATGCTTTCTTCAAGTCAGAAGGCCCTTGATCCAAAACCAGCGGGGAAGGGGGTTGTCAAAAGAAAAAGGCCCAGGGTTAAAACAGCCAGGGAAGTGGGTGTTGTAACTAATTCAACAAGAAAATCCTCCAGACTTTCTGAGTATGGCTTATTTGCATCCCACTGTCCTGGGGGCTCCATGCTGCTTTTCAGACAGCCCAGCCAGCAGGATCTCTTAACCTTATGTGTCATGAGGCTTCTGAACAACAACCTTCTGTATGTGAATGAAACAGAGCAAATTCTTTACTCTTTTCTTTCTGATAGGTTTAAAACGTAAGAAGATACAGCAAAATGATAGATGGCTGTCATTTTGATGTTACCCACCTTAGATAAAATACAACGAACTGTATTTTACGTCATCTGTGTGTGGTCTGTGTAGATATATATGTATATGAGGATATACATATGTATATGTACACGGTCATTATGTATATATTTGCCACATAACATGTCGGAGTTAGCTTTCTATGGAAACTCTTTCATAACTCGTTATCTTTCTCCTTGTCTTTCCTTGTTTTCTTAGTGTGGCTGCCTGATTCTTCATTCTCTTTTAATGGCTGCTATTCTCCAGAACTAATTTTCTCAAGTGTTTTAATGCTTTTGGATATGTCAGGTTTATTCTATAAAAGAAGTCTTATATATAAGGTTGTGTGCATTTTTTATTATCATTCTGCCTTCTGTATTTTATTTTTAATGCCTGAAGTGTTTTTATTCTTATGTTTTCTTTCTTCATTCCGGTTCATCTTTTTCCTAACATACACCTCACGCATTATTAAACAACATCCAAATGTCCTCTCCCACCCTCAGGCATCATTCTTTCTGTTCCCCTGAGTTAGCATAGCTCAGACATGAGGAGATGGGCAATTTTTGTTCCCCTCCCTTCTTGTCTTCTCTTTTATCTTTCTTTTGTTCTTTTATATTTTTCCTCATCTCTGTTTCACTTACCCATCCACCCGAGTCTTCACTATGAAACCAGCACAATGACTAGCAAACAAACCATTTGCTGAAAGATGTATCTTTTTTTCAAAGTCATGGGTAATTTTTTATCATCCACATGCCCTCTCAGCTGTCAAGATGCCAAGCCTCCTTTATAGTTCTGATAGGGTTGGAGAGAGAGAAGGGGGTGCCAAGGTTCCCAAGGGCAGCCACTCTAGATTCCTTGTCCCAGTTCATCTCCTTGCTACCAAAATAGGTACATCATTCCAAACCACTGGGACAAGCCCCAAACCATCCTGTGGGCCCTTCGAATGAACTCCAGGGGTACTGGAATGGCCAGTTTTTTTCTTGATGCAGAGTTCATTGTCATAGTAACCAGGGCTGCTCCCTGGGCTGCTGGGGCTGATTCCCATTTTCTACTTAAGACTCAGCTGTGCCCTGCCAGGTATGACAATGCTTAAGTGTCTTCCTAGACTTTGATGAGGGAGCCCCACCACAGGAACATCATGTTCCTAGTGGACTGGATAGGAGCAGACGGTTTGCTGTGTACTGCTCCCTCTGGATTCCAGAAGCGAGTCTTCCTTTTCCTTCAAGGTCTTTTGCTCTCTGGCTCTTCTTCCCACCTGCGGTGGTGTGTCAGCCTCCTTTCTCCTCTTCTCTTTTCTTAGCCCTTTTCTTCTCTGGGGCAGGTGCCTGCAGACAAAACCCACAGGCCTTAGAGAATAAGCTGTACCTCTCTGGAGAACCCCTGCGTCCCCTTAACACGTTTGGTCTCTTGCGTCACTACTTGGAAGAAAAGTCTCTTTGCCTACTTTGCATACTTTACTAACAGAGAATGCTGACTACTGATACAATGTTCTTCTGGTGTGAAAGTGGGTGTCTTTAATTAATTTATTGACGGATTCTCAAAGGTACATCAGCAAAACAGTCTAATGAAAATGGGGAGGCTGCGTATGATCTACCAGGTAACGTATTCTATGAAGCTCTCGGACTTTCTTACTCTTTGAACCATACCTGGGAATGTTCCATGACCTTACATGAAGGACCTCCCCATGACCTCCACACAGACGTCCCTAGAGTTGAGGGGAAAAGGGTGACTTTCTCATTGGCTCCAAGACTTCCTTTTTTACCAGTGGTTATTTCTGACTTTTTAGAAGCTGAAATACTTGTATGTCCTGGATGCTGGTTTAAAGTCTTTTGATGTTATAGTATCAAGTCAGTGCCACCAACAATGACAGCTACCCTGCCTCCCTGCCAACATGTGCTCACAGTTTAAGAGCTGCTCTAACAGAGCTACCAATTGCTGAAAAGAAAATCCAGTTTTTGGTTGAGAGAGAAGGGTTGTGCCAACACAGGAGACATCAACTCATGAGCTTCCTTGCTTCTGTGTAGACAGAATTGGCTTTTCTTCATGACTACAAATGAATGGAATCAGATTCTTTATGTTCGTTATTAAGTTTCATGATAATAAAAAAGATAACAAATAAAATGAGACCATGTGGCAAGATTAATGCCTTTCTTTCATGAGAAGGGCAATTTCCTGTCTTTCTGAACTTTAAAGCTTATCAGTGCATAAATATCAAGATTATATCAAGCAATATGGAACCACATTGGAGTAAAGCAGGTGCAAAATTATTGGAAACAGTTATTATTATTCAGGGTGATTGATTCCTAAGTAAGATTTTTTTATTTTTATTTTTATTCTTTTCAGAAATGGCAGAGTCTAATTTAATTCTTTCTGTTGTTTATGCTAGCCATTTAGTGGGGGGCATTTTTCAGGTATTCAAATAGTCTTAACCTGAGTCTAGTCCAGATCATGTTCTTTCCAAAGGATCTAAGTATGAATGAAATCTAAGTTAGGATTGGTTGTGATGGCCTGGGATGGCTTCTCTCACTAAACACTGTTCCTGTTTCTTTTCTTTGTCTCTGACTGGTTATAGCTGAGGACTGGATAGTTGCAAATACAGACCTGATCGACAAGACCAAGTTCACCATCAATGGTCTGCCCACGGATGCGAAGATCTTTGTACGTGTGAAGGCTATTAACGCGGCTGGGGCTAGTGAGCCCAAGTACTATTCTCAGCCCATCCTTGTGAAGGAAATCATCGGTAGGTGGCAGGGTTCCACATTTAGTCCACCTTCCCCATGATTTGCTTTTACTCTTCACAGTCTCTTTCTAGGGTTGGGGGAGAGCCCAGTCAATAACGTCCTCCTATAGGCATGAGGCCCTGAGCTGGATCACTAGAACCCACATAGGAAAGCCAGGAAGGCTGACGTGCTGTAATCCCAGTGCTGGCAAGACAGAGACAGGCAGATCATTGGGGCTCACTGGCTAGCCACTCTAGCTAAACCAGCAAGCTCCAGGCCAGTGGATCCCCCTCAAACACAAAGCAACAGCAAAGCCCAAAGTGGACATCATCCTGAGGAATGCCACTCAAGGATGACCTCTGGTGTGTGTGTGTGTGTGTGTACATATTTACACCACACCACACTTACACACACTATGCCATACAGACACACACTACACATACACAAATGTACATACACATACACTCACACAAACACAAATGTGCATATTTTGGACATACACACACACTCTGACACCACACACACACATACACTACACCATACACACATAGATACACACACGACACACAGACACACCACACACAAAAATGTGCACACACAGACATACACACCCTAACCCCCACACACATACACCACACACCTATACACACATACAGACACACACACCACACATATAAATGTGCACACACACCTCACACAGACACACCACACCACAGACACAAATGTGCACACACAGACATACACGCATACCCCAATCCCCCATATACATACACTATACCATACATACAGACACACACACTACACACACAAATGTGTACACACAGACATACATACAACACACATATCACACTACACACCACACACCCACACATACCACACCATACATACACACACACACACACACACACAAACACTCATCCCTTTCTGAAGATTAATTGGGCTGCCATTCCTTTGATAGTTTATGAATGCTTCCTGGAAGTTAAAAGTTCACAGAACCCTGCTTTTAAAACAGTTTAGGAGGGTCAGCTTTGGACTGTATAATTTAGTATAATTTAGTATAATTCAGAAGGCCAGTTAATTGACTTGGCCAGATTTTCTGAACCAACTCTGGTGGAGCTACACCCATGCTCCAGCTCAAGTTGGCCTCCAGGGCCACAGTCATTTTCATGACGACATGGATACATTCTGGCCCTCTTCTATGTCCTCGTGTCTGCATCGATGGTATAAAGCTGCATGAAAATGAAGCCACTTGTGCCTCTGCATGAATCAAGTCGGTGCCACCGAAAATGACAGCTACTTGTCTCCCTGCCACCATGTGCTCAGTTAAAAAGTTGCTCACAGGTCCAGTTTTGCCTTAAAGTGTTATTGATCAAACATAAGAAATGTCAATTGTACTAATCTTGGCTCTTGAGTTCACAAGTCTTTTTTTTTGGACTGGAGAACAACTTTCAAAATTTGGTTCTCTCTCTCTACCATGTGGGCTTCAGGGATTGAACTCGGGTTGTCAGGCTTGCATAGCAAAGCACCTTTACCCAGAGAGGTGTCTCGAGGTTTCTCTCAAAAATGAATGGGATGGGAGTGTGAATTGAAGGCATGCAATTTACAGTGTCTCTTGTCAACTTGCTCATAGAAACATTTGAGCTTCTGAACAAAAAGAAATTTGGAAAACTTAGCATCATCATTATGGACTTGACAGCTTTTGAATTCTTAAAAATATTAATCCAGCAGTCATATCAACAAATAAAAATTTTAAGATATTATACAATAAAACATGTCAGCATTTGGAAGATCTGCATAGTTCTATATTGCAATCGTTCCCAAATGATCAATGCATACCAAAAAAATTATGCATAGAAGGTAGTGATAGTGTTATATGCCCTTGGTGTCAGCTATTTGAAAGGTTGAGGCAGGGAGATTGCTTGGCTTCCAGTTCTCTAAGTATTCAGATGCTTTCTTTCTCCTTTTTATTTATTTATTTATTTATTTGTTTATTTCATACATGTGAGTACACTGTCACTCTCTTCAGACACACCAGATGGTTGTGAGCCACCATGTGGGTGCTGGAATTGAATTCAAAACCTTTGAAAGAGCAATCAGTGCTCTTAACTGTTGAGCCATTTCTCTAACACCCCCTTTTAATAATTTACTTTATATTATGTTTATGAATGTTTGGGCTTCACTTATGTCAGGATGCCATGTATCCAAAGAGCCTGGTATCCAGGAGCCTGGTATCCAAAGAGGCCAGAAGAGGGCATTGGATCTCCTATAACTGTGAGTTATATCATGCAGGTGCTGGGAATCAAACAAGACCCACCAGAAGAGCTGCAAGTGCTCTTAAGTACTGAGCTCTCTCTCTAACCCCATAAAAATTCATCCTAAAAATAAATAAATACCATTGGGCAATGGTGGCACATGCCTTTAATCCCAGCACTTGGGAGGCAGAGGCAAGTGGATTTCTGAGTTCGAGGCCAGCCTGGTCTACAGCGTGAGTTCCAGGACAGCCAGGCTTACACAGAGAAACCCTGTCTCGAAAAACCAAAAACTAAATAAATAAATTTAATTTAATTAAATAAAAGATATCTGTACTTGGAGAAAACAGTTTTGGACCAAATTTCTCTAACAATACATTGTTAGCGAAACACATAGGACTGTGTGTTAAAAGCTGTGATTCCTCAGGACGAATCATGAGCCATTCTCCTTAGGCAAGGCTATTTCCAGGAAAATGCACTGACTGCACAACTCTGCTTCTCTGCCCTTCCCCAGAGCCACCAAAGATTCGCATCCCAAGGCATCTGAAGCAGACTTACATCCGAAGAGTTGGAGAAGCTGTCAATCTGGTGATTCCTTTCCAGGTAAAATGCAGACTCCTCTCATTGGTGTCTTTCCAGGGCTGGAGTGTTTAAGAGGTAAACAAGATGGTCTAGCTTGTAAGTTCACTATGTTTCAGAATTCCCCAGAAAGATTAAGTCAGTAAGGGAAAATGCCATACAACTGTCAGATTTAAATTCCACAGGACACAGAGTCTTGCCTAAAGACTCGGTGGGGCGGGGTGGGGGATATCTGAGAAGGGAAGGAAGTCATGCTGGAAGAGTCTCTGTGGCCCAGCCATCTGAAGCACTGATCGTTTGCACCAAGTTCTCATATTCAACAAAACAATATTTTCCTGATTTGTACAATGACTCCTAGCCAAGCAGAATTCTACTTTGAAATCTTGATGTCACTAACTCAAATATATGCCCATTGTGAAATAATTGCTCCAGCAAAAGAATCTGCTGTTTATAAGATTAACCTGAGTCTTTCTTTTTCCTTTTTCTTTTTCCTTTTCTTTTTTTTTTTTTAAACAATAATCAGTTTAGGTCTTTCACTCACACACACAAGCACACATTCTCTCTCTCTCTCTCTCTCCTCTCTCTCTCTCTTTTCTCTCTCTCTCTCTCTCTCTATCTTACACACACATACACACACATATACAGAGAGAGAGAGAGAGAGAGAGAGAGAGAGAGAGAGAGAGAGAGAGGACCCTGCTCATGCCTGTACTCACAGCACTTGAGGCTGAAGCAGGAGGATTGCTGTGAGTTTAAGGCCACTAACAAGACAGCCAATCCACATATGAACAAATAAGACAGGTGTGGTGGTACATACCTGAAGTCTTAGTATTCACGAGCTAGACGTGGGGGATTCAGGAAGGAGTTCAAAGCTATCCTAGGTTCCTCAGCTACATGAGACCCTGTCTCAAGGAAACAATTAACAAAAGAAATTGAAACTTGTTCCTATGGATAATGTTATCATTTTATAATTTCTTAACAGTGGCAGTAGCTAGTAAGACTCTAGACAAGTCTGAGAGGAGAAACATAATACAGAGGAAATTCATTAGACTTTAGGTGATACTGCTAAACACGTAGGCTGTTTTCAGAGACCTCAGTCTTTATAACCACTGCTATTTTTACTGTCTTACAGACTGGGAAACTGAGGCACGGAGAGTTTAAACAATTTTCCCAAGGTCACAACATTATTAAGTGGTTTAGATTCAAGCATAGGTTCCAGGGTCTTAGAGTACACGATCTTACTCACTGTCCTGCTGAAGTCTGGCAGATCTACCTTCAAGAGCTAGTTCTAGGTGTTTCTTAACTTCAAGGCCTGGGGAGGGGGAGGGGAAAATCACTGAATCCCTCTTTCAAATCAGTGAGGATAATGATACTTATTCCTGTGTAGGCTGAGGGAAGTAATGTTGTGAACCTAACACACAGAAGGCAATCGACAGGAAGTGGCTTTGCTGACCCAGTGACACCCACCATTGGATTAGAGTGGTGGCATTTTCCATCTTTGCCTAGAATAAGGCAGGCCATTGTCATTTCTGTATTGTTAAAATCATACACAAACACACGTACATATTTTCAACACACACACAGACACACACATACACACACACACACTTCACACATTTGCGACAATGTTATTTCTCCTGTTTAACTTTTCCATCTTTTGCCTTAGGGTAAACCAAGACCAGAACTGACCTGGAAGAAGGATGGTGAAGAAATCGATAAGAATCAAATAAACATCCGAAACTCAGAGACGGATACCATCATATTCATCAGGAAAGCAGAGCGGAGCCACTCGGGCAAGTACGACTTGCAGGTCAAAGTGGATAAATACGTGGAAAACGCCTCTATTGACATCCAAATTGTTGGTAAGTTTGGAGGCAGGAGCTAGAACTTTTCGTCAAAGGAGTCAATTAGTCAAAGGACTAATTGTCTTTGTCGTTTGGGGAAAGATAGGAATGTGATAGGCTTGTTACACACACAAAAAAAATATCTTTAAGATTAAAAAAATGCCATGTATGGTGGTACATGCCTTTGATCTCAGCACTAGGGAGGCAGGGGCGGGAGGCTCTCTGAATTTAGGGCCAGCCTTGTCTACCACACAGCAGGTTCCAGGACATCCAGGACTACATAGAAGGACCCTGTGGATAGATAGATAGATAGATAGATAGATAGATAGATAGATAATGAAAAAAGAAAGGAAAGAAAAGCAATTCAAAAAGAAATAGGCAGCAAGATTTATTATTATTTCAAAATAACTTTCACTGACTAAATGTACTAATCACAGGAGGCCTGGGGATGTGTGTGTAAGTGTGTAAGTGGACACACTTTTAGTGAACTCCATCACCATTGCTTTATAATTTCTAATTCCTTGATGATAAAAAATTTCTTATGCTGATCCTTGTATTAAAAAACATAGCAGCTTCTAGAAAATTTAAAATGTTCCTTGACCCACCTGCAACTCACTAGCTGGAAAGTTTGGGTGAAGAGTGAAGACCTGGATTTGTTCCCAGCAACCACACAGCAAGCTAGGTGTGGTCCTGCATGGGCCTAAAAGCCCAGCACTGAGTTGAAAGGAGCGATCAAGATGGTCCTGAATTCCTACCTTCCAGTGAAGCTAACAGACAGTAGCTCTAGGTTCAGAAAGAAGTCAGACTGTTAACCTCAAAGGAGTAAGGTGAATAGAAACACCTGATACCCTCCTCTGGCTTCCACATGTGTGCACCTGCCCATCCCTGACATGTACATATACCCATACATGCATATACCACTCATACACATAAGCAGAATTTAAGGGCCCAGCATAGTGGTGCATCCCTGTAATTCTAGCATGTAGAAGGCTAAGACAAAAAGATGCTGAGTTAAAGATCTAACTAAAAGGTCTAAAAAGTCACACAAAAATTAGGTAATTATCAGTGCTAAGAGAAGCCTTGTTTTCCATCATTTTATTTTATTTTATTTTACTTTACTTTATTTTTGGTTCCAGTCAATTTGCTGGGACTTGGGGTTCTCTAACTAAAGGGACACTTCCTCTGGGGAACCTGGAGTTCTTTAAACCAAACCGTAGGGGTCTCCTAAGCTAAAAGGAGTATGAGACTACTTTATGCCCTTGGCCCTGACTGGGATTGGCTCAGATGAAGGAGCACAGGTTGTGTGCAGATCCCATGGCAGAGTCTGGAAGTGATGCCCCTGTAGTGGGAAAAGGGACATTTTAAGATATCCTCATGAGGCATGGAAGGGAACATGAATTTACAACGATGGCATGAATCCATCCTACAGACCGCCCAGGCCCACCCCAAACTGTGACTATTGAAGATGTGTGGGGAGAGAATGTTGCTCTAACATGGACACCACCAAAGGATGATGGGAATGCTGCCATCACAGGGTACACCATCCAGAAGGCTGACAAGAAAAGCATGGTAAGTGTGGATTCTGATTCAACATCAGGACCAAGTCAGGCCCATCAGCTGTAATAGGCATGTCATGAGGTCTCTCTGGTAGAGCCTGCAGGGAACGTGGAAGAATGATGTAGCTTGGCCAAGAAGGTGGGGCCTTTGGAGTTGAATTAAACCCCAGTGCCTCCACTTAAGTCATGTGTACACAATCAGCCTTTTGACCTCCTTGATCCCCATTTCCTTATCTGTAAAATAAAGGTATAAATCCTTATATTGTTTGGTTATTATGATTTTAGCACGGCCAATTTTTTTCCTGAGTAAGTGCTACATGAGCAGGACAAAATGAGATTTGACATTTCAAGTGACACTTCTCATCTAAACTGAACAGCCTGAGAGACAGGCTGGCTGCTGGGTGTCCTGGCAAAAAGGACCTGGACAGCTCAGACTTCTTCCGCAATGCATGGTATTCTTAGGCCTTGATCCTGGCGTTGGCAGAGAAGCAGAGGCACCAGGTTCTGTAGAGGTCCCCTCTGTAGTCCGCATATTCTCTTAGCCCATTATACCTTTATAACACCTTACTCTTAAGCTATCCCACCAAGTCCAACTGGGCTGGGACTTTCCATGTGACAGAGGTCTGCCTGGTGACCCCTGACCAGCCCCTATGTTTCTCTTGCATCTCAGCAGTAGCAGTCTGAGGGACCAGAAGGTGTTTATTCTACCAACACTTCTTCAAAGGGACAAGCTCACCTCTGGCTCCAGTATTCACTCACGTCCCCAGGTTCTCCCAACTATATCGTTTCTATTATGGGGACCCAAACGTTCACTTTTTTGTCTTCTTGCTATGTGTTAAGCACTGTTGTATCTGCTGGGATGGAGAGAGAGAGAGAGAGAATTCCTATTCCTACTCATAAGTCAAGGCAAGATTAAAGCCATAAAACCATATGATAAGCCAATATAAAAAAAAGTTAGGATAAAGGTTTGCATAAAGAGTTTTGTAAATAAATGAATGGAATGCATAGTTATGTTTTTCTGGTGTCAAATTATCCAAAATCTATAGATAAAGATGGACTTGAAAATTCCAAGGAAATTGCTTTTCTTTTAGAAAGTATGTTTTTGTTAGCAAATGTGCTTTCTCTATTACTAGTACAAAACATATGTTGAATAGTGTGGTCTTTATCTGGCAGCAAGGCAAAGCTTTGAAAGTGTATTTCTTGGTGTGGGGAGCACTATACCAAGTGTCTTAGCCTACTCATTCACTCATCCATTAAATAGTCAATATTTACCTTGTGTATTGAATCTACCAGGCACCAGGTATCATCATAGGGTCTGTGAGGTGAGAAGAAAAGGTAGGGTTTGTGTTAATGGTGCATCCACTGGAATGGGAGAGCAAACAAGTAAGTAAATTGTGTGTGTGTGTATGTGTGTGTGTATGAATTTAAGGGTTATGAGAAAAAAAAATCCAGGCTAAAGACACAAAGAATAACTAAAATGGCACAAATTATACAGCAAGAGAAATAGGCAGGGTAGAGGTGATAGCTAAAAATAATCTAGATTGATAAACAAATGTATTGGATACTATTAATTTTTCTCTAGTTATTTAGCTTCCTCTATTACTCTTAACAATAATCACTTAAATCCTATAATAATATTATGTCCCACAAAAGATTGATAAATCATTGAGTAGATATGTAGATGACAAAAATTATTCACTTATGAAAAATATAAAAATAATAGTAATGTGAATCTAATGTATAAAGACTAAATTGCAAACAACTGTAGATAAGTTATGAAGTAATAAATGTATTTTGTCATTGCTCTCCATATAAAAATTAGTGCTTTTTTAAATCAATAACCCATTTGTTTTGTTCCAATCAGTAGGTGATTTTCATCAAATTATAATCATTTTGTCCCCTTCAGGAATGGTTCACGGTCATTGAGCATTACCACCGAACCAACGCCACCATTACCGAGCTGGTCATAGGAAACGAATATTACTTCCGGGTCTTTGCTGAAAACATGTGTGGTCTTAGTGAGGATGCGACGATGACGAAGGAGAGTGCAGTGATTGCCAAGGATGGTGAGTTAGAGAAACTTTGGTGGACTCATGGGGAGAGAATTAAAGAGATCAGGAGAAAGGGAGTGAGTGTGAGCATGCTGGGAAGTCAGGGCAATACTATTCAAATAAAATTTCAATTCTACCAGTAAATTGTTCTCTAGGGGAATGATACTATTGCAGAGCTTAGAAATTTAATTCATTTCAGTTTCTGGTTGCTGGGTCTGTATGTGATAAATGTCACACAAATAAGAAAAATGGCCCATTTCTTGGTTTTCTGTTTGTTTTTTGACTCCTTCAATGTAGCATTTACATGAGATTTGCTCTAAAAGAGCAAGAGGAGTTGAATTCTAGAATATTCTATATTCTATTTCATTGAATCACTCTCAAGTCCTGCAAATGATTTCTTAGCTAGCCTGTATAAGACACAACATCTGGAATTTTATTTAGTAGTAAGCCTAGATTAGGTTGTTGTGACCTGTTCTAACGTCTATCCCAGTCATGTCCCTTGATACTTATTAAGTCTCACGGGGTTATTTCTGCTCCATCAGTTTGCCCTAGGGGGTACTTCACTAGCCACATACTTCTGGTCCATCTCCTCTCATGGCCCTCTCCTCCTCTCTCTATCTCCTTTTTCCTCTTCTCTTCTCTCACCTCCTCCTCCATGGGCTCTCTTGAAAATCCCCTACACACACACACACACACACACACACACACACTCACTCCCAGGTCCCACCTTCCTCTCTCTACTGCCCAATCACAGGCTCCGGCCTTTTATTAACCAATAGCTTTAAAGTGGGGAGCAAGGTTTATACAACAAAGGCTGGTATACATGAGGATACACTCATCTGAGCGCAACTGGCTCTTGAGGTTCAGAATTTAGCATGTGTGTTCACAGCACAAGACCAATCCCCCAAAAAACAAAGATTACAAAGTCCTTCTCTGTAATTTCCACCTTAGTACTTATCTTTGATCAAGAAACTCAGAAAGACAAACTACATTCCTTCTGTACTAGGTTTAGTGTCTCTTAAACACTTTAGCTTCTGCTTCAGGTATGGCCTGCTCTGTGTGTGTCCCCATCAGAATAAATGCCATGTGGCATTTGCTTGTGCTTTTCTGAGAAGGAAGTTTTACTCACGAGTAAAGGATGCTAAGAATAACACACTCCCAAGCCGACTTCTATTTTTAAACATCTTTTAATACTCATTTTTAAGGTAAGATCTATAAAAATCCAGTGTATGAAGACTTCGATTTCACAGAGGCCCCCATGTTTACTCAGCCTTTGGTTAACACCTATGCCATCGCTGGTTACAATGCCACCTTGAACTGCAGCGTCCGAGGAAACCCCAAGGTACCGTGAATTATTTAATTCCTAAGGTACAACTGATTACTTAAATTGAAGAATTGATTCCAAAGCCTCTCTTTTATATTGGCCATATCATTGTGGGCAAGTGAACAGATGAACAGGCCTTCCAGATAAACAGGTCTTCCAACTCCTATATGTGTCTTTCTAGGGTTGGGGAATGAAGAAAGATGGAATTTCTAGATAAATAATTATATTTAAATGTAATAGTAATGAACATGGTAGATTATCTAGTGAATAACTGCTGAAGAAACAAAACCACACAGCAGAAGCAGGAGGGGAGCAAATGGGGTATGGTTTCACCTGGAAAAAGGAGGTGGTGATGGATGTTGCCGTGTGCCTTGAACCACATTCTTGATCCTTCCATTGTTTCCATTGTTTTAAACTTGATCTACAGGTTTATGCTATGAGTGTGTAACAGAGACTGTATATTGCTGGTGCACAGTGTGATTATCATCAAGAGGTCTATAACACATGCAACAGTCACATGATAATTCAGAGCAGAATCTAAACTGGACTCTGCTAAAGTGAGAATATCAAAACCAATTGAGGACACTTAGAAATGTTTTCAAGTTTCATCTTGTTGGTGTTTAAAAGTAACCGTTAGCAGAAGTTGTCCATAGTCATCTGTATCCCTGGGTGGCACCCAGGAAAGTACTCTGGAGTTTTGAAAACTCTGATAGAAAGAAACACAATAACAGTGGCCTATTATCTTGGGTAGAATGGAGGATGTCAAAGGGAGAAGCCAGAAGGAGCATGGGAGGAAGGTGCCGCTGTGTTGATGTGTAAATGTTTGTGGATGTGGAATGGATGTGTGTGTGGGTCCCTCCACCTGATGATAAGGAAATGTTAACCCCCAGTTTAGGAGGAAGGCTCAGGCTGCCGCTCTCAGCAGGGGAGTCTCAGCATGGAGATGCTACACACCACCCTTCAGGAATAGCATTGCAGGGGTGGGGTGCAGGGGGAGGGGGGTAGTAAAAACCAAGGCCCCAGAACCTCTAGGAATGTTCCCATTTGAGAGGTGGAAGGAAGGAGAGGAATGGATCAAAGGTAGAAAATGTTCCCACTCTGGGGTCTGAGAGAGACAAAGTAATAAATGCTATCCACAACAAGGAGCATCTGAGAGATTGTGTCTCTAAGAGATCATGTCAAGGATGGGTATGTTTACAGAGGGAAGGAGGAAGTAGGAAAGTGGGGGAGATCAATGCCTAAAATGTAGACCAAGGGTCTACTTATAGAGACCCATCTTCCTGAGTAAATAGTCTGTTGCTGATCTTGTCTTATTCGGTCAGAACTGATCTTGTACCCCTAGATGGTGAGATGTGGACAGATGTTAGAGGGGAGGGGAAGCAGTAGGGGGTGCGGGGAGGGGGCGCTCATGCAACTCATGAAGAATTAGAGATAATCTGAAGACCTTTTGGGTATTCTCTGAAAACCTACACAGCAATACAATCTCTATTATGAACTCATAGCACAAACCTGTAGATTGAATTTTAACATCCAGATACAACTGATGAATCCAGAATGGGTATGTTCAAGGCACACAGTGTGATATGATGTGCACATTGTGCAACAGTTTTCACAACCATCACGCCTACAAGCACACTTGCAAGACAATAGAGGCATAGAACTCATTGTCTTATAATTGAACACTCTGTGCCCATGTAGATTAATGTGGAAGGCAACTTAATCCATCTGTGAAGAATCCTAGCTTGCCTCTTTAGAGCCTGCACATTTGGTCTCTTGCTAATTAAATAGAACTGAATTTGAGACAAACAGGAGCAAAGCAGCTGCCCTTCTTAGATGACCTTTCTTTCTAACCCATGCTTTTAAATCTCATCCCTGGGTCTCCTAATATGGTCCATACATCATAGGCTTTGACTTGACTTTCTTCAATTTGAACTTCAGCCCAAAATCACCTGGATGAAAAACAAAGTGGCTATTGTGGATGACCCAAGATACAGAATGTTCAGCAACCAAGGAGTCTGTACCCTGGAGATCCGCAAGCCTAGTCCTTACGACGGAGGCACGTACTGCTGCAAAGCAGTCAACGACCTCGGGACGGTGGAGATTGAATGCAAACTGGAGGTGAAAGGTACGCTAGCTGAGAGCTCGTCCTTAGGCTTAAGTTAAAGGATGTGTCCTAAAGAACCTCGGAATGCAAAATCCAGACAAGATGCGGTGATTGGGCTGAATTGGTAGGGACGGACGAGACACCTGTATTCGTGCTTGTTAAGATACCCTACTATTTGGGTTAACTTGCTTTAGTAGATTTTAAAATTCTTGTTAATTAAAGGAATATTAATTTCAGTGAATGTAGGCGGACAACATTGTGAGAATGAAGTAAAAACAGTATCGCTTTGGTGACACAGGCCATCTGCAAATGGACGCCTAGTTAAGAACTTATCTACTGAAACCGGAGTTAAGGAAGTCACACTGTTCGTAGTAATCTGTGAAACTACATATACATATACATACACATACACATATACCTATACCTACACATATATGTAAATATATATATATATATACATATATTATATATATATTACATATACTATACTACTAGAATTTGTATAGGTTTATATTCCATTTAAGAAATGTCACAACTAATGAAAGCCAAAACAAACCATGTAAGGATTTATATAGGAGAAAAATATTCACATAAATTGTCATCTTAATCACATTTCTTATTAATTGACAGCCATTTATCCTAAAATTTTCCTTAACAACCAAATCCACTTTGGGATGCCATGAGATATCAGACAACATGATATCTTTTCTCTCATTCTTTATTTTATTTCTATCCTCCAATGACTGAAATATTTTTACTTTTCCTGGCTAGAATCTAAAACTTTAAAAGATGGCTTTTTAAGTACGCATCTTATATACACGATAAATGTCCAAGGTATTTTTAAAAGAATTTTTTCCTCCTCATTTTGGTCTACATAGAGTATAAGAAACTCGTTGAATAATGACATGCTCTCATAATGGTTTTTCTTATTATTATGGTGTATATTCTTCCTTTTATGTTTACATCCTTGGTATATGATAATTCAGAATTGAGTGATGATATTCATAAAAAATTCCAGTTTGCTTACTATTGAGAAAGCCCTTACAAATGTGACCACTACACTTAGCTGCTTTCTTAGCACTAAGTGATGATAAGGCCACATTCATAAGTTATCTGGTTTCTAAACTTCTAGCTTTACATCAAGCCATTATTGATATTATCAAGGTATCATTGATAAATTTCTATCATCCAAAAGTAAAATAGGATAAAAAGTCGTTGAAAATTCATGCCTTGAAAATAACAAAATGTTAAGGGCATAAAATGATAATATCCTAAGTGATTTGATATTTGGAGCCTTCTATACAAACAAGTGATATTATGCATGCAAATGTTTTGCTGCTCTGAGTAATTTTATAGTAAACAAAGTAAAGACTGGGTTTAATAACGAGAACAATGTATTCTTTTGTAAAAAGAAAATCATAATAAGGTATCAACTGTAATTTCTCTCTTAATATAAGCTTTGGTCCTAAAAACAAAACTGAGACTGTTTACCGTCAGATTGTTTTCTGACAAGGGGTTACTTAAATGAGTTAAGCTATGTATTAAAAGGTAAGAATGTTAACTGAGAATAAATAAATACGGTACAAATATTCTAATTCTGCAGTGATATATCAAGGAGTAAATACCCCTGGACAGCCAGTCTCCCTGGAGGGGCAGCAACAGGTTCAAAAAGTTCACACCCCACTGGATACTTCCATTTTCTGTTCCATTCCTCTTACATGAAAACTACTTTGCATGTAAAGCTTGACTTTCCTTGGTTGCTTTTAACTGTATTTCTTAGAAGCTCATGGCATACAGGGTTTATGCCATGAACGAGGAAGGCAAATTATCCAAGAATAGTAATTAATGTAAAACCTGTATGTTTTATCAGAAGACCAGATCTCCCTGTAAAGTTAGAAAGCTACATTTGAGGAAACCTTCATTTTTATATATGACTATCAAAAATAAATAAATAGAACAAAAGTCCTTTGGAAACAAGGATATTTACTTAATGTTTTCATTTTTTTCAAATGAATAAAGATATGTTGGTCCTTGAAGATAGTTTTACAGCATAGGGAATTTACATCCATGATGGGATTTTTGAAAAGGGGCACCTTAAGTTGGAGAGAGCCTGCTCTGTGCATTTTTGGTGGAGGATACAAAGATGGGTGTAACATTTGGAAAGTCTCATATGTAAGGTTTTTTTTTCCCATTGCAAATTCACTGGAAGCATATCTATCCTGCTCCTCTATTGGACAGTTTGGATATCTTTATGGTATCCCAATAATTTCATATGTTTATAAACTTAAAAGAAAGGAGACATTTAGGGCCCTATGCAAAAAGTGTTACACATAAAAAGCTCTATTATATTCATATACATATCACTTGAAAGAGCTAGTTAGGGGCTCATTGGGGGCTAGGCAAACAACATGAATTAAACTCTAATGTAGATCTATACCTGAATTTACAGTATGTGCTTTCTGAATTTAGAGGTAATGGTAGCCCTGAGGAGAATATAAAATATCAGAGTTCTTCCTCTGAAGTCCTAGCATGGTCACCCAGGAGCTTCAGTTTAAGGCCTGATGTAGGCTAGTTCCATATCATAGGTCCCAACTAGAATATTAGAATATATACTAGTTTAATATTTATACTTGATAATTTTGCCTTTTGGAATTCCAACATATATATATGAACACTAACATTGTTAAATATTGCCTATGTTTTTCTTTTGTTGAAAAACACGATATATATATGTTGTAGGGTATTTTTTCTTTAAGCTAACGGTTTGGAATCTCTTACCATAAATATTCACTAGTCAGATTAGCTTTGCCACCTATTCTAGCAAAGTGGTGATGCATATTATTAATTTTTTATGTATTAATGATCCTCTTGAAGTGACACCCTTCACTCTATTTTCCTTTTGCCCTTCACCTGACTAAGGATTAATGACATTACCTCACCATTGTGACCATAATTTGACCTTCAACGTATACTCAACTTTGATACCAGCACTTTATTAATGCTTACGACGTCTCTCTTTTTCTTTCTCTCTCTCCCTTAGTTGTAGCACAGTAAGGATTTTTGAATGTGTATTGTCACCCAAGGTAAGCTTTCATATGGCTTTAGCATATGAAGCTTATGAATGGCATAAGCCATACGAAGCCTGTGGAGTATGGCATGATCTTCATTCCGTAACCATGGAGATAGAACCTGCTAACTGTCCTAGTTTTCATTTGTATTTCTGGATCTTGAAACTAACATCCACTACTGATCCTTCATAACCATTTCTTCTTGACATGCAGCAAGGTCTTGAATGCAGCAGAGCATGAGTCAGAGCATTTGATGTAGATGAACATGAATGAATGACCCCATGCATTCTGAATTCTTTGCATCAAGGAATGGACCTGTAGATAAGTGGCATCATTTCTACCGATATGTGACGTGGTTGGTTGGTTTTTTTTTTTTTTTTTTATTAAGGAGAATGAGTTTCTCAAATTTGCATTGAAGAAGTTTTAAGAATGTTCAAACAGCATGCTGCTTTGTCTGGTCATGAAGTTTTTAGTAAGTGAAGCATTTATTAAAGGACAGTGCAGAGTTCTGGCTTTATGGGTTTTTCTCTTGAATGACACTCTGAGGTTTGGGGGTTTTGTTTTGTTTTTTAATATAACACGAATTCAGAAGGTAGGTATGAAATACTAGTTGGCATTTCTCTCATTCTCAGAAGGTATTAGTTGTAGGTTTTTTGTAGTTTATCAATGGCCAAAGTTAAAGAGAATATCTTTTTTCTTCTCCAGTAGGCTTGAATCACAATGTTCTGTGCTTAATTAAAAAGAATGTTAAGAAATGGCTCTCCTGCCGGGCGGTGGTGGCGCACGCCTTTAATCCCAGCACTTGGGAGGCAGAGGCAGGCGGATTTCTGAGTTCGAGGCCAGCCTGGTCTACAGAGTGAGTTCCAGGACAGCCAGGGCTATACAGAGAAACCCTGTCTCAAAAAAAAAAAAAAAAAGAAATGGCTTTCCTGTTGACTTACAGCCTTTCAGTCAGAACCTTTTCATCACACATGGAGGGCTCCCCAAACCTCTCAAAGAACAATGCACTCTCCAATGGGTGGGAATTTAAACCAAGATTGAATAATGGTAGAGGAGTAAATTACTATGAGTCTGTCAGGAACTTGATCCCGCCCCCTCCGAGATGCCAAGAACATCATATTCCAAATACATTAGAACCAGGAGAAGATTTCAAGTAGGGTCTGTGTGAGTCCTTGTAGCTAACAAGAACAAAAGCAACCCTGTTTGTAGGCAGCTAGCTCAGGCGCATTCTCCCCGTCATCTCACCTAGCTGCTTTTAATGTTCCCTTTCTCCATTTTGTCTTCTCTAGGTGGGCTGTCCTTCTGCAGATCCTCCTGCAGGGTGTGCCTCCAAACATAATTGATTCATATTTGCGAGACTTACATTCGAGCAATCCTGAGGAATACTGAGGGCTGGGCATTGCATCTATATGCACCACTGCTTTGAAATTTGATTGGAAACAGAAAGCACTTTCTGGTTTTCTCCCAAGCCCCCAAGTGTGCTCATTTTCTCTCCTCCTAACCTTGAAGAAAGAAAAAAAAAATATTGTTTGCACAGATTGCTTAATTAAAAATTGCAAACAAAATCTCTTGTGTCATCATACTTTGTTCCTGTGGTCTTGTCTGGTTCACTATACCTTAGTAAAAGTCAACTGTAGAATAAGGAAAAGCCATTATTTCAATTGGTAATAGCATCTCCAAAGGCTTCTCTCTCTCAGAGTAAAGAAATCCCAATAGTGGAATCATGATACCCCATAATGGGATCCTGAAAAACCCATCTCTCTTGATTACTCTTTTTCTCTGTGCTCTAGGCTGGCCTCAAAGTCTTCTGCCACAGCCTCCTGAGTACTGGGATTAGAGGTGTGAAACACTGAAGTTGGCTTTAATAAATTTTTCTAGGGGCTGGAGAGAGATGGCTCAGCGCTTAAGAGCACTAACTGTTCCTCCAGAAGTCCTGAATTTCAATTCCCAACAACCACATGGTGGCTCACAACCATCTGTAATAGAATCTGATTCCCTCTTTTGATGTGTCTGAAGAGAGACAGTGTACTCACATACATTAAATAAATCTTTAAAAATAAAATTTTCTAAATCGGACTTGTATAGTTCGCACAAACCTACTTACCATGAAGAGCTATGCCTCTTTTCCTGTTTGAATTTAATAAGAAGTATCGTAACTTTACCTTTCAGGCATTTAGGAAATGGAACAAATAAGTTTGCAGAATGACGTGGTATTTGCTTATACATTTGGAGTTGTATTCTCAGTCAGAGCTGAGGCAAAAGGCTTAGAGCCCGGATGCTACCAAACTTCAGTCTGTTGCCCTTAATGTCCCCTAGGAGAAACTGCTAGACCCGTCTACCATGTTTGCCCAAATAGCCAGTCCTAGTGCTGAAAAGCTACTGCACTCTATGCAGCAGCTGCAGACTTAGTATTCAATTTTAATTAGTTAACCTTTAAAAAAAAAAATCTATCTGTTGATAAATGTTTATATAACAGTTCTTTAATCTTGTTAATAACTTCTTCACTCTTCCTAAATTTCAGTTAAAGGAATAGAAGTGTACAGTGCCACACCTAAATTTTTAATTTTCTTAACCCTCACTCCCAACAACCCCCTTCTTTTGCTGTTTCCCCAGAGGCTAAGTACATTGTCGCTCGCAGATATCACATCTTGAAATGACATTTAAAAATATTTCCTCTCTCTCTTTCCAAATTTCCAATGGGAATGTGTGAGAGGGGCCCCTGGGCTGATGATGGGCCCACCAAGGGAAAGATGAATGTCTAGGTGGTTGTTATGCATCTGGGAATTTCAAGAGAAAACTACTTTATAGTCAAACTACAACGGGTCCCTTTTTTTTTTTTTTTTCCTGTTCCTGCTGCTTGGTAATTTTGCTTCCTGGGTATTAGTTACAACTTTGTTCTTATGCCTTTAATCACTCCAAAATAATGGGTTGTCTCTCAGCCCACTAGGCTCCACAGAGTGGTTCTAGACACCTTGTGGGTGCTAACATTTTTAGATGCTCAAGTTTTCTATATTCACAATATCATAGTATTTGCCTTAATCTACGTGCTTTCTCCTGTATACTTCAAATCACCTCTAGATTACTGCAATACAAAATAAGCCAAAAATATATATAAATGTTAAATAAATAGTTGTTACACTGCTGTTCAGGGAATTCTGACAAGCAGGGGGAGGCCTTTCCCTCCTCCAATGTTTGGCACAAACACAATTTTCTTTGACTATTTTCAGTCTCCTAGCAGCTGAATCAGGAACTCGAAGAGCTGACTGTTGTAATGTACAATCCTTATGCAGACATCTGTGTTCGTTGGTGTTAAGGGTCTGGGGCTGTTCAGAGGTTCACCAGTCTGATCATGAATACATTTTTATATTTTTGGTTGTGAGCCTAGCATTTAAAGGCTGAGCCATCTCCCCAGCCCATGAATACATTTTTTAAAAAGAAGAGGCTTTTACTCCTATAGTGGTGTCTGGTCTACACCTAAGACTTGCAGATTCCTGAATACACCCCCCAGCCTCTTCAGTCAGGAGCTTTTAAAGGGGAAGAACACAACGTTACATTGTGTCTATGCATAAGCAGAAGGCCATCTGGGCAAAGCAAGCTTTTGTTTACAGAAGGGGAAACAGCAGGTTTTCTAAAGTTGTACAAGACCCAGCTGAGTGCAAAAATTCACCCTTAGCAGCCCCTTAACATTTGGAAGTCCAACTTTGCTTTATAGTTCTCTTAAGTCTAGAGATTTTTAAACTTTTAAACATGAAGCTATCCATCGACATAATGTGAGCCACTTCATTAGGAAAGCCATCTGAACATAACGTCTCAGGCATTTTGCACAAATGAAGTCTGGCTCCTTTAGAAACACATGTAGACTAGAACTCCTGGTATACACCAAGTAATGACAATGTAGCAAAGCCATGCAGCGAACCCCTGCAGGGCCTGTGATCACAACAGCTGGGCTGGCTGCCTAATGAGAATACTGGCTGACATTTTGCTGAGTCATAGTCAAGCACGTGAGGGCAGATAGTCTTTCTACACTGGGAAGCTTTCTCCCAGTTTCTTTCCCCACTTATAACCTCCTTAAATATATCTGAGGGGAGCAATGCAAACACGGCTCTGGCAGACCTCACCCTTCTCCCCCATTCCCTCTGCTTTGATAAGAATCTGCACACTACTTCCCTAAAGCTGGCCCCAAAGGTCTATTCCCTTATTTGGCCACTTTGTCCTCCTGAGGCTGACTACCAAGGTCCAGCTGTCAAAGTAGTCAAGTCCAGCAATCCAAAGCCCTCTTTGGCCCACCTAATTAAGATGCCAAATCAAAATTAAACACCTTCTCCTAACACGAGTTTCCCATTTTTCCTTTATAAACCGCCATTTTTCCTATGGACCACGTCTTTCTCCTCTCTAACCAGAGGCAGGCCTTTGTCGGCCACGACAAATATCTCTTCCTTTTCTCCCTTGCCTTCTGTTTCCTGTCTCTTATTCCTGTTCTTTGTCCTTCTGGGACAAATAAATTTCCTTTGTGCTCAGAACTTGGTCTTGTGTCTTCAGCCAGACACCAGTCCTTTGAATATCTTTTACTCAATAATGCAACTTCTTTATGTTGTTTGGGTCCAAGAATCGCCAAAAAGTCATACAGCAGACTCAAATAGTATGTGAAAGCAAAGAGCGTTTTATTCAGCTGAATTTCCTGCATGCAGGGGTCTCCCCATTTGGGAATGGAGACACCTAGTGGACTCAGCTTTTATTGTCATTTGGGTTAATTCCAGGAGAGGGTATGTGCCCTTTTACCTCGATCGAGGTAAAAGCTGTATCTCTAGGACTGTATCTTTTAGCTGTATCTCTAGGACTCTGATTCTACAATTGGTTAGGCCCTGGAGACTTCCGAGGGGGTTGCTTACTCGTTCTAGCTACCTGTTCTTACTTCAGGCCAGATGTCAAGGTGTCCTCAGATTGGCTGCCCCAGGCTGTGGTTGGCTGACCACAGGTTCCTGGATTCAGGTTCTCATTTCTGGGAAACAGAAACTTAGGCCTAGTCTCTCAAACTGCCAGTTTGCAGCCTGTCATGGAATTAGTCTGGCTCTGGCTTACTCAGTCCTCATACAAACAGTACTTAGACTTTGCAGAGTTCCAAGAAAGAAAAAGGCTATTTTGAAACTCTAAACAACAAAAATGTCAGAAAAGTTGCTGCCATCAGTTTTTTTTTTCTATAACTTTGCTATAATTAGGTTTAAATGTCACTCCATTAAAGAAAAACTGTGTATCACAAAAATTTACCAGATTTGGTGGTGGTGGGGAGACAAGAATTCATTTAAAAATTTGAAAGATCACACTTATTTATTAGTTTTAAAGGCCTAATAAAGGCTTTGTCTAAGTTAATATGGAAATAGTAAAATGTTCTAAGAAATGTTGAAATGAAATATGTTCTTAACTATTCACTTTGAAGTTGAGGTTTGAAACAAGACTCAGTTCAATAACTGAGTTATTGATAGCCTTCTCTGCACATAGTGTCAGCTCAAAACTTACAAACTTAACGTTTATATAAACAGGGAGGGTATAGAGTGCATATATGGAATCGAAGTTGGATAATGTGTTTATATGTCTATGAGAATTAATGTACAGGACAAGATATGTTGCTTTCTTTTTCTGGAGCAAATGTGACTGAGTTTCCTAGTTACCAGGGGGATTGAAAAATCCTCTGACCTGTGTGGAGATAAAGCCAAAGGTTCTCTTGTCAGCTGTGCTCTTTCCTGGTGCTTAGGAAAAAGAATGAAGGAAGTCCTCTGGTCTTTAATCCACACTGGCAATTGCATGGCTTATTAAAAGTGTGACACCATGATTTACTAAAAGCAAACCATTGTCAGAAGTGTGACACCGGGTTATTCCGGCCTCCACAGCTATAGCTTGCTCATTGTATTAGGATCTCCAGAGACACAGAACCAATAAGATTAGTAGGTAGTCAGATTAGATTGTTAGATTGGATTAGACTGGATAGATAAATGATTGAATTCTAGGAAGAGACTGAGTCAAAAGCATTGGTTATGAATTACAGCGACTTGGCATGCATAATTTTCTGTTTACTAGGTGGACATCTGGAAACTCGATAGTATAGTTGAAAGCCTAGGAATCAGAAGGCTGGTGGGATAAATTCCATCCTGCATTGGAAAGCCAGAGAGTCAGGAGTTCCTAGAGCCCTTACTAGAGGATGTCCAACCACGCAGAGAAGGCTCTCTGCTTTACTCAGCCCACTATTCAAATTCTAGGATGTGTTAAAAACACCAGAAATGTTACCTAAGAATCTCTGTGGCATTATGATGCCCAATTGTGGCAGGATATTTGATCGAACTGTGAACCCTGAGATTGTGTTTTTACTGTGGTGTGGCTCAGCCTTAGCACATAATTATAATCCAAGAGCTTTCTGCTTTAATATTGCAAACAGGATTAAATAAAGTCCACCATTGGTTGACAGGCAGAGTAAGCAACCAGTTGACAGGAGATCAACATAGATTTATTAAGAAAAAAACAGAGTTAGAGGGAGTCAGGAAGACAGACACACAGGAAGTACAGGGGAGGGACATTGAGATGGAAGGAGGTATTTTGAGCTGAGCCTGAGAGAAGGGCATTGCTGCTGGGACATTGGCCAAGAAGGAAGCTCAGCTGGGTGCTTTCTCTGCCTCTCAGAGCTAACATGCTTTCATTCTAGCATCTAGCTCCTGAGTCTTCTTTGGTAGAACTGGATGACAAAACAAAACACACTCAGTTCTATTACCACATAAAATTGACTGTCATAGCCTGTCTCGTGTTAATTTTATGTGTGTTCCTTTTGAAAGATTACGACATTTCTGCTACTCCGTAGAATTTGCCAGAAAGGACCTCTGCATTTTCTAGTTTCACTCTGGGATTCTCAAGGCATAGATAGATATCTTCTTCTACAGGTCAAGGGCTCCTCGAATCTGTGCGGACATTCCTGCTGGCAATGCTTCTCACAACCCCCTTTTTCTTATAGAGTATATTTCTTGGGTCTATTTCTTAGGACTTTTCTCTGGATCCAAATTCCCACAGGAGTACCTCATAGCCAACATACTCACTCCAAGGTCAAAAGTTCGACATAGAGTCACCTATGTGCCAAGAAACTGGGGACAGAGATGTGACAAGAATTTGGCTGGAGATTTGAGCACCGGAGCCTCTCCGAGTGTGGTTACCTATAATAGTTGACTAAAATAAACAACACCTGTTGTGGTCCCTTAGTTATATGGGCTTCAATTAATTATTCTTCTTGTATCAAAGACTCAGGTTCCTGCTACAAGACTTTGAAAATCCTTCACAATTACATGTTGATAAAAGATTAGAGAGACAGATCTAAGGGTTGCTATTGCTCTCTTAAGTTGCCTGGTGAGCTCTCTGTGTTCAGGTACTACCTGAACAATTTCTGAAGTTACAATGGACAAGCTACCAGGACATACGTAGAACTAGGACACAACAGTGCTTAGGGCATTGGGTGACTCAAATATGTCATTAAGGAAGCACTGACCCACTCCTATGTATCCTACATATCTACCTTTTCTCCTGAGCAATATTGACATTACCTCTGTTTCCCAAGGCAAGTGATTCACGCCCGGTTTTCTTCTTCCTTCACCTGCATTCTAATCTTGCCCAGGAAAACAAAAGATATTACACACTAAACTCTACATACTGGCCTACATTTTTAAAGTTAATTGAAAAGAGTAAGCCAAGCTCACCCACAGCTCCGCGGCAAGGAAAATTCGTAAATTGTAAGGCAACCTTCTTGGAGAATTATGACAAAGGGTCATTGGAAGGGAGCCATGTTTCAAAATAAACCGTCATGTGGCCATCTGGGAGATTCCAGGGATGAAGGAACCAAGGAACTGTCTTCTGCGGGCCACTGAATGGGGTGCTTCGTCCAGCCCACTGGGTGTCCACTGGGGCCATGGTGAATTCAGTTCCTATCCCTGCACTGGAAGATGCCATTGAGAGATGACTGTTGGGGTGACCGTGGGGGTGATAGTGAGGAGAACCCTTTAGCTAGGGCTATTTTTCTTCTCTTCTTAGCAGCTTACAGCCAGAGCGCCACACAACATCCCTACAGCAGAAGCAGTCCAGTGAGGTTTCCTAAGTCAGTTCACACTGTCAAGTCTTCCAAGTGACAAACACCAACTGTGGCCAAATCCGTCCCTTAATAATTCCTCCTTTAAGGAGTTAAGCACCGGGAGGGGGGCGGGAAGAAAAAGAGAGGAGAGAGAGAGAGAGAGAGAGAGAGAGAGAGAGAGAGAGCAAGCAGAAGCTTGTGACAGCCAAGACACAGAAGTGCTATCCAGCAGGAGGAGGAGGGAAGAACAGATTAATGTTCTTGTTATTTGCACAGAGGGAAGGGCACTCGAGCCTCCAGAGAAACAAGGCCAGAAATAATGTTGCCAGGCAAGGAGCTGAAACAGGAAAGAACAGAAAAGAAAGGGGCTCTTGTCCACCTGCCATACAAGGATTAACCCAGCCATGGCTTCTTAACCCTTTCCGGTAGGGCACTCTTCTTTGCAGAATATCTGTGAAGTCCTATCTTCACCTGTCCTGACTTAGTCAAAACAAATTTCCAACAACATATGCACTTTTTAATATTAAGACATTGCCCTTCACAGATATTCCAATGGACGTTGGTTTTCTTCAGACATATTGTCAATGCACTGAAGGTTTTCTAGCCTGAGAGGCATAGTGTTATCACAGAAAAAAATTCAACTACCACCATAACCCAGGTCTCAAAAATAGACAGCTGTTGCTCTACAAGTAGATTACATAATGGGTACAATATATGTCTTTTAAATATATGTAAATAAAAAATAGAATAAAATATAAAAATTTAAATACTTTTATCTTTCTTCTTCAGTGTCTTAAAAACATCAGGATTGGTTGCTGGGTGGTGGTGGCGTACGCCTTTAGTCCTCCACTGGAAGCAGAGGCAGGTGGCCTACATAGTGAGTTCTAGGACAGCCAGGGCTGCACGGACAAACTTCTGTCTTAAAAAAACCAAAACAACAACAACAAATCCCCAAAACATCAGCACTGGGGGAAAACAGAGTCTAGTTCATTTTTTATCTTAGGAGTCTTTTCTCTCTTTTTATCCACTTCCAGCTGGGGCCTAAGGGACTTGCTCAGAGTGGTGTCTCCACTCTAAGGCAATGAGCTTGGGTCTTTCATTACAAAGGGTGACTTGATGACTCCACCTGGCTGCCTGGGACCGTCTCAGAAATGAACATCCTCAGCTTCTTCCCCAGACTTACAAATTTACAAATCTGCATTCCAGTGAGATTCTCCAGTGACCTCTATGCCCATTCAAGGGGGCAGGGGAAGGGCAGGCTCCAGCACTTTACCTAATTTCTTGTACTGATATTTATGGGGGAGTCTTTCCCTCCCCTTCCCTTTCCCCTTCCCTTTCCCCTCCCCCCTCCCTCTCCCTTCTCCCACCCCCTCCCTCTCCCTCTTCCTCTCTCTTTCTTCCCCTGAAGGAAAGAGTCTATTTTCTTTATGTTTAAATTTTTCAATTACTATATATTCTTTGTATAAAATAATGAATTTCATTAGGATACTTTCGTACAAGGATGTCATATACTTTGATCATACATTCCTCATTACCTGATCATCAACACCAACTCTTTGTCCCTTCTGCTGGTCCCTTCTTTTAAGATCTCCCCCCCCCCCACCTTGTATGTGTGTGTTTGTGTGTGTGTGTCTGCCATGTGTGCAGGAGTCCATAGAAGCCAGAAGCCAGTCTCTTGGATTCCCCTGGCTAGAATTACAAGTAATTATTAGCTACCCAATGTGAGCACTGGGAACTAAATTCTGGGTCTCTGAAAGAGTATCAAGGGCTCTTAACTGCTGACCCATCTACCCAGCATCCAGTCTCTCTCTTAAAGGAAGAATTCTGATAAAAGTTTCCCTTTGTCTTGGTTCCTTTAAACATGACTGTGACAAAATAAATGCCTTATAGAAGCAATTTAAGGTCCATGTGTTGGGGGTGGGGGTGTTTTGGCTCACAGCCTCATAGTAGGAAAGACTTGTCTCCTTCATGATGGTGGGAGCATATTTTGAAGGCTACTTAGATCTTGGCAGATCAGAGAAGTATATTCTGGCTGGAACAGGAAATACATACATAACTTTCAAACCCAACTCTAGGAATTCACTCCTGTTTGTTAGGCCACACTGCCCAAAGGTCACACAATAGCCCCAGAATAGTGCCATCAGCTTGGGACCAAGTGCCCCAAGCTAAGTCTCAGGGACACACTGCAGATTCACACCATAACACCCCTCTCAGATAGTCTAAATAATGACCCAATTAGACACCCAAATGTGGCTTAACTCACTCTTTATCAAATCCCAAGACTACAAGGCAGGGTTTTTAAGCAGCCCATGTTGCTAAAAAAGAAATTTTTAAGGGTTCCTTAAAAAGTTTTCCCTTGCCGGGCAGTGGTGACACACACCTTTAATCCCAGCACTTGGGAGGCAGAGGCAGGCAGATTTCTGAGTTCGAGGCCAGCCTGGTCTACAGAGTGAGTTCCAGGACAGCCTGGGCTACACAGAGAAACCCTGTCTCAAAAAACCAAAAAAAAAAAAAAAAAAAAAAAAATTTTTTTTTTTCCCTTTAGGGTTCCTCATAGCATACCATAGAAAACATTTTAGCTCAGGACAATGTGAACCCAGAAAAGGATCATAAATTTTAAAAAATGATTACAGGATATAAACAAGACTGAGGGCTAAGAACTGTGTCTAGGGGAGATCCGTCTCTTTAACCCTCAATTACTTTTGCAATTTCAGATAAAAAGCACAGTTGCCACATCTCTTGGGTTTTGTTGTGAAATTCTGCTTTTTTTTTTTTTTTTTGCTGATCTTGAATAGGACACTAAGTATTTCTAGAGAGTAGAGCAAAGGTTTTTGTTGATTTATCACTGAATACTGCATATCTGCCTACCTACATAAAATGTGACCTTTAGGATCTCAAAGTACAAAACTGTCAGGACAGGTCAAAGTAAATGGAATAAAAGCAAGTGTTTATGGGGCTGGAGAGTCACCTCAGTGGTTAAGAGCACTTGCTGTTCTTGTTGGAGATCTGGTTCAGTTCCTAACACTCTCATGGCAGCTTACAGCTACACGTAACTCCAATACCAGGAGATCCAACAGCAGCTTCTAGCCTCCTGGGGCATGAGGCATGTGCATGGTACACATACAGCTATGCAGGCAAGCAGTCACATGCATAAAGGAAAAATAATATCTTTAAAAAAAAACAAGTGTTTATACAACAGGAGCCTGCAATCATAAAAAAAAAAAAATACAGTCAGAATTGTGAACAGCATATTTTGCAAGTCTAGCCAAGGGCATCCTTTTAAAAAGTCACTATCATTCCAATTGTGTATATTTACCAGATATGATGTGAAATTTTGATACATGTAAACAATGTACCATGCATGTTCAATTGGAGTCCTGGGGATATGTTGATTGAAGCCATGCTTTTTTCCCCCAAACTGGTAAAAACTGAGTTTTGAAGTTCAGGTACAATTGTACCTACCTTGGTTGCCTGAAACTAAGTAACATTTTTTGGGAACTTTGGCTTAAACATGAAAGTTGGAGGCAAATCTGAAACGTGAGTACAAGTTCTACAAAAGAAGGGAGAGAAGAGCAGCCACGGACTCCAGAGCTCATCCTTCTTCGCTGCATTTGGTGCTTCTTATCCAGGAAGCTAATTCCTTATGTAGTCTTAAAAGTCAATTATAATGGCACAAATCTACACAACACATAGAGCTGGGCTGTTCAATATTGGTAAAATAAATCCCCATCTAATGCTTTTTACATGTTGAGTATCCCTTACTGAAAATAATTGCAACAAGAAGTGTTTTGGGGTTTGATACTTTTCAGACTTCAGGTTACGTGTGTTCGTACAAAATGAGAAATCGTGGGACTAGGAACCAAGCCCCAACACAAGATTCATTAATGTTTCACACTTGCCTCACAAACTGTCTGAGGGTATGCTCACACAGTTTTCCTCTTTCTGGCTAACATGTCTTCTGACATCAGCAATGGAAAATTTTATTTGCAGCATCAAGTCACTATAAGTTTTGGATGCTGGCACATTTCAGATTTCCAAAGTAGTAATGCTTAATTTGCACTTCATGTGAAGTATTAGGTCACATTCTACAGTAACTGGGATTAAAGGCTCCGGGACAAGATTGTGACGCTCATAACCTAGCTCAATATGGTACTGGCTGCGTGTGTAATTGTAGACAAGAATTTGAGCTTAGTCATGATGTTGAACCTGTAAAATGGAGGGAGTCGTTAACATGGAGTCATCAATAGATTTATCCATTGTGAGCTAGGATAATGACTAGCACTGTTAGATATGCTCATTGACTACTGAAGAAGAGATGACAGGAAGATTGTAAGAGCCAGAGGGCAGGGAGGACTGGATAGAAGCAATGTCTTCTGGGAATGACATGACAACTCTAACCCATGAAGTCACGGCAGCTGTGGCTGCCTCCACAAGACGTGTACAAAATCAAGCCAGTTACCATTCTAGAATGGAGGAAGAAGGCATTCCCTACTCCTCATCCTGAAGGCTTCAAGATGAAGAGGCGGGGGGATCAGCTTTCTTTAAGGATGCGGCCTTTATCTAGCAGGTTGACCATGCTGCACCGGATGGAGCACTCACCATGCTTCCGTTCACATGCAGGATAAATTCACAAACTGGACTTGATGGGTTACAAAACCCAGTAATAATAAAGAGGACATGAAGACAGTGAGGTTAGGAGACAGGGGTGGCCTTGGGAGGAATTAGGGAGAGGAATAAAGGGTTAATACGATCAAAGTATATTGTATGAAATTTCCAAAGAATTAATAAAATAGTATCTTTTTTAAAAAAGTGTATAAGAAATGAGAACACAAGCATGGTTGAAGTGGGCAGATGGTTCTCTAACATACACTCTCTCACTTTTCAATAGTAGTGGAGTTAGTTGACAGATCATTGGCCAGCTAATGACTTCATTCAGCTCTCTTTGCAATTACATGTCACGCTCATGGCAGGGTTCTGTCAGTAATGAGGAATGAAACTTTGGATGACAGCCTCAAGCTAGGAAGCTCAGCCCCCCTCCCTTTCCCATTTTCCAAAAAGTTGTTTGAGAATCCTGATCACCTGTTTTTGACTAGGACAAGGACAATACCCTACCGGTAGCAGACAATGAAATGGAAGAAATCAGTCTCTCACACACCAAGGGTTTCCAGCAGCTCTCAATGAAGACATTATGCTGGGCAAAATGAACTTCTGTCTCATTCAAGCTGTTGTATTTTACCTAGAAGTAGCCTAAAGCAATTGTCACTACCCTCTGAGCATGCTGTGTGCCCCTTTAGAACTATATCCCATTGGAAGAGGCCAAGTGTAATTGCTTGTAATCAGAGCTACTCAGGAGGCTGAGGCAGTTTGTTCAAGGCCAGTCTAGGCTACATAACAGGATTCTGTGTCAAAATCAAAGCAAACAAAGAACTGAAGATAACGCTTAACAGGGTCAAGCAAGGCGCTAGGTTCAAAGTCCGTGAGCAAGATAAAATACTAGGAATAGTATGTGTTGCCAATTTCCCCCCACCTGCCGCTGCCTGGAGAGTGAAGGCCTGAAGACCCAGCTGTCACTTTTTTTTTTTTTTTTTTTTTGTAAAAGGCCAGGTAATGAATATTCAAGACTTTGTAAGCCATCTTGTGCTACACCTCCTCACCCCTGTCGGAATAAACACAGCTATAGTTAGATTACAAGCAATTTAAATTACATCAATTCCAACATCATAAATATTATTCTTTGATTTCCCCCCCTCCAGTAATTTAAAAATGCAAGATGCATACTTCTGTAGTGCGCTCTGAAGAATGACATGGGAAGCTGTCCTTTGAGCCTAAGGTTGCTAACTGGTCCTCAAAATACGATGAGGGAGAGTGTATCTGATGACCTATGTTGCTTAATCCAAGAATCCAGAAAGTACTTTCCAGCTTGTCTTATGCGTTAGAAAGGTGCATACCCATTACGGGTAGATCAAGTGGGCAGCCTATGTCTGGTTAGGCAATAGAACATGGTTATGACAGGGTGCCCCCAGTCCAAATGGGTGCATTGTGAAGTAAGGAGCTGGTGACCTTCCATTATGGGGCAATCAGTCTTCTCCACTGAAGAAACTGTGAAACTGGCTTAGATTTTTCTCTACTCCAAGGAAGGGCGTGTCTAAAAACAGTCACCAGGATGAGTGTCAAGCGGTCTGAAAAAAACGGATTTGGGTTTCAAACATTCAGTTCTCCTTTGAGGACAATATTTCTTAAGATCTGGGGGTTTTGTTTGTTTTAAAACCTCACTGCCTTATCCCGCAGTAAGGGCTAACTAAGTTAATATGTGGAGGGGCCTTTGTATATATTCTCTCCATGGTGCTTGAGTGTTTTCTGAACAGTACATACATGGTGACCACTCCAGCGTCTCAGTAGGCAACATCTTCTTGATAAATAAAAGGCCAGAGAATAGACACACTAGTCAGAGTTGTATCTACCAAGCAGTAGAAAACCCAGTTCAACCTGGATCCAGGCTAGCCAGGCGTCGTCACGGAAACCTGAGCAAAGGCTGGAGTGAGAGGAAGGCGAACCCTCCAGCCCCAGTAGAAAAGTCACAGCGGCAGGGTCAGCGCTGCCCTCGACCAGTGTCTGAAAGAGCAGGCAGCCTGACCTCTCCCGGACGCCCGGAGCCAAGCTCACTGAAGCCCCGCCCCGGTCCTGCCCCCAGTCCCGCCCCCAGCTCGCCACAGCCCGCGAGCTCGCTGAGGCCCCGCCCCCCGCGGCCCGGCCCCGCCCCCGCGGCCCGCTGGAAAGTGAGTCCCACCGGCGGAGCTGGCCCGGGCGCAGTGCCCTCGCTCGGCTCTCTCCGCCCCCCCCGCGCGGCCGCGGGCTGCGCTGGGTCGCGGCGGGCCCCGCAGGCGGCCATGGCGGCGGGCGCCGGGGCCAGGCCGGCGCCGCGCTGGGTGAAGGCTCTAGGCGAGCCGCTCAGCGCCGCGCAGCTGCGGCGGCTGGAGGAGCACCGCTACAGCGCGGTGGGAGAGTCGCTGTTCGAGCCGCCGCTGCAGCTTTACTGGACCTGGCTGCTCCAATGGATCCCGCTCTGGATGGCCCCCAACACCATCACCCTCATCGGCCTCGCCATCAACCTGGTCACCACACTAGTGCTCATCTTCTACTGCCCTACGGTCACGGAGGAGGTAGGGCTGGCCGCCCCCCAGTACTGTTTCCTGGAGCCCTTAGGCCTCCTCCGGAGACAGCGTCACTATAGGCGTCAGTGGAGCGGGGAGACCCTGTGTAGTGGAGCATCCTTTAGGTCTTGGAGGGAGGTCCGGACGCGACCAGACCGCTGTCCCCTGGCAGTGTTCATTTTCAGCCTCCCTGGGGGCTCCTGGAGACTGTCACACCACTACCCCAATCCTGTGATCATTCTGAGCTTCCCTGGAGGGGGCTGTCAAGGTCACTGCCCCAGCCCTGCCTGCCCACTTTATCCCTGGGGCCATAGGACCACCAGCCTATATTTCGCACACTGGGATTAAACACCCCACATCGCCATGCAGGCAGGACTTGTGGATGGGTTGGGTAAAGTGCCTTTAGCACTTTATAATTCGGTTTTTCAAAGGTGGTGCCTAGTGATCCTGAAATTACTGGTAGCACTGATCAAAGATAAATTATTTCTGGATGATAACTTCCTCGTTGCTTCATTTTTCATGAAAAAAAGCATGTTCGAGTAGATGACAACTCTTACAGTTATCTAGCTTTAGAGATTATAAAAGCCAACACATTTTATTAGTTGTAATTATATCTATCCTATGTCTAAAGTAAGAATATTAAGTAACATGAGCCTTGGACAATGGTGGTCAGAAGTGGTTCCTTCACTATATAGGATAACATTGCTCTGAAGATTCCATGACATGATTTTCTTTACGCTCCCTCTATAATTACATGGAAATATAGATCGTGCACATGCGATAGTCGAGGTTGGATAACAGGAATATAGTAGAAATAGTTCATGCCCTGCATCCATGCAAACACATTCTTTTTTAAGGGTTTAGTGCAGTTCTAAGAATAGTTTCTGGCTATTTTGCTTTAATAAATGGCATGGCTCAATAAAATTCAGATCCAAGTTGATCCAGCTGTGAAGGATACATTCTTTTTGTTGAATCTGTGGGACGTATAAAAACTTTGGCGATTTATATGATGCAAGTATGTATGTGAAGGGCACTCACATTTGTTGAGGGTTTTACCGTTATCAACCTGAGGAAGGTTGGTGAGTTTTCCCTTCCTAGGGTGGCCTTCCTGCCATCTTGGAATTCCTTCTTACCAGCCTGAAGTAACAGTGGTATGTTTTCACAAGAGGAAACTGAAGTCCACAAAGGCTAAGTGACTTTGGCCTGACTTGGAAGTTTTTGAATTTCAGACTTGAGGAATCAGAGTGCCCTTTCACACACTGTATATACACATGCCAGACTAGAGACTGAACCAGGGCCTTTAACATGATAGCCAAGAAAGCTCTACCACGGAGCTTAGGTTAGCTCCAGCAGCTTTTAAATTTTATTTTTTTAATTTTGAGATTGGGCACCCTTAGTTGGATCTGGCTGACCTGGAACTCAGCAGCTATGCACTTACTTCTAGAACGTGATTGGGAGCGAAGGGAAGTGGATCAGAGAAGCTGTGGTTTAGTTTAAGTGTCTGTAACGGTGCTCCAAAGTTCTTTGCAGACCATCCTTTCTGCTTAGGGATCTTCCCTGTACTCAAGGTGAACAGTTTGCTATGACAGGGATTCTTCCTCTTGTCCTTTCCTCCTTCACTTACACAATTACCTTACCTGTCTTTCGGTGTCCAGTTCCAGCTGTTTCCCCTAACACTACTTCCCCATGAACTTTTGTCTTCTAAGTTAAATCAACCACTCTGATCTCCCAGACTCCCACAATTATGAGAGTGTGATAACTAACAGCTACAGGCTATTTACTGCCTATCAGGCACTGTTCCGAGCTATTCTGTTATCTCAGTCTCTTTGTCTCATGAAGAAGATAGTTACCATGCCCCATTTCATAGATCTGGAAAGGGAAGAAAAATTATCTTCCAGGATTAGAGAGCTTTTAAGTGGGGGGACTAGGATTCCAAACCAGAAAGCCGTGTTTCTGCTGCTGCAGGCCTCTGTAGCTGTCTAGTAGAATGTCTCCATTTCTTTTTGTTATGTGTAGTCTTACTGAGCAGGACAGCTGTACCAGATTTCAAGTGGTGACACAGTGTCTTGCATAGTGTTTGCTAATTGGGTGTATGAGCAAAACAGCACAGTGTAATCTTGAGAGATGGCTTCCTCAGCTCCCATACACTTTTAGCTGTTCCTGAATTAAATATTTACCTGTTTGGTCTGAGTATAAACAAATGTTAGTAAATGGTCACACACCCCACCCACACACACACCTTGATGAAGGATTTACCGCTTTTGAGTATATGATCCTTTGGGTTCCAGTCCTTGACTATCTCTTGCTGAAGTAGAATCATAGATTCTTAGGATATCAAAAGATCCCAGAGCCTATTTAATGCACTTATTAAAAGTATATGTCTGATAACTTGGTGATTCAAAGCTAGTTCTAATTCCAGGCTTCTAGGGTTACCAGAATCAAATATCTTTGTTCCTAGCCACTGAGGTACCAGTGTTTAGGAGACTAAGGATTGTTAGAAAGGAATCAGGTTTATAGAAAAGCCAGCCCTGAAGGAGCTGGAAGAGCTGGTTCCTGGAAGCTCTATTTTCCTTGCTAGGGAAGTCTCCATGGAGAGAAGGGGGCAGTGAAGCTAGGGTTAGCAGGCTAGCCAGGGTCTGTGTGCTCTCCAGAACCTTGTGACCAACTCACACCTTCTTCTTCCAGTGATTACTAAGGAAGAGTGGTATAAAGCCATCTGGGTTCTGGAAATCTAAAGAAAGAGTTAGAAGTTAACATATAGGTGGGGGCTTCTTGTTATCCAAAGGTTTATGGAGGTGCAAAAGGGCAAAGGGGTGGGGAGTCCCAGCTCTAGAAGCATTCTCTACTACAAAATATTTACTTGCCTTTGTTCGGGGGAGGGGAAGAGCTAATTTAAATTGTGGCATAATTCTCTTTTACCTACTTGCTTTGATATTTTCTCCCTACCTTCTTAATCTGTGCGTTTACCTTCATGTTAGTGACTCTTTTTTTTTGTTGTTTTTGTTTTTCGAGACAGCCCTGGCTGTCCTGGAACTTACTCAGTAGACCAGGCTGGCCTCGAACTCAGAAATCCACCTGTCTCTGCCTCCCAAGTGCTGGGATTAAAGGTGTGTGCCACCACTACCTGGCTGTTAGTGACTCTTTTGAGGGCACTATATATTCACATTCATATTTATTTAAACTTAGGTTTAATTCTTTGAGATCTGTATTTCCTTTTAATCACTATTTATTTATTTATTTATTTATTTTATTTATTTATTTATTTATTTATAACCAGCTCAGTACTTTGTCAAGCATCATTTGGTAAGGCAGGAGTCTTGTAATGGAGTGGCCTCTCTTACTAAAAGAAAATATCAATTCCCATCTGCTAGAAGGTGAAGAACGTTCAAAAAGTAGGGAAGAGACTGGGGTGAAGTGAACTATGGCCCCAGGATTTAATGTTACTCTCTGGCACCCGGGAGCAGAGGTTTCCATACATTCTGCAGCTGAAGTACCTCCTGGTCTCCTTCCAGATGTGCCTACAAGAGACCTTTTTAGGAGATGGCTTTCCTTTGTGATTTGTTTCCGTGGCTTGGTGACTGCACTCTAGCTAATTTCTAAGGAATATGTTACTCCTCCCATAGAAGTCTGCATATTGAATATTGACAGCACATGACATTGTGATATATAGGAAGAATTATGCATTCTGCTCTTGTTTCATTAGACTATGGGGCATAGTTGCTGACCTCTCTCATTTTATTGAGTTAGAGAACAGAGCATTTATTGGGTGTCTAATGCATTTGATTTACTAATAGTAGATTTGGGGTGGGAGTTGCCTCCTTCTTCTTCTCAGCTCCCCTTAGCATTTCAACAAGAACTCCAGAAGTCCCAAAGATGGGGAAAGTAATACAGGACTCTTCAAAACAAAGAGAAAAAGAAAGGCTGCCTTTTAAAGGGCTGCTGAGATCTCAGCAAACCCTTGGTCCTGGAGTGCCTGGCTGAGTCCCTTCGTGAATAGTGTATGAGTGTCTTTGCCCGTGCTCCTAGCTGCTGTATTTCATAAAAATGAATGTGCTCAACTCATTGCTAGTGTGTAAACTGAGCTGAGGCCAGAAGTCCAGGGGGAAACCAGTGAGTCCCTGGGGCTGTTCTGTTTGGCCAAGGATGTTCTCCTTCCTGATTGTTCACCTACCCTGGAGGAAAATTGCCTTAGGAACAAGGAAGTGCCCTGTTTGTCACAAGCTCCCAATAAATGGTGTGTGTTTGTGTGTGTGTGTATGTGTGTGTGTGTTTGTGTGTACACATGCATATGCACATGTGTCTGTAGATCTGAAGTCAATCTCCAGTGTGATTTCTCAGGACCCCCCACCCCATCTTGTTTTTTGAGACATGATCTCTTACAGGGTTTGGGGACTCAATTAGCTGGCTAGCCAGTAAGCCCTAGAGGTTTCCTATCTCTACCTCCCCAGCACAGGGATTATAAACTACTCTCTTTTTATGTGGGTACAGAGGACTGAACCTCATGATAACTCAGACAACTGATACCAACTGAGCTGTCTCCCAAGCCCCCAGCAAAGTGTTTTAACACATCACAGGCGCATAGAATAAGTGACAGAAGCTACGGAGTGAGGCATTTAGTTACTTCTGATTGGTCTGTTTTCCTGAGCTGGGATACCAGTCTACTGGAAACACTACGAGTTGTCTTAAAAAATCCGAGCCTCACTGGTGGATGTAAAGCCACCGTGAGCAGCATCACATTCTTCACACACACAGCCTGTCTCCTCTCATTTCCTTCTTTCTTAACATTCAGAAATGCGTTTTCCATTTTCATGAGAACATCAACTGAAGTGTGGATGCTATTAAACTCTTACCAGTGACCTAATAGTGGCTCTGAGAATCCCCTTGGCATTTGTGTCAGTTCCCTCATGACCATTTAAAGCAAAGAGATCTTTTTATATATATATATATATATATAAAAATTCAGAAACCAGAGAACGTACAGTTCTAGTGTTTCCTAAATTTCCACTTCAGAAGACTTTTGGGGAATTGCCTATTCTAGTGTGATTGGTTAATCACAGTAGTATCTTTGGGGGTCTTTGGAGTGTGTCTGAGAAATGTTTCCAGAGAGCTTAACTGAAGAGTGGAGACTCTTGAATGTGGGTAAGCAGTGTTTCATGGGCAACTGGATAGAAAAGGGAATCAAAGTTGACACCAGCATGGGTCGCTCTGCTTCCTGGCTGTGGGGCAGTGTGGCCAGTGTTCTCATAACCCTCCTACCATGCCTTCCCACCACAGTGGATTGTGTCACTACCTAAACCACAAGCCAAAATAAATCCTTCTCCTCTGTTTCTTTGTCAGACATTCTGCGACAACTGTGGAAAACCAATACCAAGAAGTGGGTCCATTTCTTAATGAACTTGATCATATGGATCACAGACTTTTGAACTTTTATGGGAGGGATGTGGAAGAGTTTTCAGTTGTGGGCTAGAGAAGACCCAGGATGATGTAAACAATGGATCGGGCTATTCTGGTGGGGTTGGTAAGACCAAGAGGAACATAGTATAGGCTTGACTCATGAGGTTTCAGAGGGGGAAAAGGGTTCTTTTAGGACTAATCATGTAACTCTTTGGTAAACCATCTGACTGCATCTGCCAATGATCTAAAACTTTGAGTGAAGCTAAATTGAAAAGCAGTGGACTAAGTTGTTAGGTATAGCAAATTTAGAGACAACATGACACCAAAGCTGTGACATGGTCACTGTGACCTGCTGACAGCTCTAGAAGTGAGAGAGCAGACAAAGTGGGTGCAAAATATGCCTGCAATCCTTAAACTCTCTTCTGACACTCTCACAAGACAACCGGTTTCCAAGACAACCAGTTTCCCTCAGGGCAAATCTTATATATAAGGGGCAAACCTTATCCCAGAAGCCTCCAACCTGTAACACTTCCTGTTCATTTGAAAAGGAGATCCTGAATTGAGAGTGTCGCTGTTTTTCACTAGGTCAACTTTAACCATCAGACTCAAAAACATAGACCCATTCTCAGTTTTATATGTATAAAATCTTAGATGTGCTGTATTAACTATTTTTTCAAACTACATGAAGTAAGTTCCTAACTGTTCAGACAAGAAGAGCCAGTAATAGAATAACAATAATTAGCACCAACAGAACTCCTTTCCTGTTCTAGATGCTTCCATAAGCGCTTCTCGTATAATAATTCAATTAATTCTCAGGAGACAATGATTGTTTCTTTTCTTCCTTTCTCTCATGTTTGGAGACTGAATCTCTGAGAAGTTAAGTAATTTTTCTAACTGTCTTCACCCCTAAGTGGCACAGCAAGGGTCTGGGTGCACATAGACTGCAGAAGAAAGCCTGGGAGGGGGTTCTCTCCTTCAAAGCGATTACTGCAAACTGTTCCTGGGTGAATTAATTAGACTGTCACTCAGGTTTCTTCATCTAAGATAGTCACCTCATGGTCATGTATAGCAGATGTCACAAAGCCAACGCCTGAAAGTCATGTTACAGAATCCAGAGTGGAAACATGGCTTGCAGTCAGTGAGATCTAGCAGTTTGATTCAGAGGATGATTCAAAGACTGTTGTCCAGAAAGTCCAGTGCTTGCAAGTCTAAATCATAAGTGAAGTTTGTCCAGTATGCAGATGTGTAAGTGTTGCTTGGCATCTGTCCTGTCTCCTTCCTATTCTGCACACACTTAAAGATGCCCAGGATTAGTAATTGATCTCTGCTCACAGTTAGTTTTGACACAGCCAGTTACACACACTCTCCCTCATATCTCTTGGTGCTTAACTTCCCTCCACATGACTTGAATTATGATAAGTGGGATTTTTTGCAATATAGATTTAGCTTTATGATAAAGGTATCTGTTTAGGAAAGAACGCTGTCTTTTTGGTCGCCTGGAGTCTTATTTCTCTGCACTTTACTCTCTGACATGTCTTACCTTACAGCGTGGAATCTTCTGGAACCTCCTGTTTGGATCCACTGCTGTACTCTGAACCTGCTTGGGGCCATGCACAGCCAGTGACAGCAATCATCCAGTTACTCTACAACCCAGGGGCCCTCGTTCTTAGGAAATCCCTTGTCTACTTCAGTTCCTCCTTTTGTCTTCTTGTTTCTCCAGCAGTAGGCCTTTAAAGAGCCTCATTCTGGGAGGCTCAGTGTTGCCAGCTATGGAAGGCCTTACAGTCAGGCATCGACAACCCCCTCCACTCTCTCTCATAGCCCTTCCTATGTATTGATGAGAGATGGTATGCCCTCACTAAGTCAAGGCATCTGAGCTGTTGGGAAATCATTTTCTTCCTGGCTGACATTCCACAGAGGAGTCCATTCCTTCAGCCTAAGCCTGTGTATGTGCCACTCTTGGTTTTTCTCACTTTGCTGTCTTCTGCTTTGTACGCACCATGTATGGAATTTAAAGTGCCTGCCTCAGACACAGAAGAGGTTTGAATGCTTATAGTTCAACAGTCTGGTCTTCTCTCTAGTGCTTTTCCAGAACCTAAATGGCACATGAAGCTACTAGTTAAAACTCATTGTTAAGTACAGCTGGCGGCCAAGAGAAGTCTTCTTTAAGTTTTGTGGGGTTTTTTTGTTTGTTTGTTTTCTGATCAAGCAGACTGAGTGCACTTCTCTTCAGGATTTTTTTTGTTTGTTTGTTTTTTGTTTTTTGTTTTTTCGAGACAGGGTTTCTCTGTGTAGCCCTGGCCATCCTGGAACTCACTCTGTAGACCAGGCTGGCCTCGAACTCAGAAATCCGCCTGCCTCTGCCTCCCAAGTGCTGGGATTAAAGGCGTGCGCCACCACCGCCCGGCTTCTCTTCAGGATTTTTAACGTACTCGTATCTGGGTATTTCTTTCTCCACGGAACTCAGATAACAGCTGATTTACTACCCTCTGGCTTTCTCTATAAAGAAAAGGTTTTCTTTTCTCTCATTTTTACCTAGATACATTAAATATTAAAATACCTGTTGATCTACACTGGCTGATTATTACCTTTCTTTGCGAGCTCCTTCCAGTAAATAAAATGAAAAAAATAAACTGATTTTCTGCAAATTAAAAAAATATTACAAATGAGAAGAGTAGCAGTAGACCTCTTAAATTCTTATGTCAAAAGCACCACATATCTTTTTCAGATTATCATTTATCTTATGAAAGTAATTATTATTGCTAAACCATTGCTTATAGGTAAAAGAAGAAAAAAATACCATTTTAAGAGAAACCAAGTAGAGTATCATCATAAGTAAGTCATTACAGTAATGCAGTTTTGCCCATCGAGTTACCATTGAGAATATCTGATATGTGGTTTTAAAGCTCTAAGGGGATGTTTGAGTGGAAAGCCTTTTGTCATTTGTTTCCGTTCATTTACATTACAGATTTTAAAATGTCCATTGACAGGCTGGAGAGGTGGCTCAGTGATGAAGAGCATGCATTTCACTTCCAGGGGGACTCAAGTCCGATTCCCAGTAGCCAGGTCAGGTAGCTCACAACCACCAGAAACTCCAGCTCCAGGAGATTAGATACCTGTGGCTTTCACAGACATCCAGACACATGTGCCATACCCTCACACAGACACACAAACACATGACTAAAAGTGAAGAGAACTAAGATGCCAATTGACTAAATTCAGTCTGCATTGACTAGAGGGTTCTAGAGCTGTGCCTTTGTAACTTCCTGCTGCCAGCTGGGGGAAGTCGCCTAAAACTAAGGAAACTGCCCCTGAAGACAGTACTGTTACAAAGTCACAGATAACACCTCCTTAGTAGTTTCTTAAATGTTTGTGTTTGAGATGCCAATAATCCTATGAACATGAATCATACTGCAACTGGAAAGCAAACCTCTGTAGAAGGAATGCTTTAGAGTGGAGTATAGTGACCAGTATGGCGTGTCCTTTGATTTCTTTCTAGGTGAAGCACAGGTGAAGAAATAGGTGTATTCTGGAAGGAAGGGACACAAGGACTTTGCTGGATGTAAGGAGAACGCTTAGGAAGGGAGTGATTGGCAAGCCATAAATAACCCAGGCCCTGGACCTTGTTGAGTGGGTTGGAGCCGGAGAGCAAAGTGGGGTATTCAAGATAGGCTGGGCTGAAACTCTGGGTAGAACCCTGGTCATCCATTTTGTTCAGAAGACTGACTGACTGAGGGGTTGGAGAGAGGTGGCCAGAGGAACCTTGAGGGTATGAAGGACTTGCCCCAAGTCCTCCAATGGGGCACAACCACCTTTACTCCTGCATTGTTAATTTGGCAATGAGTATTGAATGTATGCTCTGTTAATCACTGTGTTGGAGGTGGAGGTAGGGAGTGTAGCCGTGTGGCTGAAAGACAGGTCCCGCCATCGCTCAGCCCATTCACTCTGACTAGTTCAGACCAGAAAATGAAATTGTGTGTGTGTGTGGTGTGTAAGAGTGTAAGAGACAGAAAGAAGCAGGGAGACATTTGGAGTCCTGGTCTGGAGAGCTTTGATTAGAGATTGAAACCCTAAGGAGCGGGCAGAAGTGTGGTGGGGTAGGGAACTACCACCTCCTCTCCCCCTGCCCACCTCCTCTCCCCCTGCCCACCTTCTCTCCCCCTGCCCACCTTCTCTCCCCGTGCCCACCTCCCTCCCCCTGCCCACCTCCTCTCCCCCTGCCCTGCTGCCACGCTCCTCTCCACAACTCCCTCTCTCTCTAATGTGCACGTGAAGAGTAAGGCTTTAAGTGCTGTGTCTTCCTGGCCAGGCAGCGCCTCATTCATTTGTGTGCCCATAAAATCATTACTGTCTACTGCTGTGCAAGTCCAGAGAGCACTGAGATATTATTTCAGAATCACGATCTAGTGACTAAATGTGGTCAAATTTCCCACTTGTACATGGGCCTTTTCAGTGCTGTATCCTTCTATAGAATTTATTGCCAGAAACCTGTTGTGGGGGCAGAGGGAGTAAATAGTTAAAGAAAATAGAGGGTAACAAGAAAACTGGCATTGCCTGTCCTTTTAGACATCTTAACGCACACCGTGGGCCGCGGGCGAGAGGGTCCTGATGAACAGAGCTGGTCTTTGTAAACCTTCCAAGATCTTTTTAAATTCAGGAGGGTTTTTGTTCCTCATTTTTATGCATTTTGGGATGGTTTCTCATTGTTCCCCCGCCCCAGCTGTCTCACAGTCCGTGTGACAGCTTAGTGTTCGCTTCTATTACTTGACACGGGTTGCTGCTCTTTCTGAATACTTCTGTAGTCCACTGCTTTTCTTTTAAGTGAAAGTGACTTAGAATCCTTTTAAATAAATAATTCTCAGTACAGCACAATCAAGGTCAGCCTGTGAGTACCCGGGCCAGTCAGGAATGTAGAGAGACCCAGTCTTGAAAACAACCCTTAAAAATGTAAAAGCAAGATAGTCAGCGATGTGATTATTGGTGTCAGCATCTAATAGGAACAAATTATGAATTTTTATATAGTTTATTCAAAGCAAAGTTCTGTTTACTAGTAGGAAGATCGAGGAATAGGTGTTTGGGCTGATTCGGGTATTTGTAGAATCACCATAAACCATGCACAGGTTGATATTTGAAACGTATATTTGCCACGGAAAAAAATTAGGCAAACCATGATAGTAGCTAACTCCGTTAGGCTCTTCCTACGTGCCAGGTTATATACAAAGAGTGATAACAGTTCTCTCATCAGATAAAGCCGTTGTTTCTCACCTGTTACAGGTGAGGTAATCCGGCTTAACATGGTAAAACAAGATTATCTTAGGGTTACACACCCTCAGTCCTAGCACTTGGAAGACAGAGGCAGGATGGTCACTTTGAGTTCAAAGCTATCCTGGATACACAGTGAGACCTTGTCTCAAAAACAAAAAAATCAGAGGTTAAACAATTTGCCCAACCAAGGTCACATGGTCATTACACATGGCAGAGCCAGGAAATCAAACGCACATCAAACTTTAAGATCCTAGTTCTTTAACAATTTCCTCCTTCTCCTTCTCCTTCTCCTCCTTCTCCTTCTCCTCCTCCTCTTCCTCTTCTTCTTCCTCCTCCTCCTTTTCCTCCTCCTCTTCTTCTTCTTTTCTTCTTCTTCTGAGTGTACAGTTCTAGGCTGCCTGCATGTGACTTGAATTTTAAAATTTCCCCTGAGGGCTGAAGAAAGCTTGGTTGCCAGCTGCTGGGCCTTTGAGAGATCTCACTTCATAAAGCAGTAACCCATTGATGACTCATTTCTGAGGGGAGGGTTGCAAAGTGGGCATAATTGGAAGGAGTAGCCAGTGGGTGTGTCCCTGAACACTTCCTCTTTATGCACCTCCTACTGGATAAGAGGTGGAGTGCTTTGGTCTACCCTGAGGTCCCTGCTAGCGGTGCTCCCCCATCCCCACCCCCAAGACCAGAAACAGTGGAACCAAGCAACTGTGGACCAAAACCTCCAAAACCACTGGCCAATATAAACCCTGCCTTCCATTTATCAGAAAAATGATGAGCACACCATAATCACAGGTCTCTTCTGTCATGTGTCTATGTGCCACTATATGGAATGCATGTAATCTGTCTTTTTCTTTGGTTTTTAAAATGCTTTTGTTACAGTGTTATTGCTGTCCCTCCTCTTCTTCCTCCTCCTTTTCCTCCTTTTCTTCCTCTTCCTCTTCCTCCTTTTCTTCCTCCTCCTCTTCCTATTACTACTACTACAGTTATTTGTCTTGGTGGAGTGTGGGTGTGTGCATGTGTGTGCATGGACCGTATAGGGGAATGAAATAGAATCTTGCAATATCTCCTAGGCTAGCCCAGAGCTTGCTATGAATCTTGAATTCATGACCCTCCTGTCTTAGCATCTTGAGTGTTGACTTCGTTGGTTTTAAAACTATTTATTCTGCCTGGACTTTGTTGAGCTTCTCATATATGTAGGTTTATAAGTTTCATAAGGTGCGGAAATATTTCAGTCATTGTTTCCTGTCCTATTTATGACCTACCTATCCCTCTTCTTTCTCAAGCACACACATGTATGTGCTTTTCTGTTCCCCCGGGGGCAATTCTGGCCAAGTCTGGGTACTTCTCCTGCCTGTGCAGTGTTTGACATAGTTTTCATCTAGTCTGCCTACCAGTTCATGAATCTTTCCTTGCATAGTGTCTAATGTAAAATAATCACTCCCAAGGTGTTTTACAGCGCAGATTCTACGCTCTTCATCTCTAGAGTTTCTGTGTAAGTCTTTTCTTCCATTTTTCCCTTTTGTAATTTTTCTCTACCTTCTTAAAAATATGGAGCACATTTGTAATCACTTTCTTAATATCTGGTCTGCTGTTCCTATTATTTCTTACATTCTTGAATATCATTGAAGACTGATTGATTTTACTCCTCTGTGTCCCATTCTGCTGCTGCTTTGTGTTTCTGCTAATTTTTGATTGGGTGCCTTGTGGATTTGGATTTTGGATTTTCCTCCCTCAGATGTGCTCTATGTTGGTTGCAATTAAGTTGTAGAGAATTAATTGGATCCTCTAAACCAGTAGTCCACAACCTTCCTAATGCTGTGACCCTTTAATACAGTTCCTCATGTTGTGGTGACCCCCAGCCATATTTTCCTTGCTACCCCATAACTATAATTTTGCTACTGTTATGGATCATAATGTAAATATCTGTGGTTTCCCAGGGTCCTAGGCGACCTCTGTGAAAGGATCGTTTGATTCCTAAGAGGTTCTTAACCACAGGTTGAGAATTGCTGTTTTAAAGTCTGCCTTTTAGGTTTTGTTAGAGATATCTAGACTCCAGGACTAATTTTGATGGCTCCAGGCTAGTCCACTTCTAAGAACTATTCTGTGTCCCACACACCACAAGGTCTTTATGCTGTGCCCAATGAGAACATGACTTCTCCCCAGCTCTGTGTGAGATGTGAGAAGGGTTTGACCTTCACTTCCTGGGACTTCTTTCCCTGGCCCTGGTTAATAGTCTTGTTGAGGCACAGCTCAATTCTTAGCCAGAGACTCGGAGGCAGCCTTTTACAACCTAAGCTCCCCTCAACACAGCTGCCTCCCGGCTTCTCTGCTGCAGATTCTTACTTCCTCCATTTTCTCAGTTCTGCCCTTTTCAATACAGATGATGGGCTCTGTCTATGTCCCTGTTCCTGTGTTGTGGCCTGGAAACGACAGTCAGCTGGAGCAGCTAAAGGGTTTGCCTCTGTTTCCTTCTCTCAGATCTCAGGTTCCATGCCTTACATAGGCGGGAAAGTAAATCCAGTCTCAGGTCTCAATCATGAGCAGACATAGGCAGGTCTGCTGTTTGCCTTGACGGTCTTACAGCAAAGACAGCCTGGAAAATGTCGTACAAGTGCTGTTGATAAGTACAGGAATCTTAGAGAAGCTGTGGGCTTGGAATCCAGAGCAGAGTCGAAGCTGCTCGTCACTCGACATTATGTTTTCATACGGAAGCTAGCTTGTCACTTATTCTTGTTGGTCGTATCTCTTTGTAGGCACCATACTGGACATACCTTTTATGTGCCCTGGGACTCTTTATCTACCAGTCATTGGATGCCATTGATGGAAAACAAGCCAGAAGGACAAACTCTTGCTCTCCTTTAGGGGAACTGTTTGATCATGGTTGTGACTCTCTTTCCACAGGTAAATTAATGAAGTTTTGCTTCTCTTCTCTGGCTTTTCAAAGACAAATCTGAGCTATTTGAGTTGTTGGTGTTTTGCAGAGAGAGATATTTGGGAGCAGTTTTGCCCAGCAGGTTTTAAAACTATGTTCAAAAATTCCTTTTGTGCTAAAATGATCTTGCAAGCTTTCCAGCTTGCTCCTGCGTGCAGTGCCTCCAACTCCCCTTGGGTCAGACAGCTAAAATCCTCCTCTTTCTTAGTATACAGGGGCAATAGAGCAGTGTCAACCGGAAGTAGTTATAGAGAGTGGATCTTTGTCCCTCTTCAACTTAAGGTTAAAAAGACAAACTTTCTTGATGGTCAGTGAGCCGGGCTGTCTAGGCATAGAGTGTGAAGGCAATTTGCAGGGTATCCTCAGTGGCTGCTACAACCACAAAACTACATACTAAACCTGACTAGGACCAAGATGACCCCTCACTCCTCTTTGCTTAAGCATAATTCTATCTCTATATCAGTAGTCTTACAAAATTGCCTGTTTCTATCATGAATCTGATGCCATGCCAAATCCTGAAAAGTACAAATAAAAATGAAAATCCCAGTCCATTCCTGGAGTTCCCTCCTTGAGCTCTTTAACTCAGGAACAATTGTCCCCTCCATAAAAGTCTGCCTGTAAAATGAACTATCCAGATCTCAGAAGCACACCTTCCTCACTCAAGCAGCCTGACCCACCAAGCAGTCTGACCCACCCCTATGCTTGAGCACATTTATACTGTTTTGAGACTCAGTTGAAACCGGAGCTCCCTGCCTGCTCGGCAACTGGTCTACCACTGAGGTCTACCAGATCCTTTGACTTTTTCCTTTGACCCAGGGTCTCACTAAGTTGTCCATGCTGGTTTTGAACTACTGTCATTTTCTTAAGCAGTGCCCTGTCCTCCAAATGTAAATCTGTATAAACAAACAAATAAAAATTGAGTTTTGCATTGTAAAAAAAATTCACCATTTTTTAAAAAAGTGTATTATATTTTAATGCTAGGATTATGTCCCTTAAAACTGTATTTCTAAACAGGTTAATACTTGGTTTTATTTATTAACTCTTCCTAAACTTGGTTTTGCAGTATTTATGGCCATTGGCGCTTCAATTGCTGTTCGCCTAGGAACACATCCTGACTGGTTGTTTTTCTGCTCTTTCGTTGGGATGTTCATGTTTTATTGTGCTCACTGGCAGACTTACGTCTCAGGAGTGTTGAGATTTGGAAGGTAAGCATGTTTTTTAAGTTCTACATTTTATGATGCAGCCAAATTCATTTTCATAATCTCTAATGGCATCTGCTCATATTATGAAGATAAAGCTGTGTTCGGGAAGTAAAATTCTCTTTTTTTAAAAAAAGATTTATTTATTTATTTATTTATTTATTATTTATTGTGTGTATGTGAGTACTCAGTACTTGCTTTCTTCAGACATACTAGAAGAGGGCATCAGATCCCATTACAGATGGTTGTGAGCCACCATGTGGTTGCTGGGAATTGAACTCAGGACCTCTGGAAGAGCAGTCAGTGCTCTTAACCGCTGAGCCATCTCTCCAGCCCGGGAATTAAAATTCTTGTTATTTATCAGAATAGCCATGAATGCCACACCTACAGCTGTTTCTGGTATCCTGCACTTCAGAGCTACAATAATGTCAAATAACTGACAATAATATTTTCTTCTAACCTCTATAGTTATATTATTTGACAGTATTTTTTTCTTCCAATCTTCTTTGACTTACTAGTTCAAATAAGGGTAGTTGGGACAGAAGAAAATAAAATAATTTTTATTTTATTTATTGTACCAAACATTTAAAAAAAAGGATATACAATACCTAAACACTATTTGGCTCATAAAATAATGTGATGCTGAATCTAAGGATATTTTTATTGTTGTTGAAGAATTTTAAATAAAAAAAATGTTTAGATAGGGTTATATATGTGGCCCAGACTGGCCTGGAATTCACTATGTACACAAGGTTGGCCTCACACTCATAGAGATCCAATTGCCTCTGCTAAGCGCTGGGATTAAAGGCATGTGCCACCATGCCTAATTAAAAATAATTTTTTTGGTCAAATTATCATATACCCTAAAGAGGGACTTCCTTGACAATAGTCACCAACAACCGATGATCCTTTAGAGACTCAGCTATAGGAGACAGGTGAACTAACATGAGAATACCCTATAGATGCTAGAGCTGTACACTGCTTGGCACATAAACCTTGGGTACCTCCTCCTTAGACATCTTTTTGCTAACACATAAACAGATGCTGTGCTGTCTGTTGAGGATTTGTATGTATTTATATATGCACACCCCTGTACTTATTAATATGCCCTTAAATGATGTGGACAAAGGACAAAGTTTAACATAAATTTAATTAAAAACTTATGGTGAAGCTCATTTCTCATTAGGTTCTTTACATTTATCTAAAGAAAGTTCATTCCTTGATAACTACCCACCTTTCTGCTACGTCTAGTACTAGTTTAAATCCATACAGTTGTGGAGATAGGTTGCATATAATTCTTACTGTTACTGAAAATTCCACAACACAGATACTGAGTTACGGTAAGTGTTGTAGATAAGAGTATCAACTCTGAGGGAGTCAGCTGTTCTAGGATAGTCAATTGTTCCAATACAGGCATTGAGAAAACATTTTAATTCCCTGCCCCCTCACCCAAAGAAAAAAATCTAAACAAAAAACACCTCCAAATAATTTATAGCTCATATAACATATAGGTCTTTAGCAGATTTTAACACTCCTCTTCCTTCTCTTCTGTAAAGTACCATACATAACATTACTCTTTCCTTTGAACATTTCTCAGGTAGGCTGGAAATTTTTGTTTGCTTGCTATTGATGTTGCAAATACTGGATGTCGTTATTTACATTTTTATTTATGTGTTAAGAGTGAGTCCACTTTATTCCTTTAACTATGCCCCAAATAACTCAGTCGAGAAGTTTTTTTCCACATCTTTTAAAAAACCTAATCCCTACATTACTATATTTGCTAAGAAATTATTATTCCTCTCATATCTAAGGACAGATATCAAAGCAAAGATGTAAAGTAGGTAGACAGAAAAATTTGGAATTCATGGGAAAAGATGTAGATTGGAGATATGGATTTAGCATGTAAGAAGATAAGTCTTAATGACATAAAACTGCTGAGAGGATATAAATTTGCAGATGAAATTCTAGAACCAGTATTTTAGGAGCATGAAGACTGCTCTAGAACAGGACTGCTTAAGCTAGTTGTACTCATGATCCCTTTATTCCTGAGAAGTGACTATATGTGATATGGGTATATGGGCTTAGAAAATGGATAAAACATTGACTGATAATTATCATAAGTAATCTTATTTTAAAACAAATACTTATTATTAAAGACAAAAGCAATGGGATTGGAGAGGAGGCTGGGTTCTATTCCTACATGGTGCTTCATAGCTATCTGAAACTCCAATTCCAGGGACCTGACACCTTTTCCCCTTCTGTGGGCACTGGGCATGCAAGTGGCATACAAGCATACATGCTGGCAAAACACCCATACATAAAGTAAAACAATAAAGACAAAAGCAGATTTGCAGTCTAATGAATTCAATGTACTTATTTATTTTTACCTAAAGAATAAATCTTGATCATTTGATATTGGAGGACATAGAGCATTTTCAATATTTTCAGAGCCAATTGTTTGTTGGGTTTTATAATTATCAATGCTGATTTTATATAAATATATAATACAAATGTCAGAAGTATGTTTGGGGCTGTTACACACATGACTGGTGTGGTGGTTTGAATAAGAAATACCCTCCATTGGCTCTTAGAGTGGAATGGTTGGTCATTAGGGAGTGCCACTATTTGATGGGATCAAGAGCTGTGGCCTTGGTGGAGTAGGTGTGGAGCTTTTGGAGGAAGTGTGTCACTGAGGTGGGCTTTGGGGTTTCACAAGCTCAAGCCAGGCCTGGTGTCTCTCTTCTTTTGCTGCTGGCTGCTGATCTAGTTGTAAAACTCTCAGCTCCATCTCCAGCACCATGTCTGTCTGCATGCTGCCATGCTTCCTGCCATGATGATAATGTACTAAACCTCTGAACTTTAAGTCAGGTCCAATGAAATGTTTTCCTTTATAGGAGTTGCCAAAGCATGGTGTCTCTTCACAGCAACAGAACATTGACTAAGACAACAGAAAATTCTTTCATAGTCCTAAATCAAGCTTCATCTAATGCTCTATTGAGAAACGCAAGTCAGCAACTCAAACTCAAAAAGAAATGTTTAAAGTCATACATTTTAATACAACAGTTATTGATTTGATACTTACATACTAAGGAATGATTAGAGCAAACTATTGTCTGTTTTTCATAATTAAACTACCTGTTTCTCTACAAGCAGAAATCTTTGTATGAACAATAAAAGCAATGCAATTTATAATGTACAACAGTCTTGAATCTGAACCAAGGCATTTCAGGTAGTGTTGGTTAGCACCACGTGCCATGTATACCACCATGTGTGCATGCTATGAGTTCAGAGCAAAGGAAAGTCATGTGAGGAAGCCTGGGTGAGCACAGCAGATACTCCAGAGACCTCACAAGTTGACTGTGAATTATTTGTTATAATGTTTTCGGAAACTTTATACTATTGTTGATTCTTTTGGCAGTCCCTATACTCAGTTATGTGGGTTGCTACCCAGAGTTGAGGAGCCGAGTTCTAGAAGGGAGCCTGGGAAGACACCTGTAGTGTGAGGTTTTTGCTACTCTGCTTTATGCTCATGGTGGGTTGAGTTTCCAGCTGTCTGCCCAGGGAATTTTTGAATCCGTTAATACACACACACACATTAGCTTATTTTTAATATGCCATCTAGCTCAATGGCTGGGCACTTCTAATCCTCTGCCAGCTACCCTAGGCCCATCGGGGACGTGGCCAATGGCCACTTACCTGAAATCTCACATGGCTGGTTGACTTTATCTCCTACAGCTCCTGCATCCATCCGTATTCCACTGCTTCATGACAATTTCTCCTTGTCCCCACTGTGTCCTAGCCCGTGCAACTCTCAGGATCCTGCCCTGTCTCCCTTTACCACTTGCCAAAGTCTCTCTTGGCCACTAGCATCTTTATCTTTATTGATCAGTCAAAAACCAATTAGGGACAAGGACTTTTAGCATTTAGACATGCAGATTCCCAGTTGAATCAAAGCATTAGAACCAGTCTCCAACAGACACATAGCAAGATAAAAAGTCACAGTAGAACATGGAATCAGAATATAGCAAAGTAGTTCAAAAAGAGAATGACTCATCTTAAACATTATAATCAGGTTATGCAAGATAATCACTGAAGTTGAGCCATTGAGTAATTGAAAGTCATTTGGGGATGTGGCTTAGTGATAGAACACTGCCTATCATGTGTAAGGACCTGGATTCAGTTTGCAGCACTGAAAAAAAAAAGGCATCTGTTTAAACAATTTCAGTAGAATAATGGAACCAATAGTTAGACTATAGTAAGTTAAATGGGAAGAGATTATCGGTGTAGATGGATTTTTCAGTCCACCAACGTCTAGATCAGAACAGAAGAGTTTTACAGTTTCTGAGGAGTGTAAGCTAGGGGAACTCATGTTGCTTGATTACTGCCTTTGTTTGAGAGAAATTTAAACATGTCTATATATGAAGCAACAAAATATCTGTAGAAACCTAAAAGTTATGGCATTGGTAACTTAATAAGGAAAGCTGTTAAAATTCTCCCTACTTCATTCATGAAATTAACTTTAATGTTTAAGAACTTGCTTTAGGTAAGTCTAGAGAGATGGTTCAGCAGTTAAGAGCACTGGCTGTTCTTCCAAAGGACTCAGGTTTGGTTTCTAGCACCCACTTGGCAGTTCACAACCATTTGTAATTTTAGTTCCAAGGACTGTGACACCCTCTTCTGGCATTTGTGGGTACGTACTAGACAAACATATGGTGCATATTACATACATGAAGGCAAAATACTCATATAGATATATGATAGATAGATAGATAGATAGATAGATAGATAGATAGATAAGTAGTTATGTACATACATACATATATACATAGGACAGACATGATGGCTCAGAGGGTGAAGGTACTTGCAGCCAAGCCTGATGACCTGGGTTTGACTCCTGGAGCATACATGGTAGACGGAACCAACTTGCTCAGGTTGTTTTCTGATCTCTGTGGCACACTTACACAAGCGTACATAAACACACACACACACTAAATAAGTGTATTAAAATGTAATAAAAAAGTGAACACTGATTACCAAGAAGAGGAGGAAGGGGGGAAAAAGAAGGAAGAGGAGGAATAATAACAACAACAACAATAATAATAGTAATAGTAATAAGAAGAGGAAGAAGAAGAAAGGAAAGAATAATTATTTGCCTTAGGTCTGGGGAGTGACTCAGTGAGTAAAGTGCTTGCTTTACAGTCATGGGGCCTGAGTTCAAATCCCCAGGTCCCACATAAAGCCAGGTGCAGCAGCAGATATCTGTAATCACAGTATTTCCATGGCAAGATGGGAGGTGAAGACAGGAGAATCCACAGAAATTTGCAGGTTGGCCAGCCAGGTATGTGTAGCAGCAAATGACAAAGAGACTAGTTTAAAGCAAAACACAAAGTGAAGCCCAACACCTAAGATTATCCTGTGACCTCCGCATGAAACTGCACTCACATATCATACATACCAACATTAATAATCAACAACAATAATATACAATTTACCTTAAGGCATATGATTACTTATATATTATTATGAGTGTTTTGTGAGTTTTAAAAAAGAATAACACATAATTCTTTTGAAAAATTTAAACCACACAAATACATCAAGTAGAAAATAAATGTCTGGGTGGCACACCAAGGCATCTTGATGTCTCCTCCAAGGAGAATGGAAGAGGCCAATGGGGTTGGGGGAAGGATTTGTAAGGGTGGGACTGGAAAGAGAGGAGGGAGGGAGCTGTGATTGGGATATAAGTGAATTTAAAAAAACTTCAAAAGAAATGTCTTGTTTCTGTAATTTCTGTAACTTCTTGCAATCTGTACATGTTATACAGTAATTTTTCTCTGCCTTTACTGATCTTTACCTGTGAGAACAAATGTTCTCTTCTACCCAGCATAGTCAGCTCATACAGAATTCAGTGAGGGGTATAAAGGCATAAAGATTAAAAACCAACCAGGTCTGTGTGGTTTATTTGCATCTGTGTTATAGAGTAGTGTGATAACTCACCTTCATGTTCAAAAACTTTGTTTACAAACACTCACTGCTCTTTGTTCTTCCTTTGTAGGGTGGATGTAACTGAGATCCAGGTAGCTTTAGTGATCGTCTTTGTGTTGTCTACATTTGGAGGAGCAACGATGTGGGACTATACGGTAAATCTAAATATTCAAATTTACATTTAAATGCTTTTATGTGCACAGGAAGATACTAGATTGTTGCCTGTCTTTAGAAATCCTTGGAGTTATATTTAACATTCACTCTCTTTTATGAGCCTTTTCTTTCATTTAATAATATTAATATTCTGTATGCTAGCTTTATATGACATTTACTTCTGTAATGAATGTTTTATTCATTACATTTGAAATTTATCCCTAAATATCCTGTCCCTCAATACATATGCATCAAAACATAGATATACAGTATTTTAGAAATCAAACCTTTAAAACAATGAAAAATTTCCCTGTGGCACTTACCTATTTCAGATTCTCAGTTACTCTTCATACCCGTAAGGTCAGAAACAGGCTTTTCAGTTACTTTCAATTAGACCTATGTTCCCCGAAGACATTCCCACTCCTTCCCATATGAACAATAGAATCAAGAATGTTCTACCATGAACCTGAATCCACTGGCTGCTGAATGTGGCCCAACAAGCAGTTGGCAGTTCTAGTCATTAAGTCAGGTGCACATGTCTTCAATTTGCAATTGAATCTTAAACTTGTTTCATTTAGGGTTTTCAGCAATAACATATGGATAAAATCTCACATTATGATACTAATGATTTTCTACATTTAGTGTTATCCTCTAGTTTTCATAAATTTGGGCACCATTTCTCTTTTCAAAGTATAATAGCATCCAGCAATTCATTATTACTGTTTTTAAATCCTTTGCTGCCTTTGGAAGTTGTCTTGAACAACAGTTGACCAACAGGTAAATATATCACTAGAGGTTTAATCCTGGGTCTTAACTACACAGTCTTTTTGCATGCACACATGTGGTATTCATCACATGTATAGTACAGACCATGCTGTCTGCCTTTTCTGTGATGCTGCCTTTTAGAAACTACTAAGTTCCATTGAACTTGCTTTTTCATGTTTAAGTCAGATAAAGGCTTGTGAAATTAACTATTTGATTATAACCCTATAAATAAACTGAACTGATTTGGTGGATTCATTTTTCAGTTAGTAAAGCAGTCTCAAAAAAATTCCTGTTTGTATTGCAGAAGCTCAGGTTTGGTGTTGTGGAAAAGGGTAGTCCATTGAATACAATCATGTCATGTTTCTTCCTATTTAACAGGAAGAGAAATTCTGTCCTATTAATGGTTTGCTTGTTTCCTCTACCCCCAAAGATACCTATCATAGAAATAAAACTGAAGATCTTTCCGGTTCTTGGAGTTGTAGGTGGATTAATATTTTCCTGTTCAAATTATTTCCATGTGATCCTACATGGTGGTGTTGGCAAGAATGGATCTACTATTGCAGTAAGACATTTACCTTTGTCACCTTTCAATAGTAATATGTAATAAATTTTCACTATATAAAAAGATAGTCAAATGCCCTAAAACTCAAGAATGGAGAAAGAAAGCAATTATCTTGAAGAGTTTGTTTTAGACATGTAACACAAAAGCATTTTAAAAAGTTTTGACTTAACACATTCTTCTTTCTTTTAGTGTTTTATAATCGACATAGTAACCATAAGCATTACCAGTGCCATCTGTTTGCTCATTAGTTTTGGATTGATTCCAAAGGTCAAAGGTTTCATAAATGGAATAATTTATTACTTATAAATTTTATTGAATTTTACTGAAATATACCTTAAGGAACGTGTCTGATGATTTGGAATTCAAATTTTAACCTTATTTCTGGAATATATATGCCCATCTTTGTGTTCTTTCTATTTTGCTTATACTATCATAATTTGTGGATTTATTCATATTTGTTTTAAAAAGTCAGGACTTTTAAGTAAAAAAGAGACAATTTCTGATACTTTTGATATCTACATTTTTAGAGTCTCTTATCTTCAAGATAGTTGACCATAAGAAGGTAGTACTTATTCAAATGATGCTAATTTTTGCAAAACCTTAGATTGACTTTTAAGAATGACTTTAAACTATAGCATTATCCAATTTCTTTGGTTCTATGACTTAACATGTCTGTCGTTTAAGGGTTTATTGATTTAAAACAAGGTTTAATTTTAGGTTTTGTTTGTTTCTTGGTTTGCTTATTTGTTTTGGGGAGACAGGGTCTCTCTCAGTAGATCTGAGAGCCCTGAAGCTTGCTGAGTAGACCAGACCAGCCTCAAACTTATTAAACCCAGCTAGAATAAGATTTAATTACCAAGAGTAATAAACAGAAGATACAGTATTTTTATTTATAAGAATTCTCAGCCGGGCGTGGTGGCGCACGCCTTTAATCCCAGCACTTGGGAGTCAGAGGCAGGCGGATTTCTGAGTTCGAGGCCAGCCTGGTCTACAGAGTGAGTTCCAGGACAGCCCGGGCTACACAGAGAAACCCTGTCTCGAAAAACCAAAAAAAAAAAAAAAAAGAATTCTCATCTTCCCAAATAACTTGTAAACTGGCTCTTAAGACAGTTTCAAAAGTCTTTCATAATTAATAAAGTCTCAATTTTAAGGTATCATTTAGAATTCAAAAGCAGAGCTGGAAAGATGGCTCAGCGGTTAAGAGCACTGACTGCTCTTCCAGAGGTCCTGAGTTCAATTCCCAGCAACCACATGGTGGCTCACAGCCATCTGGAATGGGGTCTGATGCCCTCTTCTGGTATGTCTGAAGACAGCTATAGTGTACAAAAAAATTAAAATAAATAAAAAAAAATAGAATTCAAAAGCAAATTATAAAACACCAAATGATAAAATTTCTTTAGATATGCAGGTTCTCATCGACTTATAAAAACTGTTTTTAAGATTTTTTTTTTTTTAAGGACCTTAGTATAATACTCGTGCTTATAAGGGACTTGTGCTTGACCAATGGGTAATAAAGTAGAGTAATAACAGGAACATAATAAGTTCCAGTAAAAAATTAGATTTAGTAAGATTCAATATCCATAGAGAGAATATTTTACCAAGAAATAATTATTAAATGTTTGAAATATGAATTAAGTGAAACTCAAGCTAGGCAGTAATTTCTACTGACAATGATGGGTTTTCAGCTAGAAAACAAACAAACTAGGCTCTCATTATATAGCTCAAGCTGGCCTCACATTCCTGTGCCTGACCCTCACAAACCCTGGGAGTAGTGAAGAGTTTTCAAATTGAGTTAAAGAGCATAATACAAAGTAATATTGCCTAATATTATTACTTAGAACAAGATTTAAAACTTTTTTTGAGACAGGGTCTCTTTGTGTAGTCCTGGCTGTAATTTATAGTTAATTCTAGCTTAAAACATATAAACTTAAAAGAATTAGGTTGTTTTTAATAAACATATTGGTGGTTATGGAGTCAGTAAGTCTCAGTATTAAGGAGATTTCAACATTTTATTTAGGATAAGAGTCTATTTATACTGAAGAAAGATTAATGACCTAGAGTATATTAAGTTTATATGTAGAAAAAAACAAGGGTTAAATTGAGCCTTCCTAATCAATGATTCTTGTATTTTATAGCCAACAGGATAAGTTTTAATACTTTTACAAAAGTTCATTGACAGTCTTAATTAATAGCCTTTGACTTAGTAAAAGTTGATATAGAAAATCTAATTGTCAGTTTTGTTCATTGTAGAGAATGTATATATAAAATTTGAATCAGATTTTGTTGTGCCATATCATTTTTTGTATAACCCAAGGATTCTGTGAAAGTTTGAATCGGCCATATACTAGTTTTATTCTTTATTCTCTAGTTGTTTGCACAAAATAGATGTTCAAAGCCAGGCTTGGTGGCACATGCTTATAATACCAGCATTTGATAGGTAGTGGCAGGAGGATCAAGGATGAGTAACAACGAATTTGAGGCCAATTTGGGCCACATGAGACCCTGTCTTTAAAAAAAAAAATGTTTGCAATATTCTTTCTCCTGCCTACTCTCCCTACTGTATGAATCTTGCTATCTGTAGCCTGAGAATAGTCTCTCCTTCCCCAGGACATAGAAAGCAAAGAATCACTGGTCAGTGGATAATTCTGCAGAAATGGTCCCTTTTGATTGAAGCACTCTTCCTCTCCTCCACAAGAGACTGAGAGACCTTGCTTCCTATAGCCACCCAGTGTCTCATTGCTGGGGTTGGTGCTTCATACCCAGAAATAATGATAGATTCTCAGCCCTTATAATAACCCACTAGACCAGAAACTACTACAACACAAAGAACACTTGAGAAAAATGCATTTTATATGAAGAGTTAACATTCAATGTATCCGCAGCTCTGTGTAAAAATGGCAGTTTAGAGTGTATAAAATACCTAAATTGTCTTAAAGAGTCTTGTAATCCAGATCTTCGATACTGTATTACAGCAACTTTCAAATAGCTGCTTGGCATGCAGCAGTGGCACCCCTATATCCAAGCCTGGGTTTGACTGTTACCACAAAAGGGTGCACACACCCTGGAGTTACTTCTAGCTGTCAAGGCTTGAAACAGTTTAAAATTCTTGACCTTCCATCATTTACACCTTGTTAGAAAGAAGTCTCTATTTATCAGATTGCTTTAGTGATTAATCCCTTGGGTCTGGCCCATCACTATCTTGGCCCTCTTCCAAGCTCCCACAATCATGACTGTGTCCTTGTGTGATTATGGTTTGTCCCCAGAGTTGATTGCTTTCTCTGCTTCACAAAGAATATATTTCAAAAAATTGTGGTCTTGTCTTTACTAAAAAATAAGATTTAAATACTGAAGAAATGAAAGTGAAAACACATTCTGGTAATTTACTGAGACTTTTCAATATGTTTGTTTGTGTTTGTGTGTGTGAAACATGGTATGTCATATATCATTTTTCTGTATTCACAGGTCTTATACATTTACTATCAGTCATACTTTATATTATCTTTTTTTAAATTTATTTAGTTATTTAAATCACATCATAATTTACTTATTTACACAGGGGTTATAAACACAAAAAGGCAGGATGTGGGGATAGGTGTTCGGGGGAGTACAGATACCTTTCAGAACAGGGTATCAGCTGGGTGTAGGTTCAGGGGACAGGTCACTATGATTCTGCCTATGATTCACTTGTCCTTATCTAAGTTGGTACTGTCCACTGAGGCTGCCTATTTATAAGACCTATGACTACTTGGGCTGGTAAATTTCCACAGAAGCCGCCTGTTTACAATAGCTTATAGCCTGCTGTTTATATTATCTTTTAATGACAAGTGGTAATTGTTTTTTTGTTTTTTTTTTTATCTCTCAGGGCACCAGTGTCTTGTCACCTGGACTCCATATAGGACTAATTATTATACTGGCAATAATGATCTATAAAAAGTCTGCAACAAATGTGTTTGAAAAACACCCTTGCCTTTATACTTTAATGTTTGGATGTGTCTTTGCTAAAGTTGCGCAAAAATTGGTGGTAAGAAATTCTTTTATAAAAGACTCATGATATATAAATATAGTATTCAACCTCAAATCTAAGAACAATTTCTCATAAAATGTTCGTTTGTCTTTATGATGTCAGCAGCATAACAAATAGCTGTTTGTGCTCCAGGTGAAACTGTGAGTTAATAGTGTATTCAATTCCTTTTTTCAATAATAGTCAATTGTAACTTTCTGATATCAAAGTACTTAAAGATTAGAACTTTTAATAGTATCCTTTCATGAATAAGATTTATATTAACTATTCCTTTATCAAGTATGAAATGAAATGGAATTGTCTTAATAGCAAATTAATGTCTTGTCCTAAAAATTAGAGCAAAAATATTTAAAACTTAATAGTGAAATTATTTTATTTGCTTTTTTATAGATAGCTCACATGACGAAAAGTGAACTATATCTTCAAGACACTGTCTTTATTGGACCAGGTCTTTTATTTTTAGACCAATACTTTAATAATTTTATAGATGAATATGTTGTTCTATGGGTAGCAATGGTAAGTACTTTTTCATTTTATATATATATATATATAAATAAAATATTTATGGCTCATATATTTCCATCACTACCTTTTATCAAATTGTTAGTAATATATGTGGATGTTTAGAGTCTGCAGCAAATCTTTTGCTAATTTACATTAACCATCCTGTTGCTAGACTTGGGTATTTTAAAAATCTGTTCTCTGTTCTGTGCATAAGCACTGGGATTTAATGACCCTTCAATAGGTTATGCATTAAACTTCCTGGAGTAAATTAATAGCTTACTATTAATTGGTATTCCATTTAGTCTTCTGTTATTCCCAGTAGTGATATTTTTTAATTCTTTCTGGTGAATAGTGAATGTTTTTAAGCAATATTCTGAAAAGTATTTGATAATTAATTTCTTTTAATTTGCTATCTATTTTTATGGCTCTAAAACAACCTAAATTAAACATCAAATTTATGGATGTAAAACAGTCTAAGTGGAAAATTACTCAAGATATCTTGGAAACTTGATGTAAGGATTTTTTAAAAAAAAAATAACTTGAGAATTTCAAACACACATATGATGTATTTTGATTATATTCATCAATACTCCCCCTAACTCTTCCCAGGTCCATCCTCACCCATCTAACAAACCCCTCCAAACTCATGTCCTTTTAAAAAATAATCCAATGAGTCCAATTTCTACTGCCCATATTCTCTTGTGTGTGGGAGCTTACCTTTGCTCCTTCAGGAAATGAATGCTAACATCTTGGTGAGCTTCTCTTTCTACTGAGGCATCTGTGACCAACATCAATCAATAGCTTTTTGTGGGCTTTATTTTCTTAAAGTATTTGACTCTAATCTCACCCATTACCCTTTAATTTTTTAATATAACAGAATTTTATGTATGCTTCCCTCAACTACAGCCTCTTTTCTAGGCCTTTTAAGTTTTTTAATGGCAAAAGGAATAAAAATATGTCAACAGCTCCTTCTGATAGGAAATTTGTACCTTCATTCAATGGCAGAAAGCTGGTAGAATGTGGAGTCAGAATACTTAGGTCCTTATACTTTTGAGCATTTGTACTGTAGTCTTTTTACCTCTATGCTTCAATTTCTATAAATACCCAGAATATCTGTACATTGTGGCACATACTTGTAACTCAAGCACTTGGGAAGCTGAAGTAAAAGGAGTGACATGAGTTAAAGACCAGCCTGAGCTACATAATCAAAAGGCCAAAGGACTATATGGCCCAGACCCTATTTAAGAAAAAAACAGCCGGGCAGTGGTGGCGCACGCCTTTAATCCCAGCACTTGGAGGCAGAGGCAGGTGGATTTCTGAGTTCCAGGCCAGCCTGGTCTACAGAGTGAGTTCCAGGATAGCCCGGGCTACAAAGAGAAACCCTGTCTCGGAACCGCCCCCCCCCACAAAAAAAAACCCAAAAAACAACAACAAAAAAAGAACATTAAAGGTATACAGTCTAAAATACAGTATTTTTAGTTAGGAATTTTAAGGACATTTGAGATGGGAGTTGGGGCTAATAGAAAATTAATTGTATTTTTAGAAAAGATGTATCATAACCCATTTTATATTTTCTGTTTGCTTCCAAAGGTCATTTCTTCATTTGATATGATGATATACTTTAGTTCTTTGTGCCTGCAAATTTCAAGACACCTTCATCTAAATATCTTCAAGACTTCATGTCAACAAGCACCTGAACAGGTTCACAAACATATTGACTGACTAGTAGCCCAAGGAAAAGAGGAGAAGCAGTTAGGGGAACCTATGTATGAAGGATATCCCCCTATGCAGGAGGCTAGTATACTATCTATAAGGTTATATTTAAATATAAAACATAAATCTGTAGCTTCCATTATGTCTACATTAGTAATGAATCCCTTGTCATTGACTTATCACAGACATTATCAATGTAATATAATGTATGCATTTAAATAAGAACAAAAAATAAATTTAAATACTAAAGGCAATAAGAAATTATACCCCAATAAGTCTAAATAGCACTATGTCTACAAAATACCTATCAGACTTGGGGTTTTGATTGCCAAAGGATTACAGAAATATTGAGAACTTAAAAAAACTTCTAGCCATCTTGTAACATTTGATTGATAAAACCTAAAAGTGAGCTCATAATACTAAGTATCTAATGATAATACTATAATTGAGTCAAGTGAGATATTTGTATGTACTAACCATTGGTCAAAAGAGGTATGTTATAGACATACTTTAATATACTATCTAGAACTCAAAACAATGGTTGTGGGATTCTGTTGTACTAATTTAGCATAACATGAGTGTTTGAGGGTAACTTGTGCCTTAAACAGTCCAAGTAAACAATTTATTTTCATGGGGGAAAAAAATGAACCTTAAGTCCCCAAAGGAAGACAAAAAAGTAGCTCAAATAATTGATAGGAAGGGAAGTTGGTAACTTGGAAAAACGGCAAAAAAAGGTGTAAAGGGGGAAATAACCAAGCGTCAGTATTCAACACTACGTACATTAGGTACTAATTATCTTTTCTATTCTCAGTTGAAAATACTTAAGATTCTCTTTATAAATACCACAGTTATCTTAACACTCTTCAGAGCTTATGACCCTTATGACCTTATTTGTAATTTCATACAAAATTCCCATAGGTTATATACCATATAATGAAAGAATCAGACAAATAGTGTAAACATGTATTTTAAATATTCCAAGCAAGAAAAGGAGATTTGAAAAAGTATATGTTTCTCAAAAGGTAAAAATATATGAATACAGAGAAAACACTCTGAAGTATTTACTTTGTATCTCTAACTCTTGGGTAAAATTCTCAAAGATCTTAAATAAGTACGAATGATACTTAAGGTCTGTATTATTCCATGTTGCAGACATAGCTACATGGAGGAGTGAATGCTAAGCATGGCTGAGACCCTGGCTTGATCTGCTAGCAATGCCCACCTCAAATAAAAAGGAATTAAATAATTGGACTGTCCTTTTAATATCAAAGCCAATGGTAGAAGGGTAATTTCTTCCTAGACTATAGAAAGAGTATTATATAGACTTGTTTTAAATCTTTAAAAAAAGGTGGGTTATAGAACAAAATTCAAAAATATAGTTTTCCTTCTAATGGGTATGTTTTGTTATTCTGAATGATTTGTTGAATGCAGTTTCAGCAAAACTAGAAAGCTCAAATGACTTTAAAGAAATGTTGAAACAACTCAACATGTATGAAATTGTTTTTATAAGTTTCTCTGTATAAATGCCTATTTTTAAAATTAAAAACAGTTCAAGTTTAGAAATGTGAAATCAAGCTTCAGTATATTTACTGAACATTACAATGGAAAAGGTACCTAGATAATTCATATTTGAAGATAAATATGAAGTACTTAAACCATAAATAACTTTAGCTATGTTTATGATAATGGTCTTAATTATTACTAGGGGCATGTGTCATTTAAGTATAGACTAGGCAATTAAATGGTACCTTGATGAACTTACAGAAATGATATATAAATCTATGTATTAAAACCAATATTTAGAAATCTTTTCAGGTGTTTTAATTATTTTAGCATTTATAATTTATTCTAAGACACAAGCTTAAGATCTTTTAGTAAACTATACAATAGATTCTTTTCTTAAAATTGGCATCTATTATTTTATATAAAGATGTACACACAAAACAGATTCTGTAGGGTTTTTCCTTAAAGGAGAATAGTGTAAGCATGTATTTGTTCCTGCTATTTGGGAGGCTGAGGTATAATGATCTCTTACTCCTAAAAGTTTGAGACTATTCTGGGAAAGAGGGTTAGAAATAAGTAAACAAAAAACCCCAGAACCATCTATACTTGGAACTTTGTACCTTGGGACTGTTAAGAGATAGACTGAAACCAAAACGTAAATTTAAATCATCTTTATTGACACAGTAGTGAAGAGAACAACTATTAAAACAAACCAAAAACCCTGAAAGTTTGATACATTGGAATAGCTACTACTTACACAGTTGTTTAGGTTTATTTAGAAGTTAACAGCAACAAAAATCTTCCACTTAAACAAGCTAATGATTTCGGATGTTATAGTTTAAACTATAATTACTAAAAGTATGCCTCTTAGCTAATGTTTTAATTGTATCATATTACATAGGTTCAAGTTCTTTCTTCAAAGACTCATCAGAATAACATGGATTGAAGAGACTTTCGAACATTTGCCATCTCTTGCTGCTGCTGTTTCATGAAAGGAGATACGAAACATGTTTAATTTTTAGTTAAATGTTATAAAAATTTCAGCAAATAAAACATTTCAGTGCCTCCATTAATCTATATCTTTGCAATATAAAATAGAACTTACAGTTTCCATCATAACTTTTTTTTGCAACATAGCCATTTCTTTTTTAAGTTCACTTTGTGTGCCAATAAATAGATTATCATTATTCTTCTCCACATCTTCCAAACTCTAAAACACAAAAAGCCCACTTTAGTTATAAACTTTAAATTTTAACCAGAGGTTCTAAATTATAAAATCTTCTAAAAGTAAAAATAATGAAAAGTTTCATTATTCAGAAAATGCTCATTATTTATCCCAACATTCTAAGTAATTCATATAGACCAAATTTCCCACTATAAACAAGTAAATATATCACACATTAATCAAATACAATTATAGTACAACAGTAACATCATTGCCCAAAACGATAAAAGTTTAATGAATTAAGGTCAAGGTGATAAAAAAAGAAAATAGGGAAGGGAGCTAAACAAGATGGGAGAATTGCAAATTTGAGGATAGGCTGGGCAATGTAGGATCTTGTCTTAAAAGAATAAGAAAATAAAATCTGGAAAGACTACAAGGTTTATCAGTATATAGAATTTTAAAAATTTCTAGTAAGTTTCTTAAGAGATCTGGGTATAAATCTACTTATTGTGACTAAGAGTCAATGTGACTTAAATTCACAAAAGGGAATAAACTATCTATAATATAAAGTCAAGTTAGAAGAAATATTTTTATTTCTTCTATATTTATTTATTTCTATATTACATTTTCATTCATTTAGAAGACAACTTGTGGGTACTGGGTTCTGTCTTCTAGCATATAGGTCCCATAGATTGAACTCTGCCCCAGTATTTTGTTTTTCAAGACAAGGTCTCATAATACAGGCAAGCTCACCTCAAACTCTCTAATCCTGTCTCCAGCTTAGAGGAATGTACCATAACACCTAGCTAAAAAGTTTTTAAAAATTTAGTACTCATTCACCAAATATACGATATCCAATAATAGGATAAACATTGTTCTGTGAAGAACTAAAAAATAATAATACATGAGTGTTTTCCTTTTTTCCAATCAGAAAAATTATGTAAACAACATAATTTTATAAGAATGGAAACACAACTCTGGTAGCTATCTAGTGGAACATATGATTAATTCCTGTTTAGTTAACAAAAAATATACTATTTCATTAATTAAAAGGGACTTAAAATATTCTAGAGGAATAGTATAACCAAAGAATGGAAATACGTTAAGTCTGAATTTAGAGAAAGCAATTATGTAGAGAGTTTGGAGTAATGTACATATATAGATTGTACAACTAAAAATTTAGAAGGGACAACTTATAGGCACATTTTCAGGAAGGAGATGTTTTATTAAGATTATAGTGCAGAGTCAAAGAATGGACTAAAGAAAAATCAGTTAAGAGTTTTAATAGGACAAAGTGTGATGAGAAAGTGAAATAGTACAAGCAGAGAATGAACAAATGTATTAAACAGCAGAAATTAAAGAAACAATGAACCACTGTAAGCTAAGAATTCTAGAATTTAATAACAATATAAAAGATAAAAAGGGATAGAGAGCAGGGCTTTAATGCCAGCACTCAGGAGGCAGAGGCAGGCTCTCTGTAGCCTGGTCTACAGAGTAAGTTCCAGGACAGCCAGGGCTAAACAGAGAAACCCCTCTCAAAAAATAAACAACAACAAAACAGATATGGAGGAGTTAAAATGATACTGAAGTTTCTACCAAAATGGTAGCATTTAATGATAGAAGAAATCTTTTCAAGTACGTCCTCAAGTCATACCAATTAAATTATTCTTAAGGAACATTAGAGCAAGCTGACAAGGTCTTTTGGAAATACTTAAAAATTAACTTTTCTGTTCATATTTATCTTTAAAACTGCTTACTATTAGGGAACAGTTTTCTAGTATGCATATAGGTCAAGAGATAATTTTCAATTTACAAAGTTTAAATCCTCAACTGTGTTAAATTTTGGGATAACCCCTCTCATAAGTTAGGATATAAAGTCATTGTGGTCATTGGAATAATTCTAAAAGCTAATATGCCAAAAAGACCTATAATACATTTAAAAATAAGGAAATAATTCCAATGGGTGCTTCCTATTGAAAATACACTGGGAATATATGGATAAAAGAAGTAACTTATAAATTTACTATTTTCAGTTAAACAGCACAATGGCTAAAAAGTATTATTTAATAAAGTATGGACTTAATGAATAAGAACGTTTTAAGGTAAAATTGCTACTTTGCCATTTCTTGTCCTGAATAATCTTCATGGGACATTAGAACTTTACAGACATATTTATCACTTTGGTCACAAACAATTCAAAATAGAAGGAAATTTTAAAAATTAAAACATTTCCCATGAATTTGCAAAAAAATAATACTTAAATTATGGTTTATAAGAACATATGTTAGGGGTGAGAGATGGCTCAGTGGTTAAGAATACTTGTTCTTATATAGAGGACTTAGGCTTGATTCCCAGCACCTACATGGCAGGTCACAACCATTTGTAACTTTAATTTTAAAGGATCTACTACCCTTTTCTGACCTCTGTGGGCAGTAGGCATGTACATGGTGTACAGACATACATAAAAAAAAATCATATACAATATTAAAAAAGAACTTAAGTTAGCTGGATGTGGTGGCTCATACCTTTAACACCAGCACTTGGGAAGAAAAGGCAAAAGAATCTCTCTGAGTTTGAAGCCAGCCTAGTCTACATAGCAAGTTCTAGGCCAGCCAGGCAATATAGTGAGCCCTGTTTCAAATTAAAAACAAAGGAGATACACAATAAAACAAAAACATATTACTATGTATAACTCACCTTTATGAACTGCTCATGTAGTTGTTTGATTGTTTTCATTCTCTGGCTCTGAACAATTCTAGACTGCTGAAAAATCTTTTGTTGTTGTCGAAAAAGATTCTATAAACATTAAAAAAATAAAATAATGATTTGGTAAAAGTATTTTTGTTATTGTGACCTTCATGCATGGTAGGCAAACACCTATCTCTGAGCTCTATCACAGTCATTTTTAAATTCAGCAAAAAATAATTCCTTATTAGACTTAAAGGCATAGTTTAAGGTTTATAACTAGTATTTTAACAACTATTATGACTAAGTTTAAATACTTTCACCACTAACATGCACTATAATAATCCTATCAGTCAATGAGTATACATTTAAAAAAATGTTTTGAGTATAAGGGTGTTAGATCCCCTGAAACTGGAGTTACAGGCAATTATAAGTTGTCATTTGTGTGCAAAGAACCAAACCAGGGTCATCTGTAAAACCAGTAAGAACTCATTGTATATGAACCATTGCTCCATCCCCAAATTTCTTTTTTGAGTCTAGGTTTCACTGTGTTGTACAGCCTTGGAACTTGAAACTCTTCCTACCTCTGCCTCCTAAGTAGCTGGGATTACAGGAGTATATCATCATAAAAGATTGAATAGGAAATCTCAGTTTTCAAGGTTTTGAGACAGGGTCTAAGCTGGCCTCAAATTTACTATGTAGTCAAAAATGGCCTTGAAGTGCTAGGTCCCTCTGCCTCTATCTCTCAAATGCTGGGATTGTAGACTTGTTTCATTTAGTGAGTAAGGTAATAGAAAGTGAAAACCCACACCTGGTTTATGTAGTGCTGGGGATCAAGCTCAAAGCTCTGTGCATGGTAGAGTCTACCAACTGGTACACACCCCTAGCCCCAAGACTATCTTATTCTTAGTGATTTCGATGTCTAACACAGATGTTTTCTGAATGTCTTTTGATTCCTTAATCTATTCTCTATCAATGACTCTGTCTTCTAGTGTCCTTAATCCATTCACTTAAATCCTTATAGAGACTTTGTCATTATAAATGGCATAACCTTTCTATAGTAGTTTATGTAATGACTAATTAATTGTATATTAACTATTTTGAGTCCTTTAAGTGTGTGTGTAATAAACAATTCAATTTAGATATTCATCAGTCATGTCCAAAGTAGAGGAATCTGAAACATAACAGTAAATTACCTACTGTTTCACAGCTAATTCAAGCAAGAATTTGTTTCCAAGTATGTTTCTATAATCCAGGCTCTATTCACTGTACATATGGTTTCTCTAGTATACTGTATATTCACCACTGCCTGCCTCTGGCTAACTCTTTAGTACTATAGTATAGCTCAATCTCAGTTCAGGACTAAAAACTGCATTCTTCCTTTTACTGCGATTTTCACATTAAGTTACACAAAACTCCTTTGTATATACACTTTGTCAAGCCTTCTGACTCACATTTACTTAGCTAAATCCCTATCTAGTTATTCTACATGATGATCCTACTAAATCAAAAAGAATCTGAAGAGAACAGTTTTTCATTATCATACCACCCATCTACATCTATTTGTATTCCTACTCATATACTCTATTTCCTCTTGTTTCTAAAGATAACTATACTCAGTCCAATTTCCTGTCTTTTCCATTCTCAAGAATTTAGCAATTTCCCCCCTCCCTCCTATTACTATTAAATTTCTCTTCTGTAGCCAGACCTGGAGCTGCAGGCCTATAACCCTAGCTTCTCTCAAGGTGGAAACAGGAAGTCACAAGTTGAAATCCTATCTAGTACAGGATTAGTCTGGGTGTTTTGAATTCTTGTCTCGAAATGAAAGGTAAAAACAAGGGCTGAGAATATAGTGTAGTGGAAGAACAGTTTTTGTGGGCCTAGGTTTAATCTGCAATACCAGAAATAAATTTGTTCCTCTTAATTCCTGTCAGCACATAAACATGCACTTGGGAGGCAAAGGCAGGTGGAGCTCTGAGTTCAAGGTCAGCCAGGACTACAAAGTGAGACCCTTTCTCTAAACAGAGAGGGGTTACCTTCCATGATACAATCTGGATAATTTAGAGTAAACCATATTCTGGATGGGAGCTATAGCTCAGTGATAGCATGTTTTAGTAGGGTGCACAAAGCATCTAGATTCATTCCTTAGCACTCCAAGGGGGTTGTGTGTGTGTGTGGGGGGGTGTTGGTGGTGGAAGGGAGTGAGGAAGTACAATAAGCCATGTTGTGTCTACAGTAATTGGCTAGGAATGAGCAAATGATCCAAACTAGATTAATGATGTTCCACCACATGAATTTCCTGCCAAAGATATTCAGAAAGATCATCTCAGTCTATGTAGTCACTAAATTTGTAGTAAGTCTAGGACTGGGAGAATTAACTTAGTACATTAAAAGTTCATGGAGACCTAGCAGCAGAGTCCAGATAACACTATAATAAGCAAACCTTCTATACTCCCATTCAACTGGCATTATGTCTAAAGCTAATATTATCTCCAAATTCTTTTATATAAACTAGCAATTCTTCTTTTATCCACTGACAAGTTTCTGTTACTTAAAATTGCAAGGATATATCATTGGTCCTTAAGAAGACCAATGCTTTTAAGGATATTAATATTGTATGTGCCTATACTTCTGTGGTTTATCATTTGGCAATATTAAGACATGTACCTGACAATGGGTAATAAAAGTTGTCTTAGTTCTATGGATATAAGACTAGGTTCTTTACTTCTACTTGAGGCTTAGTTATAATAGAGTAATTATAAAGTTAATTGTGATACTAACAGTTAGTTTTTCTCCTTGTTCCTCAAATTTCTGTATATCCAGTTCCCACTGCTGCAACACACTCATAAATTGCTGAGAATATTCATTGTTCAGCTTCTGTCTGTAAAAAACAATGAATCCTGTCAAATTTCATACCAGTGTGAAAAGAACATTCAAAACAAATTTAATTCATATATCTTATGCTGTAAAAAGGAAACAATAGTTTAAATACTTTGGTAAGAAAATTTAAAAACATGTTGATTTTAGTATTTTTTCCTAACAGATGTCTTCTTACATGCTTTACCTCTTGAAACTAAGGAAGTTTTATTTTATATTTTCCAGAAAATTTTACTTTTAATCTCCAAGAAATTTTTCATTTTTCCTACTGAATATAGTAGGAAATATAAGTAAATTATTTCACTTAGGTTGCCTCCCCCATTTTGACATGGTAATGATTTTTAGTACAAAGGAATAGTCAAGTTGATTAAAATATATAAATTACTTATGATATAAAACTGAATTTTTCTATATTTTCACAGTTATCAAACAACAGTTTCTATGACATTTACTTCTTTTACTCAAGTAATATATTTCCACAATGAATATTGATTAGTAACCTCCCAGTTATTTAAAAGGAGAAAAAAAGCAATCTCCACTGACTTCTAAGAATCATCTCAATTCTATGAAGGCATGAGATTATAGGACTACTTGATTAGGGAAAAAAAAAAGCCTAGCATTTTTACTAGAGACTCTAATAAGCAAATAATACTATTTTCTGTAGGTAATTTGCACCAGGACATACTAAGAAATGATAAAGATGTGGCCTTTGAAAAAACCTTACATTTCCTCTTGTTGTGTTTTCCAAATTTGCTCAATTTTCTGGTTACTGGCTTTGAAAGCAGCTTTGGTATACATTTCTATTCTTTTCCTCTTGGCAAGAAGAGCTTTGTTGATGTCAGCTATATTGAAAATAAACATCGAAATTTAATGTTGAAGAAAACTATTTTGTTCCACATAATCAAATAATGTAAGTATGGGTTCTTTCAATAATATCAAGGAGATTTAAAATTAAATTTAGGGACCAAGGAGTTCAGCAGGAGAAAAACAAATTTGTACTGGGCATCGTGGCACATGCCTTTAATCCCAGCACTTGGAAGGCATAACTCTACAGGTGGATCTCTGTGAATTTTAGGCCAGTCAGTCTGGTCTACATAGTGAGTTCCAGGCCAGTCAGGAAACACAGATACCCACTGTCACAAATAAAGAAAAACAAATAAACAAACACTTGCCATAGCCTGACAGCCTAAGTTTGATCACAGGAATCCATGGTGGAAGGGCAAACCAAGCCCTATCATCTTCCACAGTAGAAGAGGAGACACAACTCCCAAAAGTGTCCTCTGACCTGCACAGACATGCTATCACACATGTAGACCCACACTCATACATACACATCACACACAAATCATAAAATTTGAATTAAAACATTTTAATTTAAAAACTAATACCAACGTGTGCTTTGAAAAATGCTTTGTATTTTAGAACACTTAGAAGTTTGGATTTTCAAACTAAGGAAGCTTAGCCAGTAAAGTCTATGAAAATATTACAAAATCCAAAAATGGCTGAATTCTGAAACATTGGTCTTAGATATTTTGGAATAAGAAACTTATCTCAATTATTATTTTTAATGAGTTAAATTTTAAATTTAAGAATGATAAAAATGAATAAACAAAGGATCAAGGCCAGATTTATGAACAAATAGTAATAAAGGGTAAATATTTCTAAACATAGTATATCCCCCATTTGATGGGCCATACTTGGTGTAACTGTTAGAACTCATTATCAGAAATACTAAATTTTAAGAAAATCAAAAAATATTATTAATAAAAATTTTAAAGTCAATACTATTAAACATTTTTTATAAAAAAAAATCTTAGTGAAATGTCTAAATAATGCATCTAAGAATACTTTATAATATTTTAATCGGGGACTTTTTATTGTTGTTGTTTTGTTGAAATGAAGTTTCATGGCATAGCCCTGTCTGGTCTGGAATTCACCATGTAGATCAAGCTAACATCAAATTCAGATACCTTCATGCCTCTGCTGTCTTAAGAGCTGGGTATGTGCTACCAAGCCTAGTTCACAGTGATTTGTATAAGGTAGTTTTATCACTAATAAATATGGGAGTTTATTAAACACTTATCAATGTTTGCTATGCATATATTTTTATCATAAAAGTTACCTTTTAGTGACTATGATGTAACTATAATACATGTTTTGCATTTTCAGCATTTATAGTAAGCTTATAAAGCAAACATTTTGTTACTACCAAATAGAACAATTCTTATAAACACTTAATGGTATGAATAATTCTTAAAGAAACTACTGGTTTTTGATAAAATAGTATTTTGGGGCTGGTGAGATGGCTCAACAAGTAAAAGTGCTGACAAAGCCTGACAATTTGAGTATGATTCCCAGAATCCATCCATATGGATCATCCGTAGGAGGAGACACTGACTCCACCAAGTTGTAGTCTGCTCTCCACTCATACACCATGGAATGCTGCCCACCTCCCTCCTGAAATGTTTAAAAAAAAAAAAAAGTATATTCTCCTAAACTGATCAAGGTAACTGATGCCTATAATACCAGCAAGTTTGAAGAGATACCCAGTTTAAGGCCAGTCTAGACCCTAGCAAGTTCCTGTCTTAAAAAGAAGAAAATAAGCAGAGTGCTGTCTCCTAATTAAACTTGTATAAAAACAGTTTTTAAAACTTAATGTCGCCGGGCAGTGGTGGTGCACGCCTTTAATCCCAGCACTTGGGAGGCAGAGGCAGGAGGATTTCTGAGTTCGAGGCCAGCCTGGTCTACAGAGTGAGTTCCAGGACAGCCGGAGCTACACAGAGAAACCCTGTCTCAAAAAAAAAAAAAAAAAAAAAAAAACCTTAATGTCTTTGGCTCTGGTTATAAACCTTTTACTGACTAAAGTTGTCTTTTTACATTCAATTACATAAATTACTATAAAAATAATAATAGTTCTTTTTAATTGTTGTTGTTTGGTTTTTTTTGAGGCAGGGTCCTCTATGTAGCCCTGGCTGTTTGTAGACCAGGTTGGCCTAGAACTCAGAGATCTGCCTGCCTCTGCTGGGATTAAAGGCATGCATATATATAAAATCACTTTTCTGTGTATATAAAGAAGTAAAAAAACCTTTTCCCCCTATTTTTATAAAATTCTTAAAGTATTATGTTTACTTTTCACATCATGAAAAAGGTTAAGAAAGAAAACCCATGATGCTAAATCATAAATATTTATGCAAAACCCTATAGATAAGGCATTAAACTATTCACATACTGACCTCATTTCCTATTATGCAATTATTATACAGTTTTAAACAAATTTCTTTATAAATATGTCTCCCAAAAACATACCTCCAAATTTTTCCAGCATATTCTGTACTTCACCTCTGTGAAAGATTAACAGTTAAAAAATTAAGACAAGGAGTATAATTCAGTGGTGGAACATTTGCCCAATATGCTCAAAACCCTAGGTTTGATCCCTAGCACCATTAAAAATAGCAAAAAAAAACCTTTAGAGATTCACAATATACTTGTATTGGGAGAAATACCACATACCAAATATTTTACATCATTGCTTGCTAGATAAACTAAAGTAGATTTTTCTTAAAGTAGTTTACTGAGCAAAGAAAACATCTGTGGGGCTTAAACAGCTCGGTTAGTTAAATGCTTGCTCTGCATGAACAGCTGACATTCAACCTCTCCATACACAACACATGCATATACACATACACGCACACACACATACCCTCAAGGTACTTGCATGCATACCCTCAAGAACTTTTTTGTAACATCTTACCCCACATCTTCAATTATTCCTGCAGGTCTTTTCTTTCCATGTTTCTCAATTACTGAAGTCTTTTCTATATTGACAAAATAAATTGTGAAATTAAATATGCTGTTTTGGTAAATTTTAATGAAATCTATTTTCAGTCCTTTCAGGATTCTGTAACAAATTTTAAACGCAGATAAATATATTTTTTTGGAAAAGTTAATTTATCACAATTCATGACCCATTTTTTTAAAAGCAAAATTTCAAATATGGTCATGTACTGTTTACTAACTAACTTGGGACTACAAAGATAAGGAATACTCTTTGAAGTGTTACAACTTTGATACAGATAGGGAGATCTGAAAAGAAGTATGGGAGCTGAAGAGATGGCTTAGAGTTTAAGAGCACTGGCAGCTCTTCCAGAGGTCCTGAGTTCAATTCCCAGCAACCACATGGTGGCTTACAACCATCTGTAATGGGATCTAATGCCCTCTTCTGGCATGCAGGTGTTACATACATAAATAAATCTTTAAAAAAATCAAAACAACAAAGTTATGTGAAAATGCTTACTTAATTCAGTTTTTTAAGTGTAGCAAGTTCAGAATAAATGGACTCTAGAACATTGTTAATACCCAACATTAGGTATTTACCATCAACAACATCTTCTTCTGATCCAGACAGATCTTTATCTTCTTTCTCAAAGTCAAATGCTTTTTAGGCTGATCAATCAATGGTGGCTTTCCAGATTTCCCAGAATGCTTTCTGCCACCAGGCACCATCTTTAGATGTTTGCTTGTTTAAAAAACAAAACAAAACAGCAAAAATCCACATATCTCTCAAACTGTTTATATTCAAAGATATCATTTAAGTAAACTTTTTTTTTTTTTTGCAGGGGTGGGGGGGTTGGGAACTGAGGAGACACATGTGTAGGGCAGAGACCAACTTGAAAGAGCCAGTTCTCTTCCACCAATTGGGTCCCTGGGATCAGACTCAAAGTCAGACTTGAGAACAGGGACCTTTACTCACTGGGCCATGTTTCTGGCCTTGTATTTTTTCATTGTACCAAAAGTTAACAGTTTTTCATTCATCAATTTACAAAGAAGAAAAGCACCACAGTGACAGCTTCAACACTGACTACAAATATGTTTTCACCTAGCCACTAGATCTGAATTTTGGCCCTATATGCCAGATACTTGATAAATTTTAATTTTAATATCTCAGAAAAGTAAAGTCATGGTTACCAGCAGGATAAACCAGAAGCATTCCAAAAGTTGGTTATAGCAATATAAATCTATAATATGCAGCTGTACAGGACTGAGGGTATAGCTCAGTTATATAATATATAGGAGGCCTTGGGTTCCATCCTTAGCACTGCATAAATGCATAAAACACACAATGGTTATATAAAGAGTTTTGGGGCAACTGGGCTATCACCAAGACTGTCTTAAGAAGAAAATATATCACAAGTGGAACACACCAAGCATTCTAGCACTTAAGAGATTGATGCAGGAGGATTACATAGAACAAGCCTGCCCTTTAAAACAAAACAAAAAACTAGACCTTAGGAAAGTAATGTACCTATAAAATTTCCATAGTATTAAATGAAAAGAATCTTCTTGCAGTGAGCCGAAAAAGCACACTGGACACCCATAGGTCCCAGCCCTCACACCTCTCAGTTCCCTCAGTCATAAGTGCCTTAGCTCCTAGCCCCTCAAGTCCAAAATAAAATGGTTACCAAAAAATAAACCAAAAAATTAAAAAATTTTTAAAAAAAAAATTTGGGGGGGGGAAGGGGGGAAGGGGAAAAAAAATTTTTTTTTTTAATTTTTCCATCCTTGCCTCTATTAAAAACCACCCCAATTTTAGGTTGGGGCATGGGGCCTTTTACCGATTGGGGGAGAAAATTTCAGTCACCCAGCCTGCTAAGAGTGAGCCGGGAAAGATACAAAAAACCCCTTTAAAAAAAAAAAAAAAAAAACCCAAAAAAAAAAGTTATTTAAAAAATTTCCAGGAAATTTAAAAAATTTTTTTTCTTCTCCCCCCCCAAAAACCCTGGACCCCTACCCCGGGCCCCAAAAAACCCCATTCCCCTTAACCAAACCAAAACCCCCCCTAATTTCCACCCCCCCCTAACCCCCCCCCCCCCGGGTTTGCCCCCAGGCCTAAGTCTTTCCTCTATTTTTCCCCCCTTTCGTGCCCCGGCCTTTTCCCAATTCCCCCCTACTTCCAATTCCCGGGCCCAAATTCCCCTCCCCCCCCTTCCCCCCCCACCCCCCCCCCCCCCTTTTTTCCCTCCCAATTCCCCCCCCAATTTTTTCCCCCCCTTTTTTTTGGCCCCCCGCCCCGGGGGTGCCTCCCAAATTGCCGAGGTTTCCCCCCGGTTCCCTTAACCCTTGCCCCAAAATTCCAAAAACCCCCTTGGCTGGACCTCTCATTCCCTCAGCCTGACCCCACCCCGGCCGGCCCCCTTTCCCCCGGCCCCTGACCCCTAATCCCTATCCCCCCCCCAAATTTTTTTACCCGTTGACCCCTGTTCCCTCCCCCCCCAAAACCAAAACCCAACCCCCCCCCCCCCCCCACCCTTCCCTAGGCTCGGACAGCAAACTCCCCCCCCCCCCCCCCCTGACCAACCCTCCCCCGGCCCCCAATTCCCCAGCCCCCCAAATTCCTCAGCCCACCCCCCCCCCCCCCACCCCCCCTGGCCCGGGCCCCAAACCCCCTCGCCCGCCCCCAATCCCCCCCCCCCCCCCCCCCCCCCCCCCCCCCCCCGCCCCCACCCCCCCAACCCCCCCCCCCCCCAACTTCCCCGGCCCACCCCCTCCCTGGCCGACCCCCAGCCCCGGCCGACCCCCCCCTCGGCCGCCCCCACTCCCTCCCGCCGGCCCCCACCTCCCCGCCCCCCCCCCTCCCTCCCCCGGGCCCCCAACTCCCTCGGCCCCACCCCCCCCCCCCTCCCTCCCCGCCCCACCCCCCCCCCCCCCCCCCCGCCCTCCCCCCCCCCCCCACCCCCCCCCTCGCCCGGCCCCCCTCCCCCCCGGCCCCACTCCCCCCGACCTCCCCCCTCCCTCCGCCCCCCCCTCCCCCGCCCCCCCCATCCCCCCCCCCCTCCCCCCCCCACCGCCGGCCTCCAGCTCCCCCCCTCCCCACCCCTCGCCCCCCCAACCCCTCGGCCCCCCCACTCCCTCCGCCGGCCCCGCCCCCCCGCCCCCCCCCCTCCCGCCCCCCCCCTCCCCCCCCGCCCCCCCCCCTCGGCCTACCCCACTCCCCCCTCCCCCCCCCCCCCCCGACCCCCACCCCCCTCCCGGCCCCCCAGCTCCCTCCCACCCCCGCCTCCCCGACCCCGCCCCCCAACCCCCCCCGCGACCCCCCTCCCCCCCCCCCCCCTCCCCCCCCCCCCCGCCCGACCCCCCCCCCCCCCCCCCCCCCCCCCCGGGGGGGCCCCCCCCCCCCCCCCCCCCCTTTTCCCCGGCCTTTTGGGGGAAAAATTTCCCCCCCCCGGCCGCTCTTTTGAAAAGGGGCCCACATTTACCCCCCCCCCCTGCACCCCCGGGCCCCCCCAAACGGGAAAAACCCCTGGGGGGGGCCTGTCCCCCTTTTCCCCCCCGGGCCCCCCCGCCCCAAAAAAGGGCCCCCCCCCCCCCTACCCAAAAACCCCCCACCCCACCCCCCCCCCCCCCCCTTTTTTTCCCCCCCTTTGGGGGGGGGGGTTTTTCCCCTTTGGCCCTTCCCCCCCCAGGGCCAAAAAATTTTGAACTTCCCTAGGGGGGTTTAAAGGGTTTCCGCCCCCTTTTTGTTTAAATTTTGGAACGCAAACCTTTTTTTTTTTTGCCATTAAAAAAAAAAAATTTTTTTTTTTTTTGTTTTTTTTTAAAAAAAGGGGAAACCTTTTTTTTTTTCTAAAACCCCCCCTTTTTCTGGGGGGGAATTTTTTTTAGATTTCTCCGTTTTTTTTCTTTTCCCCCCAAAAAAAAAATTTTTACTTTTGAAAAAACTTCCTCGGTTTTTAAAAATTTTTTTTTTTAAAAATTTCTTTTTTTTTTTAAAAAAAAAAATTTTTTTTTGTTTAAATTTTAAAAAAAATTTTTTTTTAAAAACCGATTTCTTTTTTAAAAGGTTTTCAAATTTGGGGGGTTTTTTTTGGGGGGGGGTTAAAAAAGGGGGGGTTTTAAAAAAAAATTTTTTTTGGGGAAAAAAAAAATTTTTTTAAAAAAAATTTTTTTTTTCCCCAAAACCCCTTTTTTTTTTGTTTTTGCAAAAAAAAAATTTTTTTAAAAAAAAAATATTTAAAAAAAAGCCCCCAAAAGGTTTTCCCCCCGGGGCCAAAAAAAAAGAAAACCCAAAATTGCAAAATTTTTTGGGGGGAAAAACGGGGAAGGGGTTTTGGGGGGGGGAAAAAAAAATTTGGGGGTTTCGGGTTTTGGGGGGGGGGAAAATTTTCCAGGTGGCCGGGGGGAAGGCCCCTTTTTCTTGGCCCTTTTACCCTACATTTATGGGGTGTAGAGTGATAATTTGACACATGTATACCGCATGCAATGACCAAATCAAAGTATGTTTCCCAAAATTCTTGAGTTTACTCTTCCTGTTGTTCAGCCGGCAGATTTCCCTATGTCCCTGCTTGCAAACCACAATTTTCATCGCGCCAACTTTCAGTTGGTGACAGCAAGTCTCACACCTTGTTCCTCTCTAATACACGTCCTGCGGATGCTTGACTCTCCAGTTCCCAGATGATTTTCAATAAGTTTCCTAGATTCATTCAAAACAAAACCAACCTTGCTATTTTCTTTGATGTGGGAAGGGTGTCACAGATCTACAGACCAAATTAGAGAGAATTAAGTCTCACTAGTCTTATGCATTTGTGTGTGTGTGCGCGCGCGTGCTCACACACCCGTGCATGCATTTGTGTACATAGCTATTCTGGCATGTGTGTGCATGTGTAATCTGAAAACCAGTGGTCAATTTTGAGTGTCATTCCTCAGGCTATAGTTATAAAGTAGCAACAAAATAATTTTATAGTTGAGTGTCACCACAACATGCAGAACTGTATTAATGGGTGGCAGGGTTAGGAAGGTTGAGAATCACTGCAACCAAACCTTTGGCTAAATCTAGGCATTTAGCTGTAGGGACTGCCCACACAGGGTAAAGGAAAATCACAGGGTAGGAAATCACACGTGTGTATGCCCAGTCATCTTTTTAAAAAGCTGGAGGCATGTCTATGGAAGTGACTTTGAAATGGAGTTGTTTAGCTGCCTCTATGCCCTCAGGAGAGCGACACTTGTAAAGACATGTGTCTGTTCTGTTAGAGGGCTGAGCAGAAAAGGTCTGGAACTAGATGGGTCATGTGAAGCAGATGTTTTAAAAAAAAATATTCCAACATTACACTTGCATTTATTTCTCTTGTGTCCTCTCCCCTCTGTGTATGTATGTGTGAATTTGACAATGCTCAGTACATGTTGGCAGTATCTTTCTAGATACACTGGAGTGCCTGACATATTTTATAAGTAGTCATAAAGTAGCACACTATGTAATTTAGTCTTTGTTAAAATTCATATAACATATTGTCTGGAGAGGAATAGCCAGGCCCTTCCTGAATTGACCATGTTGTGGCAGTGTTTTTTTTTGTTTTTGTTTTTGTTTTTTTTTAAAAGCATAGCTATTGAATGAACATATTAGATCTGACAGAAAAGGTTCCTTTTGAGCATAGAGTTGTTATGTGACCTTTGGACATTGAGAATCAAGACATGTCCATATGCTGATAGTGGAGGGGCAGAAGGAGGCTTAGAGGGCCAGACCACCAGTGTGTTGAAACTGTTGAGAACCTCTGTCATAGGTGATAGATCTTATTTGTTTGTTTTCATTTAAATCATCAAATTTTTTTTCTCCAATAATTTTTATTTTTTTGTTCACTTTACATCCTGATAACAGCCCCCCTCCCTCTTCTCCTCCCAGTCCCACCCTTACAAGCAAGCCCTTCCTCCCATGAGCCCCTCCCCTTCTCCTCAGAGAAGGGGGGCACTTGGATATAATCCTACTCTGGGACACCTAGTCCCAGCAGGACTAGTTACATCCGCTCCCACTGAGGACCAACCAGGCAATCCAGTTAGGGGAAGGGGATCCAATGGCAAGGAAGGGACAGAGACAGAGTTAGCCCCTGCTCCACATGTTAGGGGACCCACATGAAGGCCAAGCTGTTCATCTGCTGCAAATGTGTAGAGGGCCTAGGTCCAGCCCCTGCATTCTCCCTGGTTGGTGGCCCAGTGTGAGCCCTCGTGCACCCAGGTTAGTAGACTCTGTGGTCTTCTTGTGATGTCCTTGACCCCTCACTTCTATCCCCCACTCTTCCACAAGACTCCCCATGCCCTGGCTGTGGGTCTCTGCATCTGCCTTAACCCGCTGCTGTATGAAGCTCCTGAGGAGACAGCTATGCTAGGTTCCTATCTGCAAGCATAGCAGAACATCATTAACAGTGTCAATTTTACAGGCAAATGGATGGAGCTTGAGGATATCATTCCTGAGTGAGTGAGATAACCCAGAGCCAGAAAAACATGTATGGTATGTACTCATTTATAAGTGGACATTAGCCAAAAAGTGGGGGATAACCATGCTATGATCCACAGGGCCGAAGAAACTGGATAATAAGGAGGTCCCATGGGAGGATGCATGAATGTCACTCAGAAGAGGAAACTAAGTAGTTACTGGAGATGGATGGAGTGAGGGTAGGGGAGGGGATGAGGAAGGGAAGAGGGATGGCGATCAGGTTTGGGGAGGGGGCAATGAAGAGCGCTAGGAGTAAGAATGGAAATCTGTGTCGGGGGCATCTCTGGAACTAGCTGGAGGCCTGGAATGGGGAGAATACAGGGAGTATATGGGGGTGACCCTAGCTGAGATTCCTACCAGAGAGGGATACAGAGACTAAAATGACCACCTCCTATAGCCAGACAGAACTTCCAGAGAAAGGAAGAGGACATAATTCTACCCACAAAACCTTCAACCCAAAATTTATCTTGTCCACAAGATGTGCAGGGTATAAGAGGGTGCGGAGACCGAGAGAATGGCTAATTCCAAATAAAGAAAGCAGAGAGAAGCACCCCAATCTGAGACCCATCCCATGTGAGAGAGCCAACCCCCAACACTATTAGGGAACCCTTTCATTTCAATCCTGACTCTGCTAGTATTTCTAAGAGGCCTGCTGCTGTTTTTTGTCTTCTGTCTTAGTTTGGGTTACTATTGTTATGATGAAATACCGTGATTAAAAGCAAGTTGGGGAGAAAAGGGTTTATTTGGTTTATGCTTTCACATCTATAGTCCTTGGAGAAGAAATCAATACAGGAACTTAGACAGGGAGGAAACCTGCAGGCAGGAGCTGATGTCCATGGAGGGATGCTGCTTACTGGCTTGTCCTCCATGTCTTGTTCAGCCTGCTTAGGGTACCCTGGCTGTCCTGAAACTGGCTCTGTAGACCAGAATGGCCTTCAACTCAGAGATCTACCTGCCTCTGCCTCCCGAGTACTGAGGTCAAAGGTATGTGCTCTGCTTAGCTTGCTTTTTTTTTTTTTTTTTTTTTTTTAGAACACAGGACCACTTGCCCAGGGATAGCATCATCTACCACGGGCTAGGCCCTCACACATCAATCACTAATTTAAAACAATTTTTTAAATTAAAATGCACAATAAAAAATAAATATAACTAATCATCCTGGAACTTCTGTATGTCAGGCAGACTTAGTTAGTTTTGGCTTATTTGAGATGGCGTTTCTCTGTGTAGCCCTGATAGACAGACAGACAAGACAAACAAACTTATTTAGTTTGTTAGTTGGTTTTGTTTTATTTTGGTTTGATTTTTTTTTTTTTCAGGAAGTGTGGTCTAGTGCCTACCAAAGCCCAGATACAAGAAATAAACAATTAAAGATCTCTGAAACACAAACCTGGGGTGGGCCCTAGGTTGGTCATGGGCACACATGTAGTATTAATTTACAAGGAGCTATACCCACACATGTCGGGAAAGGGGGACATGAAACAATTTCAATAGCCTTCCATCCATGTCTCCTTAGTCTGACTATGGAGGAGAGATTGAGGAAAGCTGCAGCAGTGGACTCTACAGAAGCTTGGAGTGTCGAGGACCAGTGATTTACTACACCAGCAGCTATTTCACTGAAGATATAGATACAGAGGTTAGGGATTTTGACCCCATCCTTGCCTACTAAAAGTGATGGAAGTGGTCGAGAAACTGACAATCCCAATATGCTTTTTCATTGTTGTTCCTCACAGTTTTTTGTTGTTATTGGTGGTGGTTGTTTATTTTCTCAAGCGAGGTTCCCTTTTCTCAGATGACTCTGGCCTGTGTTGAGTTGATATAAAATTATCCATCAAGGAAGACAGGAGTACAATTTTGTCTGACAGACTGAGATGGCATTGTATATTCTTGGTTATCAAAATATTCAAGTAGTGTGGGGTTTTTAGCTGGTGCACTTTCACAGTGTGTGGGAAAACACAACACATTCTGTATGGGTTCAATCACCTAACTGTGCATAGAAACACAGGATCTAGACAGACTCGTCAGCTGAGCTGTTTGTGACTGGATGATGTTGGTTTTGGCTTCTTCTGTTGTTTTCTGTAATGCATATATTACAAATTTCTTTTTAAAAACCCTTTTTAGAAACGCATCATGTGCCGCTCTAAGTATAGGTTTGAAAATAGCTTGTTTGTGAGTATTCTGGGTGGCTTTATGACTGGTATCAGTTTTAGTCTAACCCACAGTTGCTTTTGTTTGCCTTTAAGTTGTCTGACTTATAGGTAATCAATGTCTATGAAGGTCTGTGAGGTCAAACTTCATCCTTCTGTGTTCTTGGGCTGAGCGTCATGTAAAAGCAAGCATCTGGAGTCTTCACATTCATTGCCAACTTCAGGATTTCTAAGTACCTGGGGTTGTGCTCATCGTGAAGGCCACTTCATGTATGCACTGAGACTTGGTACATTTTTGGATCCCACTGGCTGGTGGCAGAACAGCCGTTCAGTCATGTCAACTTACTTTTGGGGAGACAAAGGGTCACATCTACTGGGCTTCAGCTTTTTGGGAGTTCTCATTGTCATGTTGCTTTTATCGCCTACTACCACGCAGAATTATTTTCATGTTTAGCTAAGTTTGTTCTAGAGTGCCCTCAGTGTATTTTCTCACAGTGTGTGTGTGTGTGTGTGTGTGAAATTGTCAGAGGCTAGAGAATCACCTGAGAGGAAGGAAACCACAACTGAGAAAGTGCCTCCAGACATTAGCCTGTAGGCAAGTCCGTGGAGTCATTGTCTTGACTGGTGATTGAGCCCATCTCATGGTGGACTGTGCCAACTTCCTGCGCAGGCTGGTCCAAGAGTTGTCTAGGAAAGCAGTCTGAGTGTGCCATGGGGAGCAAACCAGTAAGTACCATCCTTCCATGGCTTCTGATTCAATTCCTACTTCCAGGTCCTTGCCTTGGATTTCTGGCCTGACTTTCTTAATGACTGGCTGTGATATGGAAATCCCTTCCCCCACTCCCCAAGTTGCCTTTGATAACAGTGTTTTATTACAGCCATGGAAACCCTAAGATAGAGGGTAAACAACTCTACAATGTTGCTGGCACAGTGTAAAGTCCAGAGAAAGGTTGGCAGGTGAGGGAAAGAGAAGGAAGGACCAATTATGAATTTTAAAGCCACATTTAAAAATTAATCTTTTTTTTTCTGTGCTGGGGAATCTAAATCAAGGCCTTGTGCAAGTGGGGGGAGGGGGAGGCAGGTCTTATAGTACTGAGCTACATATTAACCGAGCTCTGTGTTAGCCATATTTACAGCCTTTGCTGTTTATATTTATCCTTTCAATAATGAAAGGTTGGTTGTATTTAATGAGCAGATTTGAATTTTGCAATGCTTTCAAACAGAACAATTTACCTTCAAGTTGGGCAATCTAGGAACTCGGTCTTCCTTATATAGGCAGCTTCATAGGAGGGCAGTGTCCTTGTCAACTTAGCGAGCCTCCTTTGGGTGAAAGGCTCCATTTCAGGCCAGAAGTAGTCAGAGCCCAGAGCAAGCTAATCAGTGTATTCAATCCCTATCAGAACTTTTCTATACTAAACTGAGATGATGTTTCTGGCTTCTGCAGGATGTGAGTTAGGAGGCATGCCTTCTTTCTGGGGATTGAACTGACATGGAAAGAGAGGCAGGGATGGTCAGAGCTGAGCAACAGTCCTGGCAGGGTACATTAGTCAGGGGTCTGGAGAGGAAGACCTCTGGTATATGAGTATATAGTAAAGGGAGATTTGTTAGCTGGCTTACACCATCTGCTCTGTATTGAGGTTTGGACTTTTGCTGTGTATTGTAATGTTAAATACTGGCTCCCAAGGCCTGGTTGACCCCAGGGATAAATCTGCACACACTAGTGATGCTTTGTGACCTTGCCCCTAAAGTTATCCCTGATTGGTGAATAAAGATGCCTATAGCAGAAGAGAGATAGGTAGAGTTGGGGGTTCCTGGGCTTGGGGTCTGAGGAGACACCATGAGGAGAAGGTGGAGAGAGGACAAGAAGACAAGGTTAGGAAAACATGGCCATGAGGGCTGGCCAACTGGAGTTAAGAGCAGCCCAGATGGAACATGGCAAGTTATAACTCAGGGTTATTGAGAACAAAGTAGACATAATAGCAATGGGGAAGTCTATTCTAATAGCTTAGAGGTGCCTACCTGCACAGCTCTAGTGTATTAAAGGCTTATTAAAAATATATAAAAGTTGTATGTCTTTTATCTGGAAACTGAATGATTAAACATGGGATAGAAATCACCATCTAAGATTAAAAAAAAAAATGACTACAACATCTCTGGGCACTCTAACAATGGCTGTCTCCACAGCAGCCATCTGGTAGCTGCTTAGTCCATGAAGTTGGGTACCTTGGCAGTTCCACTGTGGCACTGAAGGTGTGATGGATTCCTGGAGAGCCAACGATCTTCATCTACATTGGAAGGCTGAAGGAGCTGGGTTTGGGTACCGAGAGAGGATGGCAGCCATAGCATCAATGAGGGGCAGCCAGAGCCTAGATGGTGGCTCCCAACCATTTGTAACTCCAGTTCTAGGGCATCTGAAACCTTCTTCTGGTCTCCAAAAACACCAGGCATATGTATGGTGGATGTAGGCAAAATATTCATACATAATTCATAATAAAAATACTAACAATAAATTCAAAGTACCAATAAATGTGTTTTTATGAGACTTCAGTTTTTGAAATACACAAAATTTACAGCACAAACACAATATTTACATTTCAAGTTCTCGTTACAAAAATGTGTGCCATTTTGGAGGAATACTACTGAGATCATGATTGAAGATATCTGCCAGAACTCAAGGACTCATGGAATCAGTTCTCCACAAAACCACTGCATAATGATATCACGAGACATGGCTAATGTCAGGGTTTGCTTACCCACGTTAAAAATGATTCTCCAGTTGGCCAATGATGGCCCTGGGGGTCAAGTCTGGTTGAGGCCTGCTTTTGTATAGCTGCAAACTAAAGCAGGGTTTCATCTTTTTATTGAGTTGTTTACCAAAAAAAAAAAAAAAGAGGGGGTGGGGTGGGGTGGGGGACTGGGCAGTGTTGGCACATGTCCCAGCATTCAGGAAGCAGAGGCAGGTGGATCTCTAAATTCAAGGTCAGCCTGGTCTTTAGAGTGAATTACCGAATAACCAGGGCTACACAGAGAATCCCTGTCTTGAAAAACAACAAAATAAGAAAATAAACCCCCCAAAACAACAACAACAAATTTAAGCAAAGAAGACTACTTGACAAAGATGGCTGTGTCTCAAGTTATTTACTGTTCTTTTACAGGAGTTGGCTGACCCCTGCTCTGTATAAAGTGAGGATTGGAAGGTATGATGGGTTTCCAACTGGACACCACAGTCCCACGCTGGTGCCGTCAGCACTACTCATTTCTGAAGTGAGGCACTTTTGTTTCTGTATGTACATTTCCACGACATAATTACATCCGGTGAGTAGCACTGCTACTTGACACTAGCCCTTTGCAGTCAGGCCCGCACACAAGATCACAGTATTCTTGGGGAAGGCGTTAAGCAAGCTCAAAACACTTTCGAGTCAATCTCGAGCTCTTCAGTAGTTGTTAGTGATTCAAGACCACTTGAATGTTAATAAAAATCAATAATTTAGATAGGCTAAAGAAGTAATCGTTCTACATATTTAATAAGATTATTATAAACTTGTTTTGACATCCTGATTCGTTATTCTCAGAAGTGAGAATGACTAACTTAGTAGCCACTTCTGTTTTAAAATGGAAGATGGACCAAAGGAGGAGAAAAGCCAGAAATTATGCCTGATGGCTTTGGAATGCAAAGACTGGGGTCCCTCTGCATTTACTTTCAAGATGGCCTGGCTTCTCAGTGTGCAGGATTGGGGAAGAAACCTGCAGCTTGTCAGCGAGGGTTAATCAACAAGCTGACAGGTCCTTAGCAAATCCTTTAAAAGTACAAACTGTACAAGCTATTGACACAAGTTCTTAGTGTGCTGAGTAACTTGACATCTTCCCGACATAGAAGAACCCGGTCTGCACTGTCCCTTCTCCCACGAGGCTGCTCTGGGCCACATCACAGGGCATGGCTGTGGTGGCAAGGAGGGAGATGTTCACAGATGCTGAGGTAGGTGACTTCCAAATGAAGATCTACACCTGATTCGGTCTGGAATGGCTTCTTTGTGTATCCTCTCCTGGGAAATATCTTCCGCTTCAGAGCAATTATCTACATGTGGAAGACAGAAACTAAACATTGGTTTTCCGTATTGATGAAAGACTGTTAGTGAATGCAGCTTTCCTTCCAAGACCTGCACATTCTTGATCACTGCCGTAGTCAGATACAACAACAACAACACAAAACAATTAAAAACAAACACAAAAATTCCTTCTAGTTTTACTTTGGGCCATACTTCAGCCCTTACGTAATGCATGCTCACAGATAAGAAAGACTAAACTTATGGTGGCCCACAGTTAATTTTTTGAAGAACTGTAGTGATCGATTTTATATGGCCATCGCTAAGGGCATTTACTTTCAAGATCTTTGCCCAGTTTTATTTGATCTTTTTTAATTGAAACACTAATCATTAGAATACTAATTCTGGGTTTGAATAGACCTTTTTTTGGTAAGACAGTTAAAAAAAAAAACTATATTAAAATCCTGTCGGTGTTTTTCTTCCCCCTGTACTTAACAACAGTCATTTGAAAATAGAGACAATCTTAGGAATGGGGTGCAATGAGAAATGTCCCTTTCAGGTGCTGAAGAAATAAGCGGCCTCAACAGTTAAGAGTCCTGGCTGTTCTTGCAGAGGACCTGGGTTTGATTTCCAGCACCCATATCATGGCTCACTCTTGCTCGGACTCCAGTTCCAGGTGACCTGATACCCTCTCCTGGCATCCTCTATGTAGGCACATACATGGTGCATAGAAACATGCTGGCAAAACACACCCCCTACACACATAAAAATAAACAAGTAATAAAAAACAATGGTTTTAAAATTCATTTCTGAATTTGTTGTTTAGAACCTAAATAAACACTTCTTTTCTCAAAAACAGTTACCTGTGCTATAAGTAAAAAGGAAAAGCTAACCACAGTTGTAAAGCTGCTAGGAGAAAAAACCCAACCACATCTCCAGGGCTTCCGTCTGGAGTCTACTGTTGACTTTATCTTCCTCTCCCCGTCTACACAGGACCAGCCCGTTCCCTTCAGAGGTGGAGTCTGGCTGGGCCTTTTGAGCAATCCCACTAATGAGCTAAGGGAGGAGCAGTGGTTGCTGGTTGTCTGTGAGGGTGGTAAGGGGTGGGGACAGAAGGATGGACATTGGTTTGGTAGGAGAGCAAGGTGCTGGAGAAATGCAGAGGGAATCTCCCTTCTCCTTCCCTCCCATCTCTCTAGCTCCCTGCTCTCTCCTGGGACAAAGGACACAGTAGAAGGCTTGGCCTTCAGCTCCTTACAGCATTCCCAGTCACTTGTTTCAGCTGAGTCCTCCTCTATCTTGAAACAGCTAAGAGCAGGTTGCTAAGTTTCACTTTGTGGTGTGTGTGTTTAAGTTCTTTTCTATGTTTATTTTTCCTCTACAAGAACAAGATCAAGAATGTTCTTGGTACTTGGATGGTGAATGAAGTTCCAGTTGCCACACTGTCCTGCTTCTCACCCAATCCTGAATTTTACCATCTGTGGCAGGAAGCAATCATTTATCCTAAAGCTCTGAGTATTTATATCCTCCTTTCCAGTGTGCATTTCCCAGATGTGACAAGTGGCAGTTCTACTCAGCAGAGGAGCAACCCTCCTCCCCTGTCCCTCCCCTAGCCCCCAACGCCCCCACGATCCAGTCGGGGCCCCTCCCCTCAATCAGTCTTTTCCTTCACAGTATTTTACTCTTGCAGCTCAATGAAGGTTCTGATCACTTTAATATTATTATCACTACTTCTTCCCATTTCTGGGCCCTCATCAGGAGGCTGAACGCACACCCAGGTGGATAGGAGTGAAAAGTTGATGACGGAGGACAAGGAAGGACAAAGGATCAAAAGGACGTAAGCAGGGGACTGCTGGTGGCTGTTCAGTGACACACAGGACCACAAGCACCTGAGGAGACACTGTTGGCTTCTCTAAGAAGGAAAAGGAAGAAAACTAGTACCAGAGAATGGTTCTAGGCACAGTTTGGGTTGGAAATAGAGCTTCTCAGTTATGGTTTGAAGTCTACAAAAGTAAAATGGAAGACAGAATAAATGAATAAAAGTTCACTAGGCTGACTGAGCACTACATGACTGGTCATGCTGGACACACTGACACAGGGCTATAAGCTAATGGCTGAGCACTGCATGACTAGATGTGCTGGACACATTGACACAGAATAGATATACGGACACAGGGTTATGGCTGGCTGGGCACTACATGATTGGACATGCTGGACACACTGACACAGGGTGGACATAGGATGATAAGCTAATGGCTGAGCACTGCATGACTTGATGTGCTGGACACACTGACGCATGGCGATGTGCTAATAGGATAAATTTAAATGTTCTCTTTACACTGATTTCCCTTCCCTTTCCTCCTTCTTCTCCCTGGGGGAGGGGGTTGGTGGTACACATTTTCAACACAACCTCTAAGTAGCCCAAGCTATCCTCAAACCTCCCAAGTACTGGGATTTTCCATCTGACTCTGGATGTGAGTTTATATCATTTCTAAAAGGTCAAGGAGAACATAGAAGAGTTACCTGTTCAGCAAAAAATGAGAATATAGTAAATATAATCAATGTTGCTAGTACACAGTGGGTCCAAAACTTCAGCTTGTCTCGATATGCCCTCCTGTTCAGAAAGAGAAGAGTTATTCACTGATTTTTATAGAAACACACTGTGCATGTTGTGAAGCAAAAAGATCTATCCAGGCAACTCTAAAATATTAATAAAATATACATTTCTATCATGTTGTGGATAGCCCCAGCCTTGTATTTTGATCCTAGTTCCACCCCCCTGAGAGGGGCTCCAGAGGAGGACTGAATCACTGTTGTGGATAGCCTTAGCCTTATATTTTGATCCTAGTTCCCAGTGGATAGCTCCAGCCTTGTATTTTGATCCTAGTTCCACCCTTCTGGGAGGGGCTGCAGAAGATGATTGAATCTGTACACAGAGGACATCTTGTGAACCTTCTGTCCAATTAAAACCTGTAAAATAAAGGCTAAAGCCAGTGATTGGGCAGTAGAAGGGGAGGCGGAGAAAAAGGCTTAGGGGAGGAGAGAGTGAGAGGAATTTGATATAAAAGGCAGAGAAGAGGCAGAAGAGAGGAAGTCGCTGGGAGAGCAGAAGAGGAGAGGAAGGAGCAGGAAGAAGCAGGCAAAAGGAAGGTGATGATAGAAGGAAGCCAACGATGGAGGAGCTGGAGCTCGGAGGACAAGGACGCAGCCTGGATAAAACCGCAAGTTATAAGGGATCTCATAGCCGGGGATTAGAGTAGTGTAGTGGTAAATCTGCTCAATCCAGGCGTGCAATTTATACCATAATTATTGAGCTGTGTCTTCCTTTACTGGTCTCCTTGGGTAGGAGATCTTATAGCAGCAAATTTGGGGTTTAAATAATTCCTTCTACAACACTATCACAAGTTGTTTTATAGTAAATACTGTACTTTAGGTAGTACAGAAGGCCAGACCAATACAAAAAATGCAAGTATCTCAGGATTTTGGCTGGGAGGTAACCAGATTAGATTAGTAGATTAGAATAGAATTATAATGCTTAGTTGTTGTGCTTTAAGTTGAAAATAAATCTTGGTCTCTGTGTTGTTATTGGGTAACTAGCTAAGATAAAGAAAAACAGCCACTATATTAATTTACTGCATACTTTTACATTAAAATGACTAGTACACATTTTTGTCATTCCACCAATTCAGACCACAAAACCCTCCCGCTGTCACCTACAGCACCAGCAACTACTTGTGTGGCCATGTGCTTCCCACAGAAAGCACACAGCTTCGTTCACCATCTACTGCAACTAGCTTCTGACAGTGAGTGGCTTCGAAGGAGATATTCAGCTTCCAACTACTCTTAAGCCTGCCACTTACTCAACTGTGCCACTGAAGATAAGTAGGAGGCTGGACTGGAGGGAACTAAGACTTGGGAGCTCGGGAAGCTGAACACGGTGAGAAGCTGCATATGTAAGGTGAATCCGCACTCACTCGAGGCTTCTCCTGAGGAGAATGAGCGGTGGGGCAGCGAGAACAGTCTGTCTCATTTATGCAGGTGCACCCACCGGGTTCTTTCAAGTTCTTAAGACCTGCCAAGTCTGCCCCACAGCAGTCTCTGCCTACCGCTTTCATCATTCCCTTGAAAGCTGACAGACAGCACCAAAGCCTACAGCAGACGTTCCTCAGCTCAGTTTTAACTGCCAATCTAGTGTTTCCAGTAATGTATTGTAAAAGTACCTTAATTTATGACTTTGTGTTCTGTTAGTATAGAAAGTGTCATCTTAACTATTATCACATGGGAACATGGAATCTGGGGGGCAACGTACATCTGTGTTCCCAGGGATCGGTCACGCTCATTTGGCTCCAGAATAAACGTAGGTACTTTTGACATGAGAGTTGTATTTTGGCAGACAGCTGTTAACCTGATTGCTTCTACCACTGTATTTTTAAGGTACTTTTATTTATGATTTCCTTTTGTTTTATAGCCACAGAAACGTCACAAAACCTTTCCACATAGGAACATGTTATTGGGAAACCTAAATTCATTTCCCAGGCCACTCTCATTTGGCTCAGGAGTAAACTTTTATTCCCTTTGGGGTGAGAGGTGTGTTTCATAAGGACAAGTGTCACCTTTTCCCAAAAGAATAAGTGTTCTCATCCCCAGTACACCAATATCATCAGAAACCTTACTGCCACACCTAATATATTCTCTCTGGTGTCCCTCACCTTGGACAGAATGCCAGAACTATATATGTTCTATCTTTGGATCCCAGCACCCAACCTAGGGAGGCAGGTGAAGGGTTAAAAGCTTTCATAAATTCAAAGATAAAGTTGCCCGACCTCATGGCAGTGAATAAGAAAACAAAGAAAGCACGTAGAGCAGCTATAGAAGATGCTAGAATGTGTGAACAAAAGTCAGGCTTTGTCTGCCACTTGCCAACTACTTCAGTGTGAACAAATTACTCCCAGTACTTAGGAGGTAGAGGTTAAGATCAGATCACAAGTTACAGACCAGTTTAGGCAGCAAAGGGAGTTCTAGACCAGCATGGGTCAGCATGTAATGAAACCCTGTCTTAAAAATCAAGGGCTCAGCGTGTATCTTGGTCGTAAAGTGCTTGCCTAGCATGCATAAGGGCTGGAGTTTGATTCTTGTCACTAAGAAAACAAACAATTCCCCTAATGGGGAAGAAGTCAGAAACATGAAGTCATGTGGTGCAAGTCCTTACAAACAAGAGAATTCAGAGAGAGGGCAGATAAATGGTCACCAGGGGCCGAGGGTAAAGTAATGGGGAAATATCTGCTCAAAGGCTACTGGGAAAGTCTTCAAACCAGAGCAATGCTACACAGCATCATGAATAATAAACACCTGTGAACCAACCGTATGGCTGAAAATGGTGAGGTGTACTACCGTATGACACTCCCCCCATGTCAATTTTCATTTGTCTTCTCTTGTCTCACCCTTCCCAAGTATAGCAGTTTTTTAAATTAATATTTTATTTATTTGCATTTCAAATGCTGTCCCTGTTCCCAGTCCCCCCTCCCCTTTGCCTCTAGGTTGAAGCAACCCCTGACAGATGTCAATCTTTTGGACACTATCTCCGAAGTTCCCACTGGCTCTGAAAACATGCCCTGAAGTCTGGCCAGCCCATTCTGATTTCACGTGCCTAGCATTTTGCATGACAAGATCATTCACATCAGTGCTGCTCACTGAGATATTGATCAGCTAAAAACTGATTAAATGAAAAGTCACGCAGTCAAACTGAAAAAGACCAACCCAGTTACAAGATTTTTCAAATCTCCTGAAATGCCCATAAGTGTCTTTTAAATGTTTAATAGAACAAAAATTCTAACTCTATTTTTCCAAATAAATTACATGGCAGATAACAAATTAAAGTTCAGATAGAAATATGTATGCAGATACATGGACACACACATAACACACACACACACGCACACATGAAAAACAAGAATTTACCATTCCTGCAGCTCATGCATGTGGAGAAAACGGTTCCGATACTCTCTTGGCAGCTCAAACTGGGAAGGTATGGGAAACATGGATTCATAGAAGTCCCTGAGAACAGCCTTCACTGTCTGGGCATCTTTATGGTTGTGGTCAATGTTGTCATTCAGACAAACAAACTTCCTGAAACAACAGGGAGTTATTGGTCATCATACGCATGAGCCTGATCTAATAAAGTAAGAAATCTGGGTTCCAAAAATATTTCAGTGTGCCAGCTCCCCTAGTTGGCACACTCGCGGACATCGCTCCCTGGAGGAGGAGTGCTTTGTAAAATTTCCTTGCAAATTCCTCCCCTGTAAAACAAGAGAAGTAGAGCAGATAATTCTGAAAGATGCATGGCACTATTGGAATAAATAAATGACATGCATTCAGTGCAGCTACATGTATGTGCTCTGTAAATGAGTTTACTGGCTGCACAGCTGGGGAGAAAATTATAATGTAAGCACTAGTACAAGTGCTTTTGATCTGACTGCGTATCATGCTCTTGTAGATGGCTGACACAGAGATGGTGCCCAACAGTGTAGACTCTGTATCTCCAACCAAGCTGTGAGTGGCTCGGGGTCAGCAGGAGCAGGGTAGGATGGGGTGTCCTTTCTTATTTCAAGTCTTCTTGAAGGAGAGTCACAAGCTGAGGGCCATTAAGGTTATGATCAGTCATGACACCAGCACTTTTGAAAACAATTAAAAAATCGAACCAACTTAATAAAACCTTCAGATCCAACTACCAATTCTTAGAAAAATAAAGAGGATGTAGGAGCAACTTAAAAATTCACAGATGGGACAGCCTGGTGGCGCACGCCTTTAATCTCAGCACTATGGGGGGCAGAGGCAGGCACATCTCTTGAGTTTGAGGCTAGCCTGGTCTACAGAGGGAGTTCCAGGAGAGCCAGGGCTACACAGAGAGACTCTGTCTCAAAAAACCAAAAGCAACCCCCTGCCCCGCCCCCACCTTACAGAAAGAACAAAAGAGGGAAAGAAAGATGAAAAGGGAAATTAGCCGAGCATGGTGGCTGACACCTGTCTCTCAGGACTCTGGAGGCTGAGGCAGAGGCAGATCTATACTGAGTTCTAGGACAGCTTGGGCTAGTGAGAACTTGTCTCAAAAATAAGTTACAACGAAATTAAAAAAAAAAAAAAAAAAAAAAAGCTAAGAAGCCCCAGGTTATCTATCAAACAGCCAACGAGTTGCCCCAGAACACACTCGAGTAACCCCTCCTGCATTAGGAAGGCATCAGGGACTCAGTCTAGCTGCCATGGTAACTGCTCAGGAGGAACCTTTTAAGAAATACTGACAGCTGTGTACAAGCCTCCCCCCCCACCCCCCACCATCTGCTTGGCTCTAGAGCTGGTGCCACCCACTTCTTAGCAGTCTGGGCAAGGCCCTCTGTGGGGAGCAGACAATTGAACTCACAGCACCTGACTCTGCTCAAACCCAGCTGAAATACTATGTCCTTTACCTGGGGAGCTTCTCTGCCTACTCCAAACTGAAATATGTCACTCTTCTCTGCACGTCTGGTTGTCCCCTTGTAAGTCATATTTACTTTTAGAATTAAAAAAAATTATAATCAATCAGAAAAAAAAAAGAATTTGTACCTGGGGTTTTTTCTGATGTCATCCAACTGGCCAACCACATGAGAAACATTGGTACGTATCATCTTGAAAGCAATTTCTTCCTCTCCCATGATTTCAAACCTAATTGTCAAACATATTTCAATAGTTTATTGAATACATGGAAATGAAAAACAATATTTAAATAGGAAAAGCATTCTTGAATACTTATTGGACTCAACATGAACAGAAATAAATGCATCTTTTAAGATTACTAGAGGAACCTCTAAACAAACGTACAATGAATAAAACACCATAGAGGCATAAGCACACTGGACCTTTGTAACTATTCTTAAGCTGAATGAAGACACATTTACTCCTTACCTGTATTTGTTCTTGTCTTTATATGCTTTGTGGATCTTGTCAGTTACCGGCTTACAGTTGGTGACAAGACTCTTAGTGACTGGAGGCTATAAGAGGACACAAGTGGGTCAGACAGACATCAGGGCAAGACAGAGCAGGTGAGGCTGAGCTTAAGGGGTTACCAAGAGTCTACTGGGCTAAGGACATACTGAAGGGGAAATGGCTCAAGAGCCCAGCATCCTTTCCCCTTGGCTACTGTCTTAGCCATGCCCTTGGGGTATACCTAAAGATGCACATAGAGACAATGGGGCTGGCAATCCAGGTTACCTACCTTCCATCTTAAGGAGAAAGGGTGTGTTGATAAACACACGAAAAAAATTAATTACCCATCTTTGGCTTAATTAACTATTTTTTGTCTTCTTAGACAGCATCTTCCTAGAGGTCCTGACTGGCTTGGAACTAAGACCCAAGCTGATATTAAACTTATGATTCTCCTGGTTTTGTTTCTCATGTGGTGGGATTCCAGGTCATGGACCACCAGATCTTGCTTATAACAGATGTAAAACAAACAAACAAACAAACAATCCAAACAAAACCAAACAACAAACAAAACCCAGGTAATTAACCCATATATGCCTTTCACTGTATTAGCTTTGATAGAATTAGTATCTGGGGAAATTTTTAAAAGCAGTTATTATTTTAAAACTCTTCTGAGAATGTTCTTTAGCTGGTATAATTTAACTTCGATATTTTAAAATGACTTTATTCTCTCTAGAGGCAGAAAATGTCTAGGGTTACACAAACACCCTTTCATTGATTAAGAACATCCTGGGAACCAGCTGTGTGTTTCTCTTAGAACAGGAATTACAGATGGTTGTAAACCATCATGTAGGCACTGGGAACGGAACTCAGGACCTCTATGGGAACAAAAGGTGCTCTTGACTACTGAGTCACCTCTCTACCCTAGCAGTTTTTTTAAAGTAGAATTTTATTCTAATTATGAAAGTTATCCATTGAACAAAATATGAAAAATAAAGTAAGATACTAGAACTAAAAATCTGTGATTCAATTTATCTCTTGATGTATGTGTGTTCTGTGTCTTTAAGTAGGGGAAGGATCATATTTGGGAATTTTTGTTAATTCAACTCATAAGTATGTTTCTCATTTCCCTCCTAATCAACTGATTTTTCTAAGCATTTTTCCATATATCATATGCACTACTTATAAAACCATGTTAAGTACCGTATTATGTATGCCCTCCTATCAATTCTGAGGTGCACACATTTCAGAAACAGAGACATCTCTTACAGTTAACAATCTTCTGATTACTTTGGATAAGTGATGTTGCAATGGTTGAGGGGAACCCATTGCTGTTCCCCATGAAGCCTAGGAAGGGCCAGCAGTGCACCAGCTGATATTTCCTGGGAGGGTTCTTTTTCCATAAGAGAGTTCTGGGGTTACTTGCTGCCACCGCTACTCACCAGGAAGTCTGTTTATGGAATCTAAGTGACCAGTCTAAGTATTAGCTTACATATTTGCAGAGCAGGAAGGGATTCTAAAGCAAGATGTAATTGTATTATCTGTGCTGCTCCTTTGCCTCTCACTCTGATGAGCCACACAGGAAGGGAGGAGATACATCTTATAAGGATTAATATGAAACTTACCAGATTGGGGTCATAGTACGCTTCCTGAGTTGGTGGGATGTTGTTTAGTTGAGTGATATTAGCAGGGAGCATTTTTGAGCAATTTATTAACATGTGTTCCAAACCTGTCAAATCCTATTAGAGCAAAATACAAATCTGTTAGATACACCATAAATAAAACTGTGGCTTAAAAATAAAAAGTATATGTGTACAAATAACATTATACAGACTGAGCAGGTTGTACTTATGTGCACACACACACACACACACACACACACACACACACACGCCTAACGGCAATTAATGGGAAAAAAGGGCATGAATTTGAAAAGAACAAGGCAACAGGGAAATGATATAATTATAATCTCAAAAAGGAAAAGAAAAAATCATAATAAAAAGTATGTGGAAATCTAAAAACTGGGTATTCAAATGGCTCAAAAGCAATAAAATTCTTAAATATAAAACAGAAACATTTCAAAAGAGCAAAATGAAACTATACAACAACAAATCTTTCATCCTCATCTGAAAGAACATGAGGCTAGAGAGATGCATTTCTACAAGGTGGCCCAGGGTCTCAAGAGAGAATGCTGTACATCTAATTCATTTTAGTATCTCTATGCATGCGATTTATATTCCTAAGGATCATGGAAGGACTCCAGTCAGTCACAGCTCCAGGCCCGGAATGAACTTGTCACAAGGATCATATGCAGGTTATCTACCACCGGGCTCTCCCTCAGATAAGAGATGATTAATCCCAATGCAGGGTCACAAAAAACAACCCATAAAACACAAATTGCAAATATTATTTTAATTCTGGCTTTAATAAATGGATGAGTTACCAGTCTCTACATTAAATATTCAGAATTCTCTTTACTTGAAATGTGGTAGAAAAAGAGGTAATAGCAGAATTACATTTTTTTCCTTGACATGTCACAAGCTTAAGGCTGAAACAATACTTTACCTGCAAGCTTAAAGGTAGATCGTGAATTCTCGTGGCCAGTGTTCGGATTTCCCTATCAGATAAAACACCGGATTGGTCTGTATCTACTTCATCAAAGACTTGAGAAATATTCAGGGGCTGAACTGCACTCATGAGGTAATAAAAATAGGAGAAGGCAAACTGCATGTCCTCAGAATGACGCACCTTGTGAAATGAAGTCTTGTCAAATTCTTCAGGGAACCTGTCCAAATACAACATACAGAGAGCTCTGGAGACCCCAGGTATTGGACAGCTATGAAAACAGAAGTCTGTCTTCATGTCTTATTATACGGCATCTTTGACTCATCGTATGGGACAGGCTTGGTAGGGCAAATATACAAATGCCAAGTACACAGGCAGGCAACACAGGCACAACGAAGACTTACATATCTTGTAGTTCTTGCATAACAATCCTGTCAATCATGTGCGGCATGTGTGCAGGGACTTTCCTGGATGTGAATCCAAACTTGCTATTGAGAATTTTATTGACGTATCGGAGAGAGTCTGCAAACGTGTCCTTAAGTTGCCTCCCCATGTGTTTGCTATCAGTAAAGTACGCCAACTGTGTCTTCAATGACTCTTCCTCCTGAAAGGAGAATTCCATAACTCAACACTGTGTTTAGTCCACAGTGGATTCTATTAACAAGCAATAAACACCAACATGCAGTGTTATAGAATGTAGGTCCCTAACAGTTCTTGAAGATGAGGGGAGTTCACGCTGTCAGGTCTCTTTAAGGATCTTAAGCACTGGCTTGAGAGTAACAGCAATGTGACAGGCCAGGTGTGCATCAAAAACTAGTCGCAAAAAACATGACTCCAAAGCCAATGTGGTGCAACACTTAGAAAAGTTATTTATATACAAATTTAATTATGTCTTGAATGTCAAGCTCCTTTGGCTGATGACAAAGGAACATGTGATTGAGTTTTGAATACAACTAAACGAAACTGAGCTCACTGTATGATAAAGTCAAAGCCAGTTAGGCAGAATTGAATGGTCCAAGAAAATTCGCCAAGAATTTGAACATATTTGAATGGAAGAAATTTTCTGCTTTCCAAACTGAAGAAAATGTGAAGAAATGACAAGAGCCAGTGCTGATTAGCGTATGGGACAGCAAGCGTCCCTGTGCATGATGGGAGTGTGAGGTGGTGCCACATTTTAGGACCCAAAGTTTTCAAGGATGAAACCTAGCAAGTCTACCGATGGAAACAAAAACTGAAGCATGAGATTTATGTCATATTGAGATATGGTAGCTGTAAAATGCTGCAAATGTCCAGCTGTTAGAAAGAACACAAGGATACCAGAAGATATTCTAACATATAACAAGGACAATGTTCCACTATGTTCATAGCAGCCTTATTTATAATAGCCAGAAGTTGGAAAGAACCCAGATGTCCTTCAACAGAGGAATGGATACAGAAAATGTGGTACATTTACACAATGGAGTGTTACTCAGCTATTAAAAACAATGAATTCGAGAAATTCTTAGGTAAATGGATGGAACTAGAAAATATCATCCTGAGTGAGGTAACCCAATCACAAAAGAATACATATGGTATGCACTCACTGATAATTGGATATTAGCCCAGAAACTCACAATATCCAAGATGCAACTCACAGACCACATGAAGCTCATGAAGAAGGAAGACCAAAGTGTGGGTGCTTCGGTCCTACTTAGAAGGAGTAACAAAATACTCAAGGGAGCAAATATGGAGACGAAGTGTGGGAGAGAAACTGAAGGAGGGACCATCTGGAGACTGGGTATCCATCCATATGCAGTCACCAAAGGTAGACATTGATGTGGATGTCAGGAAGTGCATGCTGACAGGAGCCTGATATAGCTGTCTCCTTAGAGGTCTGCCAGAGTCTGACATATTCAGAGGTGGACGCTCATAGCTAACCATTGAACTGATCATGGGGTTCCCAATGGAGTAGTTAAGGGAGAAGACTGAAGGAGCTGAAAGGGTTTGCGGCTCCATGGGGTTGGTAATGATACCAACCAACCAGAGCTCCCAGGGTCTAAACCACCAGCCTGGGAGCCCATAGGGAGGGACCCATGGCTCCAGCTGTATATGCAAGGGAGGATGGCCCTGTTGGGCATAGGTGGGAGAGAAGATCCTTGGTCCCATGAAGATTGGATGCCCTGTGTGGGGGAATTCAAGGGTAGGGAGGTGGGAGTGGGGGGGGTGGATGGGGTCACATCCTCATAGAAGCAGGAAGGGGGCCTAGGATAGGGAGTTCCTGGGCAGGGGAGAAATGGGGTAAGGGGATAATATCTGGAATGTAAATAAAATATCCAATAAAAAAAAGAAAGAAAGAACACAGGGCTCCTTCTCCTGAATTAGAGGCAACCAGGGAGTGCAAGGATGGCATAGAGTCATCGCTGCAGCACAGAACCACAGAGCTGGCTGCTTATGTACCTAGAGAGACTGGAAGGACAGCCCTCCATCCATCTCAAGGAGGGAGAGTCAAGACCTTCCCTTTCAATGGCAGATTTCATACTGCTTAAAAATTGCTCTTGTCTGCAGCCAAATGGCTATACTTCCAGGAAAGGTAGGAGAGTGTATAAAGCAACACAGGCAAGAACCTGCCAACCTCCACTCAATTAGTGAGTGGCTAATGTGCAAGGCAAAAAGATGTCTCCCAAAGGGGCTGAGAGGAACAAGACATGGGTCCCACTTCAGCATCTTCTTCTTCACTGTCCAACCTTGACTGTACAGCTTTTCTTGGTCTGTCAACTCCAACCTGTCTATGGTCAGCTCACCAGGCCTGGATCCTGAAAGTCTTCTCTAATGCCTGGGCAAAGCTGAGGCCATCTCCCTTGAGACCCTTTGCCTAATCTCAGCAGAGATACCTTATGGCCACAGTCATTAGTTTTAAGTCCCCCCTCTGGTGGGCTCTCAGTCTTCCTGAGGAGTGACTATGTCTGTGTTCCCCAGTGTACAGCACTATGGCAGCACCTGGAGGAAAAATGACCCCATGTCACAGTGAAGGCCAAGGATGACAGGAAGGACAAGAACCTGCTGGTCGCATTGATGTTAGAAATGCTAACGAACTTATCTGAACCTCAAGGGTCAGATCTACAGGCTAAGGAGAGATAGGATGTCAGCCCTGCTCTTCCCACTTGCCCAGCCTCCACCCCTAGCTAAAATCCTTACTCACATTTTATGTGGCATTTTTACTATTAGGATTACTGGGGGAAAATTCAATGAAAGTTACTCAAGAAAAGCACTTACTTGAGTTGTGGTCACAGGAAAATGCTAGATAAATGGAAGTCACTATTATGTTACCACTTAGAAAGTTATTTATGTTCCAGAGCATGACAAAGAACAAGGCTAGATCTAACTTACATCTAGAAGGTCTTGGAAATACTTTTTTTCTCCCAGGGCAAAAAGCCTGGGTAACTCTGTGCATGATGTTGCAACTTTCTGCCAGGCACCAATGCATTTACAGGTATGTGGCTATCAGCATTGACCTCTGCTCTGTCTCCCTCCTCCTCTTTTGGCACGTGGCTTTCTTGGGGAATGATCAGTGGAGAGAGGTTCTCTTTGGATACAGTCACGCCCAGTGCAGGTTGGGACAATCGTGCATTGGTCTCTAAGACTGGGGGTGGATTCAAATGTGGTCATGGCCATTCACAGTCACTGTCTCCGCTGGGGTCGTCCATATCTCTGATCTGTGTCCTGCAGCAAAGCCGTGTTGAGAGGGTTTTTCCTGTGGGATCTCCAGGTTGTCTTTTGTCTCAACAGCTCTAGCTTGAGGTTTTACTTTAGTATCTAGTGAATTCCCCAGGAAAGACCTCAGCAGGGCTGACTTGGACAAGTTGTATCCTTTCAGAGTGATGTCTCCATGTTCCAGTTGTAAATCCAAGTTGCTCAGCCTCACCTGGGTCTCTTTGGGAAGGAGTGAAATATTTACCCAGGGGATTTTCACTTCCTCTTGGAATCTCCCTGTTGCATTTACATCACGTTTCCTGACCTTGGGGAAGCGTTTCTCTCTGGGAACATCTTCAAAAGGGATGTCGGCCTGAGGAAGAGGTGTCACTGGGCTAACCAAATTTTCATAGGCCTTCTGGGTTGTAGAATTCAGTTTAGGCACCTCTCTCGTGTCCACCTCTACTGTTATCTGGATCTTGAACTCTTCATCATTTGAGTTTTGAAGTGTGAGATTAAAATATATCGTGGTTGCGTTCATTCCACTGTGCATTATGAGGTGTATGGTTTTCCACTTGTTTGCAATAGACGCGTGTCGGATGATTGGGTTGTCACTGTAAGTCCCTTCAATTCCTCTTCTGGCTATGTTTGCAAAGCTGAAATAAGACAGGTATTCACCTTTGGGGACAACATAGTGAGTCTGGTTTGGGAGAAGTGTTACTTTATACAATTCATGAAAATGATCTAGAGGAAAAAACACAAACATGGTTTCTTTTTAATTAGGCATTTTTACTCCCTGGCCTTAATTCTCTGGGGTCAAGTTCTTATTTTCTAAGAGTGACTTTAAATTTATCTTAAAATGCTCACAAAGTGTAGTACAAGGCTTCGGGATATGGCTCATGTTGCCATTTGAGGTAACCACAGCAATTTATATGGAATGTTAACCCTGACTCAGTATGAAGATGTGGCGTGGCTTTTATCAATAAACTTCAACGACTAGTTTCCAACTTGTTTTGCCCATTTGAGAATTACTTTAAAGAATGACAACTATCAAGTGTTTCTCTCTTTGTGGGTTTAGTCATTTGTCTCCAATGTTTCCACTGCAACAAACATACCTTGTCCACAGTCACCAGCATCAAACCCGCAGGACAAGACGTTGCAGGCTTGGTCACAGAACTTATCAGCGAGCCAGGAGTTTGCACATCCTTGGTTACAGTAAGAGACAGTGTTTATTCCTCCACCAAACTGCCAGTGCTGTCCGACTCCAATATTCCCAGTACCCCCGCCTCCTGCAACATACCGACTCCCTGCACTATTACCTGCAGAGGGAAGAGGAAGGAAGAGTCTTTAGAGGGCTTACAGTCATGAAAGAGGACAGCTCATCATGTTTGCTAGACTGATAGATACATGAACTGCAGCTACAAAGTCTCTTCCCCATTCTTCAACAGAAGACTGCCTGTGTCTTCAGGAAATCCCCAGAAGAAGTATCAGCTGGTAGAATGCAGATGGTAGTGGTTAAGACAAGATAGCAAAGTTGGTGTCCAGTCACAGGCTTAGTGCTGTCACATGTTCACAGTTCTAGGTCTGCTCTGCTGTGCTTGCTCCCTGCAGCTGCTTGTATTTTACAACAGACAACACTGAAACACAGCTTTGACATTTTGTTTCCTCTAATATTCAACACAATAACAAGCCCATTTGCTCTTCTAGAACTCAGGGATGATAATATCTGTGCACACTCTCTTTCTCGGGGCCCAAAATGTTCAAATAGGTAAAAAATAATGCTCCAGAATTTAGTGTTTTATGAACTGAAAGCTCTAAGTGAACATATTTTAAAAAGTGCCAACAACACGTCCAAGGGTGCATGGCAGTTTGTGGGGGTGGGGGTGGGTGAGGGAGGTGGGCAGAGGGGGGAAGTGCTAAGTAGATAAGCACTATTTTTTTGCAACTCTGATCATTTCACAGCCTACTGCAGTTTCCCACTGAAAGTTACTGCCATGGACTCCTGTAGAACTGGTGAGAACGATCCTTGGGTTCACATGATTAAGAGTATTCTAGATGCTTTAAGTAATAAAAGATATTTCCAAGGGCAGTGCCTATACCAGAGAAGTGCCTTCAACAATGGATCCCAGGAGTCAACTAAGTCACACGGCGACATGGACCAGGCATCTCTGGATTCTAGAGTCAGAAGCATGTGTTCCTAGGATCAAGGATGAGAAGATGAACAGGTCCTAGCACATCCTCACCAGAGCAGTCACCGCCGTCCCAGTCACAGGCTGAGTTGTTACAGGCTTTATCACAGTAGCCGTCTTTAATCCAGGAGCCCGGGCAGCCCTCCGCACAGTTGGGGACAGGCCATGTCAAATAAACCTGTGACAAAGTCAAAGAGAAACTACAATAAATTCTGACACTTTTGACTCTTGAATTAAAATGTAACTATGAAGCAGCCTTATGAAAAGTTGGTTTTCCAAAGACTGGCTGCTGATTTTTGGCTCTGCCTTAGGTTGGCCGATGCCCACTGGAGCGCTGAGCCTGCCAAGCTGGCTGCCCAGAGAGTTTATCCATGATGCCCATTCTTTCCAGTCTGCTTCAGGAACAAGGACTTGGCCATGGATTAGTGTTAATAACATGCTCTTATAATCTACTTTGGCATAAAATACCAATGCCAGACTTACATGTGAGTATAAAAACACGCCAAAGGAGGAAGGGACTCCATCACAGTCACTCTTTAGCTGTGACACTTACTAGTAACCCCTGTGTTCATTTACACATAGCCAGACTCAAGGCTGAGGGAAAAAGAAGATGATGCTAGGAACTGTTATCTCCATGCTGAGGCCATGTTGAGACAAATCACTCAGAGTACCCAAGATGAGTTGTGTGGTGCATGGTTACTTTATAAATTCAATCCACTAACAATAAACACACACTCTCCTCTTTATAAAGTCATTGTTCCTTTGCACACTAGACTTATTCAGAATTTATTTTTAAAATCGAAACTGAAACTAGAGCTTATCAACAGCTAAAAGAATTTGGCTCTGTGGAAGTTTGGCTCTGTAAGCATGTGTGAGTCCCTGGGGCTAGATCTACAGAAAACAAAAAAATCCAGTTCAATTCAGACAGGATATCAACCCATGCCACTTTATTTAAACCTTTAGCCTCTCCCCCAACCCCTACCATCCCCAACACAGCCAGAGTCAGACAGGCCACCTTGTGTGAAACTTCACCCATTCCCACTTCTATTTTATTTTATTTTTATTTTTTTTTTTTTTTGGTTTTTTCGAGACAGGGTTTCTCTGTGTAGTCCTGGCTGTCCTGGAACTCACTCTGTAGACCAGACTGGCCTCGAACTCAGAAATCCGCCTGCCTCTGCCTCCCAAGTGCTGGGATTAAAGGCGTGCGCCACCACCGCCCGGCTCCCACTTCTATTTTATGTGTGTGTGTGTGTGTGTGTGTGTGTGTGTGTGTATAGCTTGTTTGTTTTGTTTTTTGAGGCAAGATTTCTGTGTGGCCCTGGCTGTCCTGGAACTCACTCTTTTAGACCGAACTGGCCTTGAACTCACAGATCTGCCTACCTCTGTCTTCTAAATGCTGGGATTAAAGGCATGTGCCAACACCCCAGGCTCACTTCCCACCTCTTTAAGCACTGTGCTAAGCTAATTTTCTGTGTTGGTCATTTTGCTGTTACTCCACTACAATTTTGTTGCAAAGTGGTTTTGTGATAGTAGAAAACACAAAGGGTCAAGGAGAGAGGGAAAAAAAAAAGGGAATTCTGGTTATCCAAGACTGCAGGAAAGCAATCTCTCAATGTAGTCCTTACTGCCTAACTGCTGACTTGGGAGTCATAAATGCCTGCTTGTTAATTCTTGAATACAGAAATGTACACATGGATTTCCTCATCTGCTAGTGACTTTCTAGCTAGGCGCCCACCTATCTCTTACCTTTTGACCTTTGGAGTGGCTGTAAAAATCATCTGGCCAAACATCCTTACCAAACATGACATCGTCATTTAGATAAATAAACTTCTGGGACAGCCCTTCGATTCGATGAATGTGACTTTCAATAGCAGGGGAACTGAAAGTAGGCAAGTGGCTCAGATTTTGGAAAATGTCCTTTTAACAGAAAACACACAAAGAAGGCAAACGTCAGCTGCTTTGATTTGGTTGGACATTTAGAAAGAGGGAAAAGAGGAGACTGTTAATTCACAAGGCAGACATGGAGGTGGAGAATGGGAATGGGGTGGGGGTGTCATGAAATCGTGAGATCACTGCACCACACTGAAAGCACGGACAGGAAACCACAGCCTCTAGGGATGTGCAAAGTCACCTACCTGGTGGGTCACTATGGTCACTCGAGGGTTGTCAAGGTTCAGCCAGGATGGAATCTGCCCGTTGGTGACAATGAAAATATTCCGTACCCATGGTGCGTGTCTCTCGATAGACCTCAGGGAGTACCTCAGCTCTTCGTTGTCTTCAAAGCGGCTGGCAGACACATCTTCATCCTGCTTTGACTGGGAGATGGGAGAGATATTAGACCCATAAAGACGTGAAGTATCTACTCTCAATCCCAGCTCATCTTGGTCTTTGCCTGCTCTGCTCTAAGGGGGCTAGTTTTATGTTGCGTTGACACAAGCTGGAGTCATCTGAGAGGAGAGAACCTCGACTGGGAAAACGCCTCCAGAAGATCAGGCTGCAGGCAAGACTCTTCGGAATTAATTTCTTTCTTTCTTTTTTCCTTTTTTATTTCTTTCTGTGTAGCCCTGGAAAGCTGTCCTGGAATTCGCTCTGTAGACCAGGCCGGTCTCGAACTCACAGATATTTGCTTGCCTCTGCCTCTAGAGTGCTGGGATTAAAGGCATATGCCATTTGGCTTGACCAAAGCTTTATTTTAGTTTTGTTTACATTTGTGTGTGAGCGACTGTGAGTGCCTGTGTATGCGGGTGCCCTGGGAGGCCAGAGAAGGTATAAGATTCCTCGAAACCAGAGTCACAGGAGGTTAGAAGCCATCCAGTGTAAGTGCTTGAAGGCAAACTTGGATCCTCTGGAAGAGCAGCAAGTGCTCTTTGCAGCCGAGTCATCTTGTTGGCCTTGTTCTTCTCAATAAGCAACAAACCAGTGGTAGGGCATGGAGGATTGGAGACGTTCTTACCAGGGTCACCTCTCAGTTAAGTCCTCCTCTTCGTCGTTAGTAAACTGACTTGTAAAATGTTAACATTCTAACTCTGCAGCCGATCGCTTTCCTAGCTGAGCGGTTCTGGCAATGGCAGGCATTCTTGAGTTCCTGACCTGGGCTGTAGGAGTCTGCGCTCCTTACCTGGCTGATGGCACTCAGGTCCCACAGCAGATATGCAGGACTGATGGTCAGTTCCTTCCCATTGATGGTCATGTTCTTCTTGGTCTGCTGGCTCAGCTCTTGGAAACCTTTGGGGTTATTCAATTTCAGAAGAGCGACACTCGCCTCCGAATACAACTGCAACTGAGAGATGACAAATGGCACATGGACCTCAATGAATAAACACAGACTTACACTTTTATTTATTTATTCATTCCTTGGTTTATTTACTTATTTATTTTTGAAACAGAGTTTGGAGGTCTAGGCTGACCTTAAACTCCTGGCAATTCTTCTGCCTCAGCCTCCCAAGTTCTGAGATTACAGGTGTGAGTCATCATACCCAGTTTTTAAACTTTTAATCTTGACACATAAAGACAGTATCACAGGCCCCAAGTGTTACCCAGATGAATGCAACAGGAAGCCGTGGAGGCCGGTGTGAACAGGACACCTCGAGCATCCTGTGACAGCTGCAGCCAAGCCACCGCAATGCCCGCAAGAGACCAGGTCTCCTGAGAGGGTGACGCTTCTGTGAAATCCCTCTAATTCTTCAGAGCTGGCTTAAATGGTTTTCATTGCTCTTTATTTAAAACTCAGAAGACAAAGTCAGGAAGATCTCTGAGTTCAAGGCCAGCTTGGTCTACGTAGTGAGGTCCAGGACAGCCAGGGCTATGTGGAGAGACTCTCTCAAGGTTAAATAAATAAATAAATAGCTAGGAGTTTCTGGCTTTGAGCACACTGTGGGAAACCTACAGTGTGACTGCTGGATTAGGTGACTATGTACTATCCATGAGCCTCTCAGCAGCTTTCCTTTTTTTTTTTTTTTTTGGTTTTTCGAGACAGGGTTTCTCTGCGTATCCCTGGCTGTCCTGGAACTCACTCTGTAGACCAGGCTGGCTCTCAGCAGCTTTCTGCCTCACTCCTGGAACACCTTGGGCCTGACAATCTGAAGCACTTCCAGAGGAAAATACCTTTTGTAGGCAAAGCTTTGAGCGATCACAAGTCTAAGAGCAAACAATGTAAACAGCAGCAAGTTTTGCTCATGGGCTTCTCCACCCTCTCGGAGTCCACACCACCTCCATCTGTATGAGACGTAGACTCTGAATCTAGGAAAGGAGCCTTTTCAGCCAGAAACTAAGGAGTACCCCCCGCCCCCACTGAAGACAGAAAATCCTCCTGCTGCACTGGCTTCTCTAACAAAGCTGCTGTTTTCTTTCTTAACCTCTAAGACAGAAATAAACTCACGATCATAGGATCATTCTGGGCTCTGTATTTGCTACCAGACTGTCCTGAGTTCCAGGAAGCAGTTCCCTGGGTTCCAAGTGGCCCCAAGCCAGAAGAGTGGTAGAATTCCATATGTCCTTCCCTCTTTTTGTCATGCATGCCATCAACTGGTTTTTGTTGTTGTTTTGTCATGTTTTGTTCGTTTTTTGAGACAAGGTCTCTCTGTTCAGTCCTGGCTGTCTGTAGTCTAGGCTGGTCTTGAACTCTAGAACTCACAGAGATCCACCTGCCATTGCCCAGTCATATGCTGTCAACTCTTAACCACCAACAGTGTGCACACGGTCTCCTGACTGTGTTCCCTTACCTTGACTGCCCTGGCACACATCATGACCGCAAGAAGTCAGCCGTCACAGCTGTCAGTCCTGCCTCTGTCTGCCTAGGCATTGTCCCACCTCACCCTGAAGATTCTGTGCTCCTTCCTTCCAATTCACCAGTTCCCAAAACACCTCTAAGATCCCCCTGCAGTAAGGAAAACCATTGTTCTTGAATAAACAGTACTGTAATATCATAATTTATTTTAAACCTAATGGGAAAATGTCTGCATCCTAATGTCTCCTATCAAGATTATTTTCACCTTGGAAATAATCATGAAACCTCCTAGAAGTGCCACAAAGCTATACCCGCACCCCCTTGACTCTGTATTCTGAGACAGGATCTCACTGAGGTGCCTTGAGAGGCCTTGAATTTGCCATCCTCCTACCCCAGCCTTCTGAGGCAGATTACAAGCCTGTGTTACACTTTAACTCGGTAATTATGGCACTTTCAATACAATTTCAACCACTGACTGGTCACATAATGGGCACCAGACACTGCCTTGGGCAATTACTGTACCAGGGTTAAAGTGTAAATTCAGATCTGCGCTGCTGAGCCCTAATGGGTCATTCATCCAGGTGTGTGCTGCCGTAGCAGAGCTAGCCTGTGGGATGCAGGGATGGGCGATGGCTACGCAGGCCCTTGTACTACAAGTGGAAAGCTGGACTGGGGATACTTAGAGATATCACAGAGGCAGGCAGTTGGTAGGCTGGCTGGGGTCATCTAGGACCTGCAGGCCCTGTTGCCTGCTAAGCTGAGCCCCATACATCAGTATCTGGCCTTTCTGAATCCAAACAAAGTGGTACTCTCTTCGCAGCTCTGCTCATCACAGGCAGCAGTCCAGGGATCACCAGCCAGTGTCAGAGCAATAAAGTCATCCAGTGTGACTGGAGAGCAAAACAGGAGCCAGGTGTTCACCAGGTCCCGTGTGAACTGTTCGCTACACAGCTCCTATGGAGTCCCAAACTACCACAGAGAAGTTAACTATCCCTGAGAGGCTAGGGATTTCCATTTTGAGACAAAGAAAACAAAACACAATCTTTTTTTTTTAACTGTTAACCAGTAAGCATAAAGATTTGTTGTTGTTGCTGTATTAATGATTAAAAAACAAAACAAACAAACAAAAAAAACCTAGTGTCAGGATGCAGTTGAGGTAGAGTCCTTGGCGCTCATGTGTGAGTGAGCCTCTACTTCCTAACCGGCACCATTCATTTAAAAAGAAAAAAAATGCTTCAGAGAGTCTTAAGACAAAAAAGAGTCCACAATCCACAGGGTTATTTAAAAAGGACATCTAATTTTATATATTTTTAAAATTTATTTATTTTATGTGAGTACATTGTCACTCTTCAGACACACCAGAAGAGGGCATCAGATCCCATTACAGATGGTTGTGAGCCACCATATGGTTGCTGGGAATTGAACTCAGGACCTCTGGAAGAGCAGTCAATGCTTGTAACCTCTGAGATATCTCTCCAGCCCGAATATAATATAAAATATATTTTATATAAATAGAAAATAATTTTCACTGGTAATTTTATTAGGTTAGAATTTCATCAAGAAAATTATTCTTAAATTAGCAACTTTTTAAAATATAATTTAAAATAATTTTTTAAATTTCATTTTATTGCAGGAGTCTGACCTCTCCTTCCAACATGTGGCTCATCAGGAATGATTTTAGTCATAAGATCTGGCACTAAGCACTGTTAGGAGACATATCCTGAGTCCAGCCATCTCAGGAACAAGTTCCATTTTGCTGGCAGGGTCAAAAGTGAGTTCATGTTGCCCAGTCCCAGAACCCAACTCCTGTCCTGCTTCTTCAGGGGTTTCAGGTCTGTCTGTTAACCAGCAAAGGATGCAAAGAGGGAAGATGCTGTCATCCTGTCATCTAAACTAAGGCACACATGCCATAAATGTATTGCCTGTCACGACTTAGTGACTACGTGCAGCTTGCCTGCTCCTTTGTTCCCTTATCATTCTAAATTTCAGACCAGAGTCCAGGAGGGGACCTGACTACGAAAGCTGACCCAAACATCCTGAAACCAGGTGACCCGGATAAGGCCCAGACACCAACATTAACTTTCTCGTTTAACCCATTGTGATTGGTCAATGCAATAGCCCACCCCACTCCCCCTACCTTTGTATTCCCAGTCTATGAAAACATACAGTCTCCCTTTGTGGATCCTAAACTGGCCACCTCCCTGAGTTGGCAGAAAATAAAGTTTTCACTTTTAAGCTTCTGTCTCTGAAGTAAATTTTCTTGGCTTCCATTCCAAATGCAATAGCCCCTTTTACCCCCAAGCTATCTTGTTAGCCCATACTAGCAATTGCCTAGGACTGGCTTCTAAGTACATCATCAAAAATCAGAAAAAGGGCCTCTCTTGGAAACCACACAATAGGTGAAAGAGAGATAAAAGGTAAGGAATTTTAAAAGAGTATTTCAAAGCATGAGATTTTCTGCCTCTGTAAGAGGCAGGGTAACAAGTATGAAGTAGCCTCTGGAGTCCACTAGGTGGCAGCCCAATCCTGCAACTCTTTCATTACTTATACTAGAAGCATCTTTTGCTGGAAAAGGATCAGAGATGGACTTTGATACCTTGATCCTGGATTATTTATTTATTTTTAAGCAAATGTCATGTCGCTTTCTGGTAAGGTTGAATAGCTGTGATTTCTGATGAAGGATGGAGTTCTTAGCTGGAACTCCTGATTGTTTAGCCACCAATTCTGTAGACCTGGAACTGCAGGCCATTCTGCAGGCCCATCTGTTTTGGGCAGTGCTAGGGACTCAACCAGGGGCCTCTGGTATGCTATGCTGGCATCCACCCTACTGAGGTACATTTTTTTTTTGGGACAGGGTTTCTCTGTGTAGTCCAGGCTGGCCTCGAACTCAGAAATCTGCCTGCCTCTGCCTCCTAAATGCTGGGATTAAAGGGATGCACCACCACTGCCCGGCTAACTGAGGTACATTCTTAGCTTCAGAAATTTCTAAAATACCCCTACACACGTTTCTACCATTTGCACTATTTCTAGAAAGAATTCTTAGCACTTATGACAAAAAGAAAAAAAGAAAATCTCAACTGAAAAACACTGAAGGCTGGACAATGTCACGCAAGCCTTTAATCCCAGCACAAGGCAGAGGCAGACGGAGCTCTGTGAGTCTGAGGCCAGCTCAGTCTATAGAGAGATTCCAGGACAGCCAGAGAAACTTTGTGTTGGGAGAAAAAAAGAAAAAGAAAAAAAAGAAAAGAAAACCCTGAAGATGATTCTGCAGTATCAATGACGGTCAGAGTGTAATTACTTATGACCATCTCTCAATAGTATAAAATGTGTTTTCATCTTTCATAAAGGATAAAATTACATGTATACCAAAGGATGGTTTTGAAAACGAATTTCCCGGACTGGCAAGATGAACCAGTAGATCATTGCACTTGTCACCAAGCATGCATGACATAACAGATTTGATACCAGGGATCCACACATGGTGGACAGAACTAATTCCTGAAAGCTGTCCTATGACCTCTCTACACATGCACATGGGTAGCACGTGCGCGCGCGCACACACACACACACACACACACACACACACACACACAATGCAAATACAAAATTTTCCTTATAATTGATTATCTATGTCCTATATCTATATATCTAGAGTCATGCAAAAATTTCTCAACCAAAGGGGTTGTGGCCCGGATACTGCTAAACATCCTACAAGCACAGGACACTTATACTGGGGTAGGACCATCAATACAGAAGTGAGCAAATCTGTTGTAGGAGAACAGCAAATCCCAAAGAAAGGCAGAGGCTTTTCTGTAAGACATACACCCCCAACAGCTTTTTAAAGGCCCCCAAACTCAGAAGATATAACCTGGCTTCAAATTTTGTCTGATTTGTTTTTTATGGTATTGGGTCTTTTTAGGATGGCCACTTTTGCCATAGGATTGAGGACTAATGACTCACATCTGAGAAAAGAGAAGACACAGAAGGCTTCTGTGACAACTCCCACTTTACCCCCACAAAAGCCTCCAGCTACCCAAAAAGAGCCTAGACAGGAAGCCATTGAAGAGAACCCTTTAACAATTGTGACAGGGATGCTGAGTGTAGCTCTCCACAGTGACGGCTTCTGGTGAGTGTGAGGGGGCTTCTGGCGGGTGTGAGGAGGGAGGAACTCCTTTTTCTTTAAGGGGCTGGCCACTGGGAGTTTGACTATGCTCCAGGGAGTATGTAGGCAACACAGATTGGACTTTGGTTGGGGTGAAAGGGGAAGGGTGTCACAACAGTTGGGGGGGCAGACCTGAGAGGACTGGGAAGTGTGATCTTGGGGTGCATTGTGTGAAATTCCCAAATAATCAATAAAAATATTATGTTGGAAAAAAAGAAGTCCTTAGGATAAAAACCCTTCTGCTACTGCTAACAGAAAAGCCAACTAGCAGCTTTTAGTGACTTGCAGCCTTCCTGCAAGGTTTTAAAATGTCCTGAGGGCTATCCCCAAGCTAAAGTTAGTTCCATATTGCTGCTTCATCTGCTGACCATCTCGAAATAAAGCAAAAGTGAAGGACATGCATGAAAATCCAAGTGGGCAAAATATTGTCATGGAAGTCACTGACGGTGTCTTAGAAATAATATTACGTGGCCAAGTATCTTTTATCTAAAATGCTTGGGACTAGAAAGGTCTTAGTGTTAAGAGTTGGCTTTTTTTGTTTGTTTGTTTTGTTCTATTTGTTTTTTTGAGATGGGGTCTTACTGGATAGCTTTGGCTTGGCCTGGAACTTGCTATGGAGCCCTTGAGATTCCCACTCTCTGCCTCTTGAGTGCTGGGATTAAAGACAGGCTCCACTATGATACTGTGTTTATTTTGTTTCGGGACTGGCAGGATCAAACACATCCTTAATCCCAGCAATCGGGGCAGAAAGATGTTACAGTTGAGGCTTAGCCTGGTCTATAGAACAAGTCCTAGGCTAGCTCGGGCTACATAGTGAGACGCTGTCTCAAAAGAGAGAGAGAGAGAGAGAGAGAGAGAGAGAGGGAGGGAGGGAGGGAGGGAGGGAGGGAGGGAGGGAGGGGGAGAGGGAGAGGGAGAGGGAGAGGGAGAGGGAGAGAGGGGGAGGTTCTAAATATTTATATATGTATATGTGTAATGAACTATTTAGGGGATAAAATTCAAGCCTAAATATAAAATTCATGTTTCATACATACCGTATACACATAGCCTGAAGATAATTTAACACATTTTAAATAACTCTGTACACACAACACAGTTCCATATGAGGATATACACCTCATTTTACACTTGTGGCATCATGTGGGCACTTAAAATGCTTGGACTTTGGATTTTCAGATTAGAGGTGTTTAACTGGCAGCACAAGCTTTGGTGACCTTAAACAGGTCCCAAATAGAATTCTGAGAGGTAGAATACAGATGAGTCACTAGGCAACAGTGATCTTTCCGACCTGATCACTAGGCTTATCTGGCCATCAGTGTACTAGTACACTTGGTCTGAAAACTCCCCAAAATCTCTAAACCACACAGACCTTCCCAATTTCCACATGTGTGCTGGCTGTGTGTGTGTGTGTGTCACTATGCCACAATCCCTGACTGAGATGACTTAAGGGAAGAAGGATTTACTTTGTCTTGCTATTTATAGGAGCTGTCCATCATGGTACGTTAAGAATGATGGCAGGCACACGAGATTACCATCCACGCCTCAGCAGACGAGGAGGCAGAAACAGACCAGGAAGCAGGGCTGGCCTATAAACTCAGAGTGGCCTAGAAGCTCCCTAGTGACCCACTTCATCCAGCTAGGACCCATATCCCAAAGGTTCTGCAACCACTCAAAATAGTGCCACCAGCAGGGATCGGGTGTTCAAACACAGGCGCCTCTGGGGTACATTTATATCCAAATCATAAGAGGAAAACTCTGTGGCAGTCTACTCAGTTACTCACACACTCCCCAAATACTTTGTATGTAAGTCCTGTCCTTTCAAACACGGTTTAAATACTCCAGGGCAGGGCATATATCCCCCACCATGCATACCCACACAGCAACCACCATTGCCGAACTACATTTACCATGAACATTTTCTTGTGAGTTCTGAGATGATTGCCCGAATGCTCCTCACACAGTAAGGAACAGAAGACAACCAAACCCAAAGTCAGTGGAAAAGTCCCACCATGAATGAAAAATGTATAAAGCCACAGACAGATTTGAGGTGAAATGAAAATAAAGATGATGGGTAATTTATCAAGAGAGCAATTCTGTATTTGTCATTTGCTAAATCCATAGGTAATGAGATGATAAGATGGCCACCTCCAGGTTTCTCAGAATGGAAAACCTGACTTGGGCAGGGGGTGGGGGTCATCATGTGTCGCACAGGGGAGAGTGGTCACAAGGCTTGTAGGAATTCCGAATCCTTAGCAATGCAGACTCTCTAGTCCCTGTCCTCCCTTCACCCCGTTCTCCCTTCAGAGCTAGGAAAGCACACTTTTCCTTAAACAGGACACACAAAGGCATCGGTGCATCAGCTCACTGGGAGTGGATTGACACAGGACAGACAGGCCTTCCCTCTGGTCCAAGGCCTGCATCCTGTGAGTGCCCTTCAAGACTGGTGCTCAGCCCTTGTGTGGAGGTACAGAGGTGAACAGAGCAATGATCTAAGATGTAGCCTGTGGTGTCTGCAGGACACAGCTGGACCCTCCCTGTCTGAGGCCTGGACCACAGGCTGTGGGACTGCATAAGGGTATTCTGGTTCTTGGCTGGGCATGGGCCTAGAACCCCGAGACTCCAAGGGAGAAACGGCAGGAGTTCGGCCACACCCCCAGAACTCAGGGTCCTGAAAAGCAGTCTAATCTCCATGGACCTACATTGTTCAGTCATGAAGGCCATTACAGCCCCTCATGCACAGGTAGAGGGTGTAACTACAGGCCTCAGGCCCTAGAGATTTACATACTAATGAAGGTCAGAGGGCGGAGCCAATTAACCATTCCTCCCCAGAACCTCCCCCTTTCTCCCTCCCTACTTAACTCAGGTCTGCCCTGAGTTTGGGGGGGGGGGTACATCCAGATCCATCTACCATTTGCCATGACAATAAACCCTTTTGGAACCAAGGATTTCTCCTGTCATTGGGGCCTGCCAGGCCTGCCGCTGCCGAAGCCTCCAGCCACTGGAACCTGGGACCTTCCTCCGGTATGAGAGACAGGCTGCCTGGAAGCCTCCAGGCAGCCTCCACCTTGCAGGTCCAGGGGCCGCGCTGCGGCCCGCCGGTTTTTTCCCACAACAGGCCTCAGCAGAGTCCTCCTGGAAGAGCACAGGAGTGTGACATGATGGAGCTGTTCAGGTCCTGGCCCTCAGCGTCTCGTGGTTGTCCCTCTCATGTGTGGCACATGCCTTGCTTGCCACACTAAACTGAACAGTTTCTCCCATTGCAGCTCAGTACAACTGACACTGTCACTCCTGTCTGCACTGCATACCTCCACCTCCTATCTGAGTCTTCCTTCTCGCCAACATATGAGGCTGAGCATCTTTCGGAAGTTTCAGGAACTATTCCCACCACTGGCCTCCCTTGGCCAGAGGCCCCTGAATAACAATAGCTTGCAGGACTAAACTGGTACTAGCACTAACATCTACCACATTTGTCCCTACTCTGTGCCTTAGACAACCAGATTGTCTTCTTCCTGTCCCAGCTCCCTGCCTCCAGGGTAAGGTCCAGCAGCCTTGCCTTGCCCATCTCCCCAGCCCTCTCCTAAGGAATCCTGTGGCAGCCTGCCTCTAGGAACACACTATCTACTTCCAAGCCCCCAGCCCTTTGTTCCGGCTGTTCTCAGAGCACTCCCTTTTCAACCCAAAAACAGTGGCTCTGTTGAGGACCCAGCTAAGCTGCAAAGCCTGTCTTAACTCCTAATGTGACTGAAGCCCAGGCGTCCTTGGGCACTTTATACTGCTATTTGGAAATGTTCATGTCCCAAAGTAAATGTCTTAATTCCATTTTCCCTCACATACTCCCTGGCATGCAGGAGGTATTTGATAAAAATCACCTAGACGGACTGGGAACCTATGACAGGGACCACCATTCTCAGAAGGTATGTAACAAAACCAGAAGGCTGATCCCACAGGAAGAATGGAAGAGCTGGGGAGTGACTGCGTGAAATTATAAGGACCTGAGTTCTGATCCCCAGAACCCACGTACGCTGGGCATGCCTGTAAGCCCACCGTTTGGTTGGGGGAAGGGAGACAGATTCCCTAGAGCTCCCACAGGTCGGGCAGCCTGGACAACTGCTGAGGCCAAACACCCAACGAGAGACTCTGGCTCATCAGGGGGACAATAGCCAAGCAGGACACCTGACATCAACCTCTGGCCTCCACATGCACCTACACCCAGACACATATACACACATTCTTGGGAACAAATGTCACTGAACTTTCCGCTAACAGACGCAGATTTGAAAGACTGAACTCAAACGCCGCCTCATCTGTTCTTCCTGGTTCTCAATTTCTCTGGTCACCGCTACACGTCACATCCAGCTGCACACACCACATAGCAGGCCACCCACACACAACTAGCAGAACCCACCACTATTTGAAACTGTTATCCTTGTCAGTACGCACTGGTCACCAGCAGGCTTGTTGAAGGTCAGCACGTGAGCGGGTCAGCACAGCCAGATGTGAAATATCCACACACCTTCCACCTTAAACGTGTGTGGATAATAAATTCCTAATGGCCTTTAAATTTTTGATTAATGTGGACTTACAGAAATAGAATCAGGAAAGTCATTCTTCCCATATAAGGGAGATGAGCTGAAATGGAAAGGACCAATGTAATTTCTGTCATTCTTAGACTAGCAACTAAAAAGCCAAGAAGCCAAATAAACCTTGACTGAAACAAAAGCTAATCTATCAGTGGTTTCAACTGCTCAAATCAGTACTGAAAGTACCTCAGGGGAAGGAGGAAATGTGGCATCTATTTTAGGGTAACTGAAAATTAACCACAAATACAACCCAAATACAGCTTCAAGCTATTCCGGTCCATACAAGTACTGCATGCTAACTGATTGCACTTCTGGAATTATTTCAAAGTCAGATGAAGAAAAGCTTCAAGGGACAGCTGGGCACAGTGGCACATTCCTGGAGCACCAGTAAGAAGCAGAGACAGGGAGGTTACAAATTTGAGGACAGCCTAGTCTACATAGCAAGTTGCAGGCTAGCCAGGATTACAGAGTGAGACCTGCCCCAAACAAAAATAAAGATGAAGGAGAAAGGAGGAGGAAGAGGAGGAGGAGGAAAAGAAGAAGAGGAGGAAGAAGGAGAGACAAACTAAGGGACAAAGCTAGCTAGCTATAGGGGAGACAGGAAATGAGAAAAATGACGTCACTCACACCATCACAGACATAATGCAAACCATCTTAACTCAGAAAAGCCAGTAAAGGAGGAAAAAGTTATAGGATGCATGTTTAAAGTTAAACATGAGAGAGCCAGATCTCAACCACCAGAGGCAAGGACTGTACGCCTGCACCTCTAAGAGAAAAGATGCCGTGTTTACCCACTGGAATGTGAGCAGTATGACGTAAGGTCAGGAAGAAAACATGCCAACACGGACTGTCCTGAGTCTATCAGGCAGATGACTTAGAGAACAAGAAATGTTCAGGAAAAGGTCAGTCACCAGCCAACCAAGGATTCTTTCTCAATCCTCAGAGAAAGAATGGTCAGGGCTTATGGGTAAGAAATACACTTATATCTTAAATACATCGATGGCTGGATTTGCTATTAATCAGAATTTCATAGTATCAAACATTATAAATATCTGAAATACAACCCCTTTATGAATGAAAGCTTTCACAGATATGCATGTTAGAGTTCTAACTACTTTTATGACTTTCCCCAACACACACACACACACACACACACACACACACACACACACACACACACACAGAGTAAGGAAAAAGAGTGATAAATTATAAAAATAGTAATTTCAGAACTTAGTTTGAAGGTGCAAATCTGTAATAACAGCACTCTAGCTGCTTATGCAGGAGGATTGCTGCAAGTTCATTACCAACCTAGCTGAGACCTAGTCTCAAAAAACAAAGGAAGCACTGAGGACCTTCTGTCAGAATCTACCTTTCTGTCAGCATACTGTGACAGGACAGAGTTACTCTCTGCCTTTTATAACTGCTGGCTAAACTTGAGTAAAATGCAAGGTAGATCATGACAGAAGGGTCACTCCTGAAATGAGAGGTGCCATGCTGGTGGCTCTTTTTCTGCTCTTACCAGTTTTATTTTAGAAGAAAGATTTTCTGGCAGTTTTGTCTTGAGCTGACTTGTCTCCTTGAATGTTGGTGGGAATCCACTCAGGAATGCCAAGTCTTGCATCAGCACTAAGCCTGGGACTTCTTTGTCTGTTGTCTAGAACAAAAAGAAAAGATTCGACTTACCTTCTGTATCACAAATCTGGGGAAAACTTACAGCGGAGATGCTGGTGCACTTCCACTGTGCTCTCTTGAGCTTCAAATTAAAACTATCACCATAGCTGGACACTCATTAGCACCAGTAAGCTAGGTGCAGAGAAAAGGTCCTTAAGGAGCAAAGCATGGTGGCACAGGACTACAATCCCAGCATTCCCAAGGCGGAGGCAGGAAGATTGCAAGTTCAAGGCCAGCTGGGACTACACAGCAAGACCTAAGGTCTTTAGTACTCATACTTTTATTTGGATCCAATGCAGAAGAACAACTAGAGTTCAAATGACATACCAGGTAGGCTCTCCAAACTGTCTGCTTGCTGCTTCCCTTAAACAGTCCACCATGGGCGTCTTCAACTACAACAAACAATACAAGAAGCAAGCATATGTTTAAGATACTCATCTATACTCTCTGGCAAAGCGCTATACAGAGCACCTTGGGAGCTAGGAAAGTAATAGAATACATAGGTTCAAGGAAGTAGTTAGGAAGGTAAAATTAACCCGTTTAACAAAGGATGCACAATAGAAAGCAGTGTATAATTAAACATTAAACTCTGTGTTGCCAACAGATTTATACAGGCCATAGAAACATGAAGTGCTCTGTGGAAATAAACAAACAGGTTGGACTGCAAGGAAGAAATGATGGGGGAATGATAGAAAAATCACAGATCTAAGAGCAAACCTGGGTGAGAAGAGAAAAGCATCGTTTGACTACAGTATGACCTCTGGGAACGTCAGTACTAGCAAGTAAGTATAGCTGCTTTAGAGAAGGGGACTTGAACAGGCTGAGGTATTTATACAAGAGCAAGCAGCTGCCTTATGGCCCACATTCCTTTAAGAAATGGCTTTCCCACAGTGAAAGCCCTAAGACTTTCATCAGGTGATGTGGAGCAGGGGCTGGTGGGCACGCACTGCAGGAGAAGTATGAAGAAAAGTGTACCAGGGATCCAGCAAAGGTGGGGCTGGCATCCAGGACGGATGGAGACAGAGGGATCTCAGGGTTCGGGCTCCAGTTCGGATCTCCAGGGACAAATGAGGCAGATCTTAGAAACTGCAGTCTGGGGAGATGGACGGCAACCCTGGACAAGAGCCTCAAGCATACCATAAAAACAGAGCTGAGCGGAGAAGCATCTGCTTAGCATGCACAAGGCCCTGGGAACATTCAAGTGTTAAAACAGTTGGGAGGAGTGTTCATTCTTGTAACCTCAACACTCTCAAAGCTGATGCAAGAGGACTATCACGAGTTCAATATCAGCTTGTAAACAATGAATGCTAGACCAGCCAGGGCCATACAGCAGTATCTGATCTCCAAAGACCACCACCATCGCCAACAACAACCCCATCCCTAAAAGCAACAACACTAACCCCTAGGAATGACCCTAACTTTCAAATACATTTATCAGGTAACTCTGTCTCCACAGATACAGCAGGCGATATTCTGTTAACAGGTCTGGCATGTGTAACCTAACGTTCATGTAAATCATCATCAAAATCCTCACAACGTCCTCACGCCACCTTCCTGTTTCTAAGAGACACACAGGCTGAACACTCAGCAGGGGAGTGCATGACCTGACCCATTCAACTGAAGGATATGGATCACACAGCCATAGCCAACCTGGAAGAATGCCTGAGAGGTCTGCCGTGGTTCTGATCTCCATGAGCCCATGCCAAAGGTTTGAAAAGAAAAGGAAAGTGTCGGTGAAATGTGCAGACAAGCTGGCAGGGTTTTGTCTGTCTGTTTGTCTGAGACAGGTTTTCTCAGTGTAGCCCTGGCTGTCCTGAAACTCCCTCTGTAGACCAGGCTGACCTCAAACTCACAGAGATTCACCTGCCTCTGCCTCCCAAGTGCTGGGACTAAAGGCAAGCGCTACCACGGCCCAGTGGGATCTCTTATCCTAGATAACAGACTAACAACTCTCCAAGTTTGTGGCTGCTTACAGCAATGCATCAAATGTAGTAAAATATAGGCTTCTACAAAGGTACAATCTATAAATAGGCACCGAAAGCCAATTCTACAAACAACCACCACAAGAAACCTAGGTAGGCTGACCTTCAAAACTGGCCGAATGCAAACACTCCTCACTTCACATGCACTTCTGTCTGGGGCACACTCACTCTGGCCTGGACTATGACACTTTTTGTCCCTTCTCAGTTTATACTCGCTACGCACAGCAAAGTGGTTTTGTATGGGACATGACGCAATCGCTCCAATGACCCGCCATTGCACTATGGGTTAAAGGCTCTGGCTTCCATGTAGCTTCCATGCTCTCCCCCAGCCCCAACTCTCCAGGCCCATCTTCTGTCTGCTTTCTCTTGTTCATCTTTAACTCACAACGGCCTCCTGCTCCTCAAACACAACAGCTGCGTTCCTGCTGTAGGATAGCGTTTGCAACAGCTATTCTACCTCTGTGATAATTCTCCAGTCAGTCCTGTTGCTGGCCCCCTTACCTTCTTCATCCTCTTCAGGAAGCCTGTCCCAACGCTCAGTTTAGGATCTTTGTCCCCTTTCCTGACCACTATGCAAAGTTCTTTTATGTATTATTTTCTAAGTATGTAACTGACGTATTTGTTAATTGCAGCTGTTCTTTTGCTACTTTGAGGTTCTTCTTTCTTCCCTCCTTCTCCAACCTCCTGCCCTTTAGACCCCTAACACTAGGTAGGAGAGAAAGACTCCTGAATGTATTCTTTTTGTTTCTTCTTCGACCATGACTACTATCAAACAGCAACCAACAGCAACCCGCTCCCCTTGCCTCTTGGGGCCCTAGCATTATACACCCTCTGAAGAGTTCCCGGAATTCCAAATATCACACAATCACAGGAAATAACTGCAGCCGGCAAAATCACACCCCTGTTAGAGCACGAGGCAAATCAAGGCCAGCTGCTGTGGACAATCTGAAGCAGCCCCACATCCCATACCTGGGATTAAAATGAAAACTTCTTATAATAGCTCTGTGTTTTTAAAGAAACCAAGATTCTCACTACAGAGAATTAAGGGCACAGGTAAGCAGAACCCGCAGGAACAGGAAGAGGGAGGAGTTTTAACCCGCGTGCAAAGCAACTACAGAATTACTGCAGTGCTGTCTTCTAATCGGGGAGTGAATCCATGAGATCAGGATTTTCAGATTTGCCGGTTTGCCCTAGGTAGAGAACTTTAAAACATATGGTATGATGTGTCAGCATGAAGGAACTGCTGTGCAGTCCTTTTCTGAGATGTCGGACAGCTTATAACACAATACGTAAATGGCTCTTTGACTTTTCTCTGGACATTTTTAGTTTATCATTTGTTTCACTCAGAATTTTATTATTCTGAACATCAATGATAACATGGTTTTAAAATGCATCCAGAGGCCATGGTGGCTCAAACCTTTAATCTCAGCACTCAGGAGGTAGAGGCAAGTGGATCTCCTTGAGTTCAAGGTCAGTTTGGTCTATATAGTGAGTTCCAGGACAGCCAGGGCTACATAATAATAAAACCTCTAAAAATAATAATAAAAATTAAATATACAGAGAGAAATGGCTCAGTAATCACGAGGACTTGTTGCTCTTCCACAGGACCTGGGCTCAGTTTCGAAGACCCACATGGCAGATTACAACCCTCTATAGCTCCAGTTCCAGAAGATCCAACACCCTCATCTGTCTTCCAGGCATGATGTGTACACACATACATGAAGACAAAACACGCATACACACAAAGTAATAAATATTTCTTTTAAAAAAATAGTAAAAAAAAAATCTTACCGTCCTTAGTAGTGTCAAAAACGACAACTGAGACATTAGTAGAAGGATTTTTTGGTTTTGCGATATTGAACATGTCGCTGGCAGCGTGGAAAGATGGATAAAGAGATGGCAGGTCCTTCAGGGTGCAGTTGGCTGGCAGGGGTGGGTCCAGAACAAGCATGGGCACCTTAATGCAGTGTGTCAGCAGACACTCCAGCTGCTTCTCACTGCAGAGACAAACAACATTTCAAACAAGGGAAACCTTGTGCCCACTACTGAATGAGGCAGGTTTTAAAACCCAGAGCCTATATAAAATTACACCTTACTAAATTAGCTAATCTCAAGAATGTAAAAAAAAAATTTGTTAAGTATGGAGCAATAAAATAACAAGACACATTTTAGATCCTGTTTTCAAACTTCTATTAATTATAAGAGTATCAATCAGGTATGATGTCTCCTACTTGAAGGATAAGACAAGAGGACCAATCATAAATTCTAGGCCACTTTGGAACACATAGTGAAATCATGTTTCAAAAAAAAGAGACAAACTAAGTTTGCCACCAAAATTTAGTAACTAAAAAATACATAAAAAATTAAATACTTCAGTATTTCCATTAAAAAAATATATTTGTAGTCCATTGAAGGCTGTTGTTAGCATATTAGGAAAGAGATTCTGGATGTGACATGGTACTATACACAATTTACCCACCCCAACTAGAACAATATGAACTACATTGGACACTACATTGATACAAATAACATGTGACTCTAACGTGAACATGTAGGAGACTTTTCTATCGGCATTAAAGAAATCCCTTTAAAATCTCCATGTATAGAAGCAATGGACGGACACACACCATGACTAGGAATTTCACAAAGTGGGAACCACAACTAATACAGTGGTGTACAAAACTGCCCAACCTCCTTAGCTGGCAACAGCTGTCACCTCGTTGGCTCAATTAGTACCCCTCAAAAGTGATGACTCGGGGTCCTAAGCACTGTAAGTCTGTCCCTTCCAAATATCTGTGGCCTCACAGTTCTTCAGGGACAGAATGTGGAAATATATACACATTATATACTTACAACACAAGTATGCTTATAAAAACCTGCCCAACACATTGAGAGCTATGAAGCAGGAAAATAATACTTCGACATAGGGATTAAAGAGCAGGAGACCTTGGGCCACAAACTATGATTAACAGCAAGCAGTGAGCTGAGTGTAACTGAACACTCCCATGATCCCAACACTTGAGAAGGAGGAAGGAGGGTCAGGAGTTCAAGGCTATCTTCAGCTACAGTGTGAGTGTGAAGGCCAGCCTGGGCTATATGAGACCCTGTCTCAAAACATAAAAACAAACAAGCAGAAGACTGTTGAGGGACAGGGGTCTTGAGCATCTCCACAAAGAGCTGCCTCTAAAATCTAAGTGGGAAAGAAGAAGAAGCAGGAAAGACGCTTCTGCTTGTCAGTGAGTGCTCTTTCAGAGACTTGTCAGAGCCAGGCATATCAATATATTTAGCAACAGAAATGTATCTGGTTCTTGTCATTTGGCTAAATCCCCTTCCAGGTCCTTAAATATATACAACCTGACAACTTCCATAGATAAGGAGGGATTATAAGTATACAAATAAATTTGTCAGTAAAACTCAGGGTGTAATTAGTTTAAAGAGGCCTAGAGAACAATACATCGGGACAGATAAATGAGTACTCTGGCTTTGCCAAAACTGAGCCAGAGTCAGCTGCCCAGAACACAAACCCCGTGAATGCCCAGTCAGTCACAGAATAGAGCACTGCCAATTCTCTCTAATGGGTGCACTTAATGGGGTGTCAAAATAGCACAGGAGGGGCTGCACGTGAACAGCAGCTTAAATATATAACAGCGTGTGCCCACGAGCGATAATCCTAACACTTCATCTCCTGAGAAAAAGCCAACAGGCTCACCTCTTCTTTGTCGGTTCAGTTGTGTTCTTCCCGAGGATTTCCCTAGGAAAGAGCAAAGAAGGCTTGTTGTTACATATGCAGCAGCTAGTGTGGGCCCCAACTGTGGACAGGGGAGACTTTACAACGGTCACTTTCTTGGTGACCTCGCTGGAAGTGATGTGCCAATGGGAAGTGTCACTAAGCTTGCGGCATTGAAATCGTAAACAAATCATGTGATGTGCTCATCTCTCAGCACGGGGACACAGGGACTTCAGGCCATGAACTAATTCCACAGCTGCTGAGCAGATAGGGATGAAATGCTATCAATAACCCTGAACCTCCAACTGCAACCAATAAAGCTCACTTTTATTTCTAAGCCATGGAATGGGACTGTCAGTCATTTTATGTAGTGGCACTGTCTTCTTCCCTGGGCCAGAGAAGTTGTTGCAGTATATGGTACAAATGACCTCCTACTGGAGTGCACTGGTGATGCTTATAAAGGAATAGTGGGGAAGCTCTTAGCAAATCTTCCAGACAAGAGACATTACTCAGCTTGGAGTGGTCACCCTGCCCATCTCCTGGCCAGTCGTAGAATTCTTCTCAAAGTGACTCACCGAATGGCTTTCTGCTCCTCCTCCATGTGCTCTCGGACCTGCTGTAGCTCCTTTAGCAGTTCCAGGTCTGTGCCGTTCACCCAGGTGTAAACCACGTCGATTGGCATGGGCAGACAAAGCCTAGGGCAGACACACAAATCCTCCAGGTTAACTGCACCTGTTTCAGAACACTTGGGGGAAAGATTCTAATGGAACTTGTTGTATTTAAGCTGGGTGGTGGTGGGTGGTGTACACCTTTGATCCTAGTGCTTGGGAGGCAGAGGTAGGCAGATCTCTGACTATATACTATATGACTATATGACTATAGACTATAGGCCTAGTCTATAAAGTGAATTCTAGGACAGCCAGGGCACACAAAGAAATCCTGTCTTGAAAAAAACAGTAAAAAAACCAAAAGCAACAACAACAAAAGAGTTTAAATTAAGACATTATCAAAGAAAATCAATGAAAAGGCTACAGGGGTATGACATGCAAGGGGACAGAACTGTGTGCTTTCCTGGGGCCGCTGCTGGGGGAAAGGTGTCTATCAAATACCATCTCTGTCAACTTTATTATGTTAGAAACTTCACGGAATCATCTGTTCGTCACGACTACCCTTAAGAGGTTGATATCTTTCCTTTATATAGATTATTTTCAGGGCTAGCAAGATGGCTTGGTGAATTCAGAGTGCTTGCTGAACAAACCTAAGACCTGAAAAGGTCAGGAAGATCCCTGGAAAGGTCAGGAAGAGCTATCCTCTGACCTCCACACATGTACCATGGCATGCCACCCCACCGTCATGCACACGCGATGATGGTGACAATGATGATGGTGGTAATAAACACTAATAAGGGACAAAAGGAGCTCCTTAGAGGCCTTGGAGCTCTGGGTGAGCAGGGAGTGGGGAGATGGTTTGGGATGGAGAAAGCTCCGGAACTAGATGTGATGACAGCCACACAACACAGCGACTGCATTTGGTGCTGCTTTTAACCATAGACTGTAAAAACGGTTAAAATGCTAACGTCTGTGCTATGGTACGTTTTGCTAAAAGAAAATGTTAAGCAGGGTGAGAATAAAGATTTTCTGGGAGGGTGTTAGTTTTAGAACTTAGTTTAGATTACTTAATCTATAGATAATCCTCATATACTCCACAAATACAGGATTGGTAGGATCAAGAGCTAAACCTGTGGTGGCCTTGGTAGGGACACAGTGACAAGGTTCCTGACCCTGGGCCAGGGCCCCTGGTGTGAATCTCCACAAGTGGCAATGCCTGCTGTAGGCATAAGGTTTGTTCATATAATATACATATTTCACATTACTCCAAGGACTGTCCTTCCTGTTAATGTAAATGACTCTATGATAATCTGAGATAGCACAAATCCAGAGGAAAATGTGGCTAATGTCTTTGTAAAATGGTAAATGCTGGGACCTTCGGGACAGGCCTTAAGGCTATGGGAAAGAACACTAGATACCTGAGTTCAAAAATATAATTTCTCAACTATGTAAAATATAAGGATGCAATATGAGGTTTTTTTTTTTTTTTTTTTTTTTTTTTTTTTATGCTGTGGAGTTTTGAGGGGGAATCTAAAGGAACAAAGGCAGCTGCACTGTGACCAGAGTTCAAGGTCAGCCTGAGACACAGCAAGGTTAAACCCAGGTGTAGCAGAAATGGTAACTTCAGGGCAAGGTCCCACCCGACTTCCTAACCTTCTGTGCTTAACAAAGGCAGACAAATCTCTGAATTCTTTTGCAATGTTAAGAAAAAAAATTGTATGTCTGCTGTCTCTTAAGAATTGGAGTAAATGACTGATTGATATGTAAAATCAAGACTGGACGTGTGTTTTGCAGGAGATGAGCTATCCAGAGAATTTATTAGGATTAAAAGAGAACTGCTTGGAGAACACACACACACACACACACACACACACACACACACACACGGGCAGAACATGAACAGAGAGACCTATTAGAATAGCAAGCAAGCAGAATATAGACAGAGAAATCTCCAGAGAGAAAGCAGAACATAGAGAGAAACAGACTGGAAAAGCTGTATCAAGTAGAACACAGGTCATTAGGCTGGATCCACGATTCAACTTTGAGTCATTCTCCTTGACACTCCCAAACACCCCTAACTCTCAGAACCCCTCTCCACGCCAATGCTGGTCCTTAGAAATCAAATGCAGCCAAATATAAAAAGATAATCAAAAATACAGAAAGGTAATCAGGAGTTTAAAGAACAAAACACAGTGAATTTATCTAACAGCCCAAGTGAAGACTTGGCCTAAGTAATGCCACCGCCCTCTGTGCCCCATAGACATTCCAAGTCCAACCCTTCTCTTCCTTTGTCCCAGAGTCCTTGACATCTAATATGTCAAATGACTAACCTGCCACCTCTTCTACTAGATATAGATCTCCTTCCTGTGCAGATAAGTAAGCACCAAGAAGGCAGAAGACCTTCCTGCTTACTTCCCAAAGCATCCAAGATAGTATATGCACCCAGCAGGGAAGCAGCCAGTGTCTGCTGAAAAGCCCATGGCATGAGGCATGATGGTGTTTCCCCCCAAACCGCTTGTTTTTAAATCATCTGCAAAATAAGAATGAGAACCTGCCTTAGTGTCTCAGTTCAGGTTTATCCCACCGAAAGTAGGTTTCTTCTTTAGTTTACTGACTTAACAAAACAAAGCAGAAACAACCAGAAAAACCAAACCCCAAAACCAAACAATCTCACCACTCTGACCTTACATATCTGTTTGAGTGTTGATATTTTAGATGATGGTTCTTTCCCTTTTCCAAATAAATGGACAGTTTTTTTGGGGGGGTTGGTTGGTTGGTTTGTTTTATGGCCAACTTCCAAAGCTCAACCGAACTCTGTGATACTTAATTCTGATTATCAGCTTGATATCAGAGGTGCCCAGGGCGACAGGGAGCCACAGGCTTAGGTGTGCCTACAAAGGCATTTCAGGGGAGGATTAACTGGGGGAAGGGAGCACCCTGGATGTGGGCAGTGCAATCCCCATTGGCTTGGGTACCAGACTGAATAAGAAGGGGCAACAGAGAAATCAGGCTGAGCACTGGATTTCCCCCTTTTGCTTCCAAATCCACCAACCTGCTCCACCTGCCCTGCCTGCAAAGCCTCGTGATACCAAGCCTCCCCTACTATGAATCAGCAGCCAAGATAAACCTTCCCGTTCTTCAAGTTGCTCTTTGTCAGATATCTGGTCACAGCAATGAGGAAATGCACGCTCCATTTGCCCCTCTTACAGCCTGGGCACAGGATTAGGCTTCTGGCTGTAACTATAAATATATATTTCCATCGTGGATTAATTACTTCATGAGAAAATTGTCAAAGTGACCACCACCTTTTGCTTGAAAGATGTGAGCAAGCGATTGGCAGCACCTACCTGTAATTACAAAAGTCTCAAGAGGCCGAAGAAAGGATGATCTTGAGTCAGCTTGGGTTATGCTGAAACCCTGCCCCCACCCCACCCCCAAAAGAAATGTGGCACTTATATTCTAGCTAAATAAAAAACTAAATAGATATGAAATCAGAGATGTTAAACATCATGGGGCAAAATATAGAAAGCCTGTCTGTCTGTCTATGTAAGGACTATTTTTAGATAGACGTATTAGAGACGGCCTTACTGGGAAATAGTCTAGGGCAGGAATGTAGCCCACTGGTAGAGTGTTTTCTCAGTATACATGAGGTCTTATGCAACTTCGGCACAGTGCTGAGACTATGGCATTGTAGAAAACAATGTAAGGGGTAGAATGAGTTAGTTTGGAAGCTGGAAGAAGAAATATACCAGGAAAAGGTATTTTCATGTGCCCTGAGACAACACTTATCCAAGAAACTAGGGAAGACCAAGCAATAGGATGAACCTGACTAGAAATGGAGACCAGAGAGGTAACAAGGTTCCGATGCTTTGTCAGGAAAATGATGATGCATATATGCCATAGCTGAGTGTGACCCCAGCAGTCAGGGCTTCACAATCTGTTGTTCTTGGGACACCCTGGCTGTTCACCCTCACCAAGTACAGCTAGTAATTCATCCTTTCTCTCAATACTCCTTGAACCACATCTTCTGTCTCATCCACTTTCCCTCTTCAGCCCTGTTCTCTTTCAATATGCATCTTCCCAGGCACTTTATACCTGAAGGGATTCTCGGTACATACGCTTAATACCTCCATCACCACCACCACAGACACGTGTATCTTCCATAAGATAGCCCGCACCCTGGCAGCCACACAGAGGACTTATAAACAGGCTGCTGCTCTCTGTCAGTTCTAACTTCGAGGGTCCGAGAAGGCCTCAGATCAAATGGTCTTCTCAAAGAAGTTCTGGGCTAATGCTGTTGCTGCCCATCTGGGCGGCCGCACTTTGAGATCAGCTGACTTCTATGAGCTGTGCTCCATGTCCCTACTGTACCTCCTGTCTCTAGGTAAGAGTAATGGATTCCTCTTGGTCACCGCTATTGGCCTGAGGTCTACAACAGTGCCTCGTTTGAGTGGGTTAATATGTACCAGTTAGATAAATAACTATATTCTCATTACAATTTTATTATTATCATTATTAATGTTTTGGGTGTATTTGCCTGTATGTATATCTGTGTACCCTCTATGTGCTTGGTGCCTGCAGAGGCCAGAAAAGGGTATCGGATTCCCTGGAACCAAAGTCACAGACAACTGTGTGCTGCCATTTGCGTGCTGGAGATCAAACCCAGCCTTCTGGAGGAGCAATCAGTGCCCTTAACCACTCGCTCTCTCTTTAGCCCCAGCAACTGCTATTTCTTCGGCATATTTGTGTGTTCCCATGAATATCTATCTGATCCCCTGTGTATACTCACACACAACTTATTCAAGGTCACTCCAACTTGAATTCTCCCAAATGTCTCTATTGTGGTGTGTGTTTTGTGTTTGTGTGGGTGCTTGTTTCTATGTGGTAGAGAGGGCACACGCTCATGTGTGCTGGGCAGAGAACAACCTTGAGGTGTCAGTTCTCATACCAGTCATTAGGTTTGTGTGTCAAGCATTTAGACTTACATGCTAAAAATATAAAAAAAGAAACAAATAAGCAAACAAAACAAAAACAAAAAACAACCACCCCACCAAAACCCTTCTTGATTCCATACACTTTTCAGTGGAAAGGTGGAAAGGAAGGAAAAAGGAATACATATTCTGAAGTTTTCCTGATAAAGTAATGACTCATTCAGAATGGATTTTATTAGAATCAGGAGATACCGGTAAATGTTCAACTGAGGAAAACAACTAAAGTTCCTAAGTCATTTACACTCTGGCTCTTCTGATGAGCCTGTTATCACGTGTGTAACTCCGGGGTTAAATTAAAAACCCGACAGAGACCACATGACTGGCTCCCAGCCATGAGTCAGTTGTTTTTCTATCAAGCATGGCAGAGATGAGTCTGAGCCTTTAGTTATGACCACTAGACCACGATCTGGGTTTCCAGTTGAGAAGGAAGCCTGTGACTCAGGATCAAAGGGATGGTGACAAATAAGGGATACAGTTGTTTACAAATCACTACATAAAAGTAACAAAGTCACTTCCCAGGCCCTCAGACCTGCAGTAGAAAAGAAGCTTAAAAACGGTTCCATCCCATGCTTTACACATGGTGAAAGAGCCCAGAAGGAATGTCTCCCCTCAAGTCAGGAGCAATGGATGATTCATGTATGAGCAAGAAGCCAACACACAGACTGGGATTTCCTTCTCATTCAGAGCAAATGGCACCAGTAAGAACTGTCTGTAGCGGGGTGGGTGGGAGTGGCACAAGCCTTTGATCCCACAACTTGAGAGACAGAGGCAGGCAGATCTCTAGATCAAGTTCCAAGACAGCCAGGGCTATACAAAGAAACCCTGTCTGAAAAACAAAACAAAACAAACAAACAAATTAGCAAAAGAATGAAAGCTTTCGATAAAGATTATAGTATATAGTGCAATCTAAAAATGGAAACATTATTCATAAAATTTTAGCCTACAAACCCAGCCCTTGGGAGTCTGAGGCAGGAAATCTAAATGTGAAGCCAGACTGGGATACATATTGTGACCAATATTAAAAAATTTAGTGAGCTGGGTGTAGGTGCACCTCTTCAATGAGGGCACTCAGAACTAGGGCGGGCAGATCTGTGAGTCTGAGGCTGACCTGTCTACACAGCAAGTTCCAGACTATGGAATGAGATCCTGTCTCAAACAAAACAGAACACTCTTAGAAAGCAAACAAGGGTATTGGGTGAAAACTGCTGGACTCCAGCTCAGAAGCCTGGAGCATGCACTGCTCTCCGGAGGCCCTGATTAACTCCTAGCACCCGTGTCACATGGCTCCTGACCATCTTCAATTCCAGTGCCAGGGAATCCAATGCCCTTTTTTGGACTCTATGGACACTGCACTCACATCCACAGCCCCCAACACCACCACATATACACATAACTTAAAATTAAGACAAATAATTTTTCAAAAATTTACTGAATTCCAAAATCTGTATTTTCTAACAACTTAGCTTTCTTCTAAGTCTGGCATTTCTTCAAAACAGAGACTTACTGGTCTGTGTATCATCAACATGCAGCACACAATAAGGTACACAGTAAGTGCTCCATAAATGTGTGAGTTGGGGAGAATCACTTTGGAGCTTTTTTGTAGGGATAGGGGTGGGGTGGGAGAATCAACTTGTCAAAGAGCAAGATGAGAAACACGGAAGTGACACGTCCTGATGAATCCTTTCCTGAAGCACCAGTCACCAGGCCTTCAGCCTCAGGACCATTAGGAAACTGGTTAGAAACTCAATTCTCAGAGACACTCTAAGACTTGGAAGCTCTGGGATGGAAAAACCTACCCTCTGCTCACACCGTCCTAGCATGCAAAATTTAATAACCATTGTAGCTAGGGGACGTTTCTCAGCCTTGCATGGGTCTGCTGGCCTCAACACTGAAAACCATCAAGGCCCACAGAGCTTTGCTTATAGGTTGTAGTTATTTGCAATGGAACAAGACAGCGCAAAGCTATCAACTTCCTTACATGCTAATGGTTATAACTTTTGTCATGAAAACCATGATTTTCGTGTGTGTGTGTGTGTGTGTGTGTGTGTGTGTGTGTGTGTGTGTGTATGTGTGTGTGTGGTGTGATAAAATGACTGCTCTGTCAGGAACAAGACTTTGAGCCTTGGGACCAAACAATGAAACTATTATTGTCTTGTGTATGTGTGGAGGAGGTATGTGGGCACAACAATTCCTTAGGTGACAAGGTGTCTCACTGGCCTAGAGCCTATCAAATAGGTTGGGGGGGGGCTGTCAGCAAGCATCTGCTCATTTCCGCGTCCCCAGCACTGAGATTACAAGTGTGTACCTGGCTATTTTGACTCGGATTCTGGGGATCAGTTTGGGGGATTTTTGATTACTTGCAAGCACTTTACCAATGGATCCATCTGTGAAACCCAGAAGTTGTATCTTCTAGGAAATACTGCCAAAATTTAGAGAGAGGCATTTCTGGGATTCCTGAAATTTTCTGTTCCAGTTAACAGAAGTAAGCTAGCTAGCATCTTATAGCTTCCAGTTTACATTTGATGCTTTAGTTAGACAACCAAAAGAAAAAGAGTTTTGGAGAAAATTCCTGCTCACACGGACATGGGGAAAGGCATCTTTTAATAGTTAATAGCCTTTTCAGACAATAGTTTATACTTTGACACCAAAACCAAAATCAGCCATAGCAACTTAAGGGTTAGCTGCTCTGTGGAATCTGAAAACCCACCGGCCTTTCTTGCATGTTGAGCAGTTCGATTACTAATGCAAGATTCTGTAACATCACACACTGGAAACTAACAGCTTAAACAGTCATGTAGATCTGCCAATGTTGATACATTTTATTAATCGTCTTATGTAATATTAACAAATGTGATTTCAGAGATGAGACTAAACCTAATCACAAAAACTGTTAATGTCTCCATATTGGAAGTAAGTACTTGAAAACACGAATGTTATCACTACTAACAAATACTATTGTTTGCTTTCCTTGAAATGACAAGATCACCTTGTTCATTGACAAATAAAAACAAAACCAACTAAGTCCAGTAACTGTACTATTGTCTACTCTATAAAGTAACAAGAGTTACCATGAAAAAGATGGCTAGTTCAACCTGTGACTCAATCTTCCAAGGGCGTTGACTTAATTAAGCAATCACCATGCAGTTAATGTGAACATCATCTAGAACAGTGCTTCTTAATCTTCCCAATGCTGCAACCCTTTGATGCAGTTTCTCATGTGGTTGTGACTCCTAACCGTAAAATTACTTCATTACCATATCCTAACTGTTATTTTGCTACTGTTATGAATCCTGCAAATATCTGATATTCAGGTTATCTGACAGTCAACCCCCAAAGGGTTGTGACCCACAGGTTGAGAACCACTGATCTAGGGAATTAAAAAGGCCTGTGTGTACTCAAGGGTCAACATAAAATCAGGCTAATAACTGCTCTGCTTCATCATGAGCATTTATATACATAACCGCCCCATTCTGTTCCCTTTCAGCAATGCGGTGGTAAAATATTAGGGTGTGGGCAATTTTACACACTTGTTTTTATACCATTCACTAATGCATATAGTTTTTAAAAAGTAAACAACATACAGACATTTGCTATAGAGAGATCTTTTATTTTACTGAACTGGAGGCTCTTTGGAGGCCTGGGTGTCTTTGAAAACTGCTGCTTTACAGATCCTAAGGGATGGGTGTTTTTACCCTACTTTGATTACATGTTCTGTCCCCTACAACTGTTACAACAGACACACACATCTCTGTGTCTAGAACCTTGTAAAGCTGAGAGGGTTACTCTTTGTGGAAGGGACGTCATTTACCCTTAGTGTCCACTAAAGACCACAGCAAAACCTGAGAGCGTGGGCCAGAGAGATGGCTCAGTGGTTAAAACCTGAGAACTGGGCTGGAGAGATGGCTCAGTGGTTAAAACCCAAGAGCGTGGGCCGGAGAGATGGCTCAGTGGTTAAGTGCACTTACTGCTCTTGTAGAAGATCTGGGTTCAGTTCCTAGCACCCGCGTCAGGCAGCTCTCAACCACCTCAAACTATAGTTCGGGAGAATCTGATGCCTCTTCTGGCCTCCATGGGTACCTACATGTAATTGCACATAGCTAGCTACATACAAATACATGATTTCAATTTTTTTAATTACTTTTTTTTTTTTAAATAAGAAAATGACCTATGTGATCACTGTGTCTGTAGGGAGGGAGGGAGGATATTGGGGCAAAAACTGTTTCTATTCTAAGGCCTGGCTTATGAAGGGGTAAAACTCCTCCAAGAGTATGAATAAGCAGTTCACTGGGAATTTTGGCCTAAACAGGGAAAGACCCAGACGCTGAGACTACTGGTCCCTCACAGACGCAGCTAGATGGGATGACCAAATGTGCAAGGTCCAGCCTGGCAGTTACTATGGGCATTCACGATTGACAGTGACGGCAAGCAGCCGAGTGCTCCCAACTGGCTAGTACCGGCTACCAAGATTCCACAGCCTGTACTTCACAGAACTTGACGCATAAGGTGAGTCCTGGCAACTTAGTCTATTCAACACTGCAAGGCAAGATTATTTTTTGGACATTGAGATTTTTTTACCTACAAAATAGGATGAACTAAAAGTTTGCTTCCAGTGGGCACATCAACTCTGGAATATATGAACTGCCAAGTTCTAAGAACAAAATCACACCTCTGTTAAAAAGTCTACATGGAAAAATGAGTGCTTGGAACCATCTGATTGTAGAGAGTTGGAATGTTGCAGATCTTGAGCCACATCCTCTTGGGTTATTTGTAATATTCTTAACAGCCATCTGGTGCTTACCTCTGTGTCAGATCTAAGATCTATTTAAAATGTAAAACATATTTAAAATTATTAACAGATCATTAGTTTCCATCAGTCCAAAAGCCAGGAATAGATTCCATCATCTGAAACCTAGGCAGAGATCCCTCAATTTGCTGTAACTCACTATCGTGGTCTGAATAGATATGGTCCCCATAGACGCATGTGTCTGAATGTTTGGCCCATAGGGAGTGGTACTATTAGGAGGTGTGGCCTTGTTGGAGTGGGTGTGGCCTTGTTGGAGGAAGCAAGTCACTGTGGAGGTGGGCTTTGAAGTCTTACATATGTTCAAGCTACACCCAGTGTGGCACACAGTCTCTTTCTACTGCCTGAGGATCAAGATGTAGAACTCTCAGCTCCTTCTCCAACACCATGTCTGCCTGTATGCTGCCATCCTTCCCGCCATGATGATAATGGACTGAACCTCTGAAACTGTAAGCCAGTCCTAATTAAATGTTTGCCTTTATAAGAGTTGCCATGGTCATGGTGTCTCTTCACAGCAATAAAACCCTAACTAAGACACCCACTTACCTGATGTTTTTGAAAAATACTTTTATGACTTTCTTTTGCTACATAACTATAAAAACTTAATGAGCCATTTCCACATAGGAACATACAACTTGGCACATTTAGAATCCATGCACCAGGTACTTGTATTTGCCTTAAAAATAAACAATTTCCTTAGAGGTGAGAGGTGTATTTTGTGTTGGCATGAACAACCTGGAAAGATCTCTTTAACTAACCACCATATTTAATACATGCCTTAGTATTTAAATTCAAATAACAGATGCTCTACAAAGTGACTCCCGTCTTACCGATTCTGAAAGGATTTCCCAGCAATGTTGTCTCTGTAGGAATCAAACAAAACATGGTATTGATCGCGGCTCCATTCCAGAACCACCTATAAGAAAAAGAAAAATATCAACACTTTCTGTGCATCAAAAACTAACAGTTTAACAAAAAGTCCACTTTAAGTTATAAACAACTGCTAAAGGAGCAGAAGATCCAAAACAGCTACCCACTCCAAGTGTGCCCCACACCCGACACCCTGCTCAGTAAATAAGCTACAACCGCGGCTCGGACATCGGAGAAGACTTAGGTCTCACTGGCTTTGGGGTCTAGGAATATAAAAATGTTTAGAAGGAAGTGATGTCTGCATGGGGTCTGGAAGGAGGACGAGAAAGACAGTGTCAGCTAGCTGGAAGAATGTTTGGGGCAGGTTGCTTGAGGACAACTGTGTGGTTGGGTTTTTCTTCCTTTTTTTTTTTTTCTTAAAAAAAAAAAAAATGTGCATTGGTGCTTTGCCTACATGTCTATCTGTGTGAGGGTGTCGGGACTCTGGGAACCATAGTTACAGACAGGTGTGAGCTGTCATGTGGGTGCTGGTAACTGAACCCAGATCTTCTGGAGAGCAGCCAGTACTCTTAACCACTGGATCATCTCTCCTGGCCCACGTGGTTGGCTTTTTTTCAAGCAGAGAATAGGTAGATACCAGGAGAGAATCGAAGCTAGGACAGGAAGCTGGGCCCTGACTATGGCCCGCCCTGCCGAGCATGGGTTAGCAGAAGCTCTGGAGGACAGCCTTCGGACCCCCTAAAGTCTCGGAGGAACAAGCTCATAAGCACAGCAACAAGAGAAGAGACCACCTGAAGGAGGATGACCTTACTACAAGGCTTCCACTGATGGCCTTGCTACAGAAGCTCCCGACGGATTTCACAAACATCCGTCCACAGGTCTCATCTTCTCCTCCATTCCTGAGCACTGAGGAAGTGTCCTTCTTCCTAGCAAATGCCCTACCTCTGTGTAACTTGCTCTAGGCCTCATCGACATGGCCTCATGCACCTCATGGCCTTTCCTTCTTTCTTTTTTCCTCTCGGTAGATAAGCACGTTTTAGGTCTTTGAAAAGCTTTCCTTTACATCCTTTACGTCTAGCTGATCACTCTATCTGAAATCCTCTATAGCTTTCAAAGTTATCTGTACTCCTCTGAAACCTTCAGTGCACTCCGCCACCTCTGCCCTCGCCCTGTCTCAATGGCCTACCAAGGCTCTATGCTGTCACGTCCAGTGACACTTGCTGGCTCTCTACCTTAAGGGACCAGTCCCTCTTTCTAGAAGCACGTCCCCTCCCCTGCTATTACTCTGGTGGCTTCCCTACCACAGGTCTTCTAGCTTTGTGCTCCTTCTCTACTAAGGTAGGATGGCTGTTTAAGGATATGAGGCTGTAGGATTCCTGGCAGGAATCCTGCTATCATTACAGTGATGCCGTTAGACATCCATACAACTGTCCTCCAGTTGGACTTCAAATTCCTGGAGAACGAAGTGCTCTATCTCTGATACCACACAGAACCAAACTCATAATTATAAAATGTCATCTACACTGTGAAATACAGGTATGCCAACTTACAATACTATAAACTGCACGAATATCAATGTATTGAGTACAAACATAGCAAGTCTTTTGAGAAACAAACCACAGAGTTAAGCGAGGAAAATTGTTCTTGGCTAGCGGGTTATCCAGAAGATGCAGGAGATGGAAGGGAGGATGTATGACCTCACCAAGGGTCATGCTCAGCTGATGTCGTTTTATGTTCCTTCCACATGCCTGCTCCCACCAGAGAAACCAACCTCGCCAAGTCAAGAGTGCTTTGACATACTAGAAAAACAGTTCCTTATCTCTTGGTTCAATCCAAATGTCCCATCCTTTGCTCCAACAACTTTTATCTTGACTGTAGACTGTGAAATCAGACACCCACTGTCCACAGCCCCACCCCATGCCTGGCTTGTGAATCACTTTGTTGTTTTCATTTGAACATTTTTTAAATTTTTGCCTGCATTTATGTGGTGAGTGTGGAGATCAGAAAAGGGCATCAGCTCTCTTGGACCTGGAGCTACACAGTTGTGAGCTGACACACAGGTGCTGGGAATAGAACCTAGGACCCCTGGGAAAGAATAACCAGTACTCTTAAATGTTGAGCCACCTCTCCAGCCTTGATGTCCTTATTTACTTTTTCTCCTCTTATCCAGGCATACTAGACCTCTAATTAAACAGAGCATGGCTTCTGGAACCTTCATTATTGTAATGGCAAGTTACCTAAAGCATTATATGGTACCAATGCAAATTTAAAATGTACATGGCAATTAATGTCACTTTTTACATATGAAATGCTACGTTGTCATTTGAAGTTTTCCTCCAGATGCTAGTCTCTAAACCAATCTCCAAACTAGTGGTTCTCAACCTGTTGGTCCCCACCCCTCCTCAGTTCATGTATCAGATAATATCCCGCATAACAGATATTTCATTATGATTCATACTGGAGCAAAATTACTGTTATGGAGTAGCAATGAAACAACTGTATGGTTGGGGGTCACCACAACATGAGGAACTGTATTAAAGGGTCACAGTGTTAGGAAGGTTGAGAACCACTGTTCTAAACCATTTTCCTCAGAATATGGTTTGTTAGTAAACAAACAAACCTCACCAATCAGGGTAGTTTGTTGGTAAAACCTGAGACTAGATGAACTATACTTTTTATGAAAATGATTTCTGATATACCATACAGGGGTATTAGTTTTAAAAATAAATACATTAGAAGGAAGCTTGTTAGGTGAAAATGTCTCTCTGTCTCTGCTTGCCTGTCTCTCTTTCTCTCTCTCTCTTTCTCTCTCTCTTCTCTCTCTCTCTCTTTCTCTCCTCTTTCCTGTCTCTCTCTATTTATCTCTATCTCTATCTCTCTCTCTCCCCTCCTCCTCTGTGTGTGTTTGTATCCATGAAAATGTGTGGATGTCAAAGATACCTTCCTCATTTTCTCTCCGACTCATTTTTTGAGGTAGGGTCTCTCATTAAGCATGGAGCTCACCGATTCTGCTAGGCTGGATGGCCACCTGGCTCTGGGATCCGCCTGTCCCCACCCCTCTCTCCAGGACTACGACTGGAGAACCATGTGTCTGCACTCATTTTTACTGTGAGTGCTAATGAAAAGAATCCAGGTTCTCATGCTTGTGAAGAGGGCCCTGTACTGACTGAGCTGTCTCCCTACCTCTGACTTTTCCTCCAGGGGGATCCTTTTCCTTTCCTTAGCCAAAGGATGGAGCTTGGGTCACCTGACTCTAGCTTTGTCTAGGCTGCTCCCTCAGACTTACTTGCTATTGGCTTGTTAAATTTACATTTATCAATTCAGCAGTTGTTTTTGTTTTTTTTTTTGGTTTTTTTTTTTTTTTTGGTTTTTAGAGACAGGGTTTCTCTGTGCAGCCCGGGCTGGCCTGGAACTCACTCTGTAGACCAGGCTGGCCTCAAACTCAGAAATCCCCTAGCCTCTGCCTCCCAAGTGCTGGGATTAAAGGCGTGCGCCACCAACCCGGCTCATTCAGCAGTTCTAAAACTAATGTTTACCTAACACACCAGATATCCAATGACCCAGAACTATTTCCCTGAGATGGCTACAAATGCCTACAATTACACAAAAAGTGCATTTTTTTTTTTATTCAGCCCTTATCCTTGCTAAAATTCTCAGATGAAGTAGAGCCTGCTTCTGCAAGTCATCCTCTAATCTCTACATGCATGCCATCACACACTTGCATGTACACACATGTCCACAGTGCTAGGGAACTGTTAGGAACGCTGCTAAATGGGAAGCTGGGGGTGCTGAAGGGATGCTCCAGCAGCTAAGAGAGCACACTACTCTTGCAGAGGGGTGGATTTTGGTTGCCAACGCCCACATCATTGGTCAGTTTAGATCCTCCTGTGTAACTCCAATTCTAGGAAATTGCATACCTCTGGTATCAACTGGCAACTACACTTACCTGTACCACACCTAGACTCACATATACAAACACACGTAATTAAAAATATAGAAGAGGAGGAGGAAGGTCTAGAAAGATGGCTCAATGGTTAACAGCACTTGTTATTCCTGAAAAGAACCTGAGGTTCAGTTCTCAGTCCCTGCAATGGCAATTCAATTGTCTATAACTCTGGTTTCAGGGAATTAAATACCTCTTCTGGCTTCCTTGACATCATGCATACACATGATACACAGAATGCTTGCAGGCAAAACACTCTTGTGTTTATATGGAAGAGTGTTTTAAGCGTATATAAAATAAAGATAGTATTTTTTTTAAATGAAAAAGAGAAGAGAGTTGGGGCCGGGATATAGCTCAGGAGCAGAATATATGCATGATATGTACAGAATCCTGTATTTATCCCCACACAGTACAAACATCCAAAAATTAATAGTCAGAAGATATGTATTTGAACCTAATACTTCTCAGTTATAGGACACTTTTCTCTGTATAAACAAATATTAATGCCATCTGCTTTACAAAACTATACAACAATATTTATAGGCAAACTGTTTATAGGACTCTTAAAATGGTACTTATAATACTAAAATTTAACTGTTAAAATATTTGCCAAAGCTTTTCTACATTTATCATAATATCCCACAGCACCCCATAAATTTATGCACAATTCCTACATATCAATTCAAGGACAGAATAACTGTCTCCATGCCTATGAGCCAAGAACTTGATCTGACACTTTAGTTCTAGATCCTTGCACAATGCCTAGCACAAACATCAACGAGCACTTTCAAATGTGCCTAATGGATGCATGAGGGTGCCATGTTGGAACAGCTCACCACTCCCAAGTTTCTCTCCAGAACTTTCTACTTTGGATCCATTTCCACAGGGTTGTGGTGAAGATAAGAACTAAAACTTAAAGAGGCAAAAGAGCAGGCTCCAACACAGGGCCCACAGCACTCTCTGCAAAAGCACATCTCTGCGATGTTTAAGTATGGAGAATGTGGCAGACTACGCTATGAAGCTGGAGGAGCACATGAACTCTGCATAACATAGCTAGGGCTTTTCCTATGTTAGCCCCGCTTCTTTCGGGGAATAACAAGTGCTCTTAACCATTGAGCCATCTTTCTAGATGCGATAACCAGAAACCCAGCATGTCTACATTATGGTACATTTCTTAGTTTCAGACAACAAAATTTAGTTTGGCATTAAGAGGAAAAAAAGAGACCAAATGACTTTAAAAATATCCTTTTAAAAATAGTAGAGATGTATAGTACTTGGTGACCCAGCACCTGCCCAGGTTAACAATCCCAGGTTTGAAGACATTGGTTGTCCCCCAGACCCTTAGAAAGTGTCATACTACAAAACTAGCATGGTACAGACAAAAACAGACATGATGATCAATGGAATGAAACTGAAGATCCAGAAATAAATCCACACTTCTACTGACACCTGATTTCTGATTTAGGGGAAAAAAATTGCCAAGAATACACACTGGATAAAAGACATCTTCAACGAATGGTGCTGATTAAACTCAGTGTCTGCATGCACAAAAATACAAATAGATTTATACTTACCACCCTGCACAAAACTCAACTCCGTACAGATCAAAGACCCTAACTATAAAGCCAGATACACTAAACTTGATAGAAGGTAGAAATAGCCATGAACACACTGCCACAGGAAACGACTTTCTAAACAGAACACTGTTAGCACAGGCCCTTAGATCAACAATTAATAAATGGGACACCATGTAAAAGTAACATTTATTCTCCTGTAGTAACTGTGTCTCTGAGGCTTACTGCCTCTGTCTGCTAACCTAGTCCTGGAAGCTTCCTTCTAGCCTTTGCATAATCTATACATAGAATGTTTTCAGGCTGAGACCTGCTGTTGGATAATCTCATCCTTTCTTCTTTCTTAACTCTAGCTGGCTGGTTCAACTCAGCTGACTATTCATTCTGGTTTTTCTCTCGGCCTCTGAACTGCTCTGTTTGACCTCAAACTAACTCTAGCAATCCGTTCTAATCTTTAGGCTCCTTCTCATTCTCTTGCTCATTCTGTCTTAACCTGAATCTAGCTTGTTCTCTCTGCAGTCTGTCTCTGAAAAACTCTCCTGGTAAAACTGCTTCTTTCTCCCTCTCTGTGCTGCTCTACTTCCCCTCTAACTCTACTGTACTGTCTCCACAAACTCTGCTGTATTCCTGGAGTGTACTCTCTTCTCCTGTATTGTCTGTCTCTCCCTTAAGTAGCTTCCCTTTCCTCTCTCTTCTCCAGAGAGTTGGGCATATCCTGTTCTGTTAAATCTTTCTCTGATCGGTCAATTTTTCTGCAACTCAAGTAGACATCACATTCAAACAAGGCTACTTCTTCCTACAAACTATCTTTACCTTCATTGTCTGGGATTAAAGGTGTGTACTAAGGGTGTGTCTGTATTCCAGTCAGAGAGATTAAAGGTGTGTGCTAAGGGATGAGCCACACCCTAACTATAAACAGGTTCAAATACCCTGTAACAACCTTATGAAACAGTTGATTCTGCATGGCAAAGGACTCCATTATTTGGACAAGGCAGCAGCCTACAGAATAGGAAAACTTTTTTAAAACCAATTATACATCTGAAAGATAATCCAAAATATATAAAAACCTCAAGAAACTAGACATCAAAAAAAAAAAAAAAAAACAAACAATAAACAACCCAATTAAAAATGGGGTACAGATCTAAACAGAGAAGTCTCAAAAGAAGAAAATCAAATGGCTGAGAAACAAAGTGTTCACCATCCTTAGCCATCAGAGAAATGCAAATCAAAAATGCAAATCAAATCAAAATTGCTTTCGAATTTTATCTTACACCTGTCAGAATGGCCAAAATAAAAAATACAAGTGACAGCCCATGCTGTCGAGAATGTGGAGTAAGAGGAACGAACACTCATCCACTGCTGGTGGGAGTGCAAAGTTGTTCAGCCAGTATGGGAATCAGTATGGCGGCTCCTCGGGAAGATGGGAATTGATCTACCTCAAGACCCAGCTAACCACTCTTAGGCATATAAACAAAAAATGCTTCATCCTACCAGACACTTGCTCAACTAGTTCATTACCAGAAACTGGAAACAACCTAGATGTCCCTCAACAGAAGAATGGATAAAGAAAATGTGGCTCATTTACACAATCGGAGCATTACTAAGCTGTTTTTAAAAAACCATGACATCATGAAGCTTACAGGCAAACAGATAGAACCAGGAAAAAAAAAAACATTTTGAGTGAAGTAACTCAGACTCAGAAAGACAAATCTGTATGTATTACTTTATATGTGGGTATTAGCTACTATGATAGCCAAGCTACAGTCCAAAGAACCACAGAGGTTAGGTAGAGATTAAGGGAATAGGGGAGACAAATAGATCTTGTTAGGAAAGGGATATAGAATAAATAATTATGGATGGATGGGGGGTTGGAATGGGAGGATCGAATGAGGGGCAGGGGGAAATATAGGGAGACAGCTAAAATTAAGGGCCATTTGAGGGGTAGTATAGAACCCTGATACAGTGTAGGAGCCTCCTAAAATATATACATATCTGAGGGCAATCTAATTGAAACTGCCAAATAATGAGGGAGACAGAGTCCCAACTGGACATCTCTTGTCACAAAGACTCTTGTACAAAGACTGGGTTACATCCAATTGAGTTCTTGACCAGGGCCCCATGGGAATCTTTAAATACCCCAGGCTGGTCCCAAGATTATAGGTTGCTCTCCACAAACTGATAACAAGTCCCCAGTGCTGAAGACAACACCTACACACTCATTGAACATGGAGAAATTAAGCCTGTGACTACACAAAACCTTTTACCCCTAGGTTCTAGCGCTCAACCTCTAGGCTGTGACCTCTTTGGGGTTCAAATATCAGATATCAGATATTACAATTCTTAACAGTAGCAAAATGACAGTTATGAAGTAGCAACAAAATAACTTTATAGTTGGGGTCACTACAACATAAGAAACTGTATTAAAAGGTTGCAGCATGCCGGCAGTGGTGGTGCACACCTTTAATTCCAGCACTTGGGAGGCAGAGGCAGGCAGATTTGTGAGTTCGAGGCCAGCCTGGTCTACGGAGTGAGTTTCAGGACAGCCTGGGCTACACAGAGAAACCCTGTCTCGAAAAAAACCAAAAAAAAAAAAAAAAAGTTGCAGTATTAGGAAGGTTCTGGTGTCTTTGGTATGAGGTTCACTGCATGCTACCAAATGAGAAACAAACAACAAGCTAGCCATAACCCTTTGATCTATAATGGTCTCCTGCCTGCAAGAGACGCTACAGCAATGGTGGTACCAATCATTAACTAATTTGACTTAAGACCAGTCTGGAACTCATACCCAACACTGCTTGGGTGACCTAGAACCAGAGACTAGATAGACCGGGGACTTAGGGTACCTGGGATTTAGCAGTACCAAATACTACTGGTCTAAAAAAATGAAAACAGAAAAACGTAGTGATAAAATGAGTCCTTATGATATTATGCCATACTCAGATCAGTGCCTTTTTGGGGCGGGCAGTCGAGACAGGATTTCTTTAAGTAGCCTTGGCTGTTCTGGAAGTAGCCCTGTAGACAAAGCTCTGAATCACAGAGATCTAACTGCTCCCTGAGTGCTGAGATTAAAGGCATGCACCACCACCTGGCTTCAATTGTAGTTTCTAAAGCTTTTGAAAAGGCTGCTGCCAGGGACCCACCGTGCCTGGCATTTTGATGGTGTCAGGGTGTTCTGTGTTCTGTGACGGTGCTAAGAGGTAAGTTGTGGACTCAACAAGTACACTTGAGGTTCAGACCATTAGATCAATGGCGGTGTTACTCCTCACTGAAATAATGGCAGCCTTCAAGTAGACAAAAGATAGACCCATGGACCTACTCCCTAACCAAAAGTGATTCCCCACCATGGCCAATGTGAGATTCCCACAGTAATTAGCGGCCAGCCCCGTGCCACCGCTTCCACTTACTCCTCTCATCTGGGTTTAACTCACTCTTGGATGAGATGAAAATCATATGTCTGACTTGGATCCTGTGGCTATCAAACCTTCCACAACGTTCTACAGACACAAAGATGCCATCTTATTCAGCATTCTGTTCACAGCTCTGTAAACCAGTGGGGCAGCCTGTGGTCACCCTGCAGCTGTCAGCAGCCCTCCTCCCACCGATCTTCTGACTCTTGTGCCATTTCTGGTTTTCTTCTCATGACCCTCTATGTGTGATTTCTTCATTCTGACTGTGGTTCCCTCTATCAACATCTTTTGGCCTTGTTTGACCTCTCTTTACCTTACCCTGCAAAGATTTCAAGGCCATTCTCCTGATCTCCCATTGGACTGTGAGTCCCTCAAGCACAGAAGGAGACCCACCCGAGAACCTGACTACAGCAAACACCTCCGTAAATCTGTCATGTGGACTTCAGGAATTTTGGTGAAGAATATTTATCAGATAGAAATAAATGAGAAATGGACATGAAGTTAAGGGACTGGGGTAACATAGGGTAACATAAAGGAAAGAAAGCCAGCTGTGTAAGGGGCAGGAAAGATGGAGCTATGGTTAAGAGCATTTGGCTGTGCTACCAGTGGATCTGGGTTCAATTCCCAGCACCCTCATGTGGGCCCACAACCCTCTGTAACTCAAGTCCTAGGGAATCTAATGTCTTCTTCTGACCTCCAAGGGCACTAGATACACACATGATAGCTTGCATACTTGAAGGCAAAACACACATACACATAAATTAAGTACATCTATCAATAAAGGGTAAACAGGCACATCAAGGAGAAAGGATTAACTAGAATCCTAAAAGGAGAAACAAACTTAGAAATCAATTTAAAAGCAGGCCTTCTGTGTGATCACAGAACTGGTGCCCTCTGTCTGAATGACACTTGGTCTGTAGATGTCTCTGAGATCCTTTCTTCTTGCTTCATGTGCTGTGTGGATGAATCAACCACAGGCTGACTAATCACCTGCTAAAGATACTGCCATCACAAGATTGGAACAAACTGTCCCAAGACTGGAAAAATTTATAACGGTATACTGTGAATAATATACATCATCCACTATGAACACTGGCTTGTTGCTTTCTAGAAGGAACTAGAGAAGATATCTACATAGTCATTTATAAAAGTGCAAGCCATATTAATAAAGTACTCGCCCCTCTGCTATCCCAGTAACAATAATACAGCAGGGCCAGGAAGTCCTTGTAAGCTTTTCTGCTGTCTCTAGGGGATCACTTGGCAGGCATCAGCTAAGTCAGTAGGTCTCCCACTTCTGCCAGCAAGAGCATCCCAGCTGGAAGGGCTCCCCAGAGAGGACATATGACACTTAATTAGTATTTATTGGATGCTTTCTATGAGCATTTTGCAAGGTGACTTGAAGACATGTGACACCTCATGTAACCCCCTGTTGTCACTAGGCTTAGTCACAATCAGTGTCTCAGTGAGGGCTATAATTGCTGTGACAAAACACCATGACCAAAGCAACTTGGGGAGAAAAGTTACACCTACACGTCCAAATCTCTGCTCATCATCAAAGGAACTCAGGACAGGAACTCGAACAGGGCAGGAACCTGAAGGTAGGAGCTGATGCAAAGGCATGGAGGGGCGCTGCTTACTGGCTTGCTCAGCCTGCTTTCTTATAGAACCCAGGACCAGCAGCCCTGATGGCACCACCCACAATGGTCTGGACCCTCCCACACTAATTGTGCACTAATTATGAAAACACCCTACCAGCTTATGGAAACATTTCCCCCCCCCAATGGAGGCTCCCTCCTCTCAGAGGACTCTAGCTTGTGTGCAATTGACACAAAAACAGCCAGTACAGTCAGTGAACAAAAATAAGTTTGATGCTCTAGTATTCCTTCAACAGATGCTCACCGAACACCTACCTTCAGGGGCTAGGAGCACCAACTGCCTATTTTGCTTACTCTTGTTGACGGAGGTGTAGTGGAGGGGCTGGCAAGCATGCAGATGCCTGGACCTCCTGCTGTTCCTCTCCTACCCACTTCTCCATGCCCTTTCACCAGTGAGTCCAAGACTCCTGCAGATTACCATGCCCACAGTCACTCTCAGGACTCTCTCAGGACTGCTCAAATCTTGTACCCGGTAAGGGGCCCTACAGGTTTTTTTTCTTGTTACTCCTAAGTCTCAGGTATTAGATAGCAGTACAAAACAATCTTTAATGGTACTACCAAATCCCCAGTGCTGGGGGAAAGGTCACTACAACTGTACCAGTCACCCTTCTCTTTGTAACTCTAGGCATAAGGGCCTTCAATACCACACACCACACACACACACACACACACACACACACACACACACCACACACCCTCCTCATCTATCCTCTCACTTGTCTATTTTGTGTACAGCAGAGGCCTGTGAGTTCTCCAGCATGCACGTAGAGGACAGAGGACAATTTGTGGGAATCTGGGAATCTATTCTCTCCTTTTCCCATGAGTCCTGGGACTCACACTCAGGTCACCAGACTTGGTGACAGGCAGGTGCCTTTACTCGCTGACTTCTTCATTTACCCTTTTTGATTGTTCTCCTAATGTCAAGGCCTTTACTCTCTTCTTTGGGTGGGAAATGGGAGTTTCTCAATATCAGCACTGCTGCTGTTGGGCCTGGATGATTCTTTTTTTTTTTTAATGGATATTTTACTTAATTACATTTCAACTATTATCCCCTTTCCAGGTTTCCCCTCTGGAAACCCTCTATCCCCTCTCCCCTCCCCCTGCTTCTATGAGGGTGCTACCTCCCCCACCCCACTCCCACCTCCCCACCCTGGCATTCCCCTACACTGGGGCTTCGAGCCTTGGATTGTCCCATATATTAACAGAATCCCTGGCTTCTAACATTAAAGCCACCAGCAAGCAACATTTCATTCCATGCCAGGCTAGGACAATCTAAAATGTCTCCAGAAGTTGTGAAACATCCCCTGGGGGAAATATCACTACAAACTGAAAGTGAATGCCTGAGTCAGCCTTGCCCTCCCTGTCCTCGGTCTGAGCGTCTGGGCCTGAAGGCAGCCATCCTGGCAGGGCAGGGCAGTCCTCACTGCCTCCCTCTCCCACCACACCCTCCACACGTTAACAGCATGGCTCACAAATGTGATAGAGTAGCCTTTACTGCCTCACCGCACAAGCTCCTTGTCAGCAGGAACCATGTCTTCTCCTTGACTACTTTGTCCCCAGGGGCCTGGTTAAGTATTTCCTAACTGAATGAATGAGCCAGGCATTCTGTGGGGACAGCAGACAGCAGAGTTTTAAGGTTATGGACGTCATCTCTGAGCCCAGGTTGCTGAGTACAGAACAGGAAGTTTTCTCTCCTGAGCATGGTACACCAACTGAGTGGTAGCTGCATCTGAGAAGCTGCAGTGCACGGAAAAAGACGTGTTTCCTCTTAAGTACCAAACATGCTCCAGGGCCAAGTAAGTAATGGACCAAAACACAGTGTCCTATAGAGTGGGGGTTCATCCCCACCACAGCATAAACATCCTGAGGCTAGGAAGCTTTGCAGAAGTGACTGGCAGTCATCCAAGGACAAGACAGAAACTTCTCATCTCCCCAAGTCCAGGGAAAGCACTCAGCAGGCTCACCAGCACAGCTCGCTATAGTTCACAATGCTGGTAAATGGCAGCCCAGCCTCACACCTCAGAAACACAAAGCTAACTGTTCTCAGGGGAAGGTGATAATTGATGGCCTGCAATCAGCTCACACTCCCTAGCTGGAACCAAAGATGGGCATGCCATATACCACCAGAAGTGGGTCACACATAAGACAGAGCCCAGGACCCACACCCAACCTCTGTAGAGGCAGAGGCTAAAATGAAAAGCTCCAGAGGCTAAGGAAAGAATAAGCAACCCGCTGGGCAGTGGTGGGGCACTTTAATCCCAGCACTTGGGAGGAAGAGACAGGTGGATTTCTGAGTTCGAGGCCAGCCTGGTCTACAGAGTGAGTTCCAGGACACCCAGGACTACACAGAGAAACCCTGTCTCAAAAAAACCGAAACAAAAAAACCAAAAAAGAAAAAAAAAAAAAAAACCCAAAAAACCAAAAGAATAAGCAACCCAAATGAAAATGACATTTGGTCTTACAGGAATGACTATGTTACATCTCCCAGCATGGTGATGGTGGTAAGGAGTGGTCTCAATACCCTTTGACGGTAGTCAGTAGAGAACAAACTTTGACACTTGTCAAACCTGAGGTGGTCACCTCAGTGGACACTTCAGATGAGGTGACATGGGAAGGGCTTTCGGCCCTTGTTTCTTGCTGCTTTCTGCATGCTCACAGTGGAAAACAGAGGCACACAGAGCTAGGAAAGGGAAGGGCCCGCAAATCCATCTCCTCTGCTTAGTTTTGGGTTTGCTATGTGTTGCAGGCCTAGAGAGGGGAGGCACAAAGCACCAGCTTAGGCTCTGGCATCTGTTCCTCTCTGAGACTGGCCACTCTAATGCTGAAGTAACACTATAGTTTGTAATTTGAAGTGATTGCAGAAGGGTGTAAATAGGCTGGCCTCGAACTCACAAAGATCTGCCTATTCTGGCTCCCCATAGCTGGAATTAAAGGTGTATACCACTATGACCAGACCAACAGAGAAGTTTTTGTTACCAAGGAGCACCACACATCTTGGGCCCAACGGGCAGCCCATTATTCATAGGGACAAGCACAGTTAATGGCCCATCCTCTATTTTCCTAATAAAGGAACTTCACTGCTAGGTAATACAAATGTCTGGCTGTTTTCAGACACAACTGGTAACAGTGCCTGGAATGAACTGCTTAGGTCTCAGGAAAGTTCTCCCTCCACTTCTGGGAGAGCCCTGGGACACTGGTGGGACACCAGACTGCTTTGTTCCTTCTCCTGACACTATGTCTGGGCTTGGGGTGGAAAGAACCCTATCATGACAAACATGTCTGTCTGCCACAGGAGAGGAGTGGGAAGCAGATAAAGAAGTAGTCTTGTCATTCTCGAATTTAAGACTAAGGAGCTGTGAGAAAAGGTAAAGGGGGGGGGGGGTGGGTGGGGACCTGCTGAAGAAAGAGGGAACTTCTAGATACAAATTGTCTACCAGAAAAGGTAAGGGAGTGGGGGAAGCGAGGGAGAGAGGGAAAGGGGTCAGGTTAAGTTTTGCTTTCACAACATACTAAAATTCATTAATAAAAAGATTAGACCTCTAAACAAATGGAATGATTAATTAAAAAAAAAAAAGATTAGACATCAAAATCTGACCAAACGCAACTAGGAAACTGCTACATATGTTATACACTGAATCACTGCTGGAAGCCTTATGAAGTACCCTGGAGCCATATTTAGCAAAGTCCCAGGATAACATGCCCAGACAAGAATATAAATTTCGCAGATACTTTCTATGGAAACAGCCATGATCACATCTACAAGATAAAAGGCAAACAGTTATCACGGGCACAATGTGAACGCCAAGGAAAGGAAATGGGTTTGAACGGAACCCGGTATCTTGGGCAACTGTTGTGCTGGCCAGTTCTTTGATAACAATCTGGTAACTATTTTCAGGGGCAGCCCTCACAGATCCAGCTGTGACTTCCAGGCCTGCCCATCCCCAAGGCTCTGCAGAGGACTGGGTGATACACAAAGGTGTGACAAGGGCACTCACCCCCAGGGCAAGGCAGGCAGGCAGGCAGTTCCAAGTGTGGTCTACCCTCCTGAGAACAAGTCTTTGCAGTTACTCTCTGGCAGAAGAGAAACTGGAGGCCACACCCAGTTGGGGTAGGCTGCCCAAGGGAGGTGAATGGCAGGACCGGAGAAATTCCCACACCATCCAAGCACCTTGATCCAACCCTGCCTGAGCTTTACCTGGTCCAGTTACGACAGCTAATAAGCTCCCTTTTTTCTTAAACCAAGTCTGAGCTGGGTGGGATCTGTCAGTTGCAACTTGTTACTGATGATGACAGTGGCCGTTTCCAGTGACTAGTGATTCAACATGCAAAAGGGAACAGACTTTTCTATATTACCAAGCCTCAGCTCAGCTACTCCAAATGGTCTTACTTTCCAAAGCATTCTTTGCTTTTCTCTGTCTACATGCCTACTCCTTTATGAAGCCACCCTGCAAGCTTGTGCCTCCTGCAAAGGTCACTAAGGTCCTACTAAAATCAGTGATTGTTTTCCCTTAAACTGAGCTGTCATTGCGTACCCACCTACTGAAATCCCTTTTCCCTTCCACTATTAGCAGTCTGCAGAGGCCTCAACTCCCCCAGGCTCAGCTAAGTCCTGCTGGTGTGGTACTGTCTGCCATACTGTGTGCATCCTAACAGCATGCAGGTCTCAAGGTTCTAGGAAAATCTCCTCAGGATAAAAATGAATTTCAGAACATCAGAACAGACAAGTTACAGTAACATTAGGTTTAAAAAATACAAAGTAACCACATATTCTATAGGAGTAGAAAACTTACCTTCATTGACACTGAGGTTAAAAGGATGCTAATTAAAAATCGCCCTTAATTCATCCCTGTATCCACAGAGTCTACTTGGCACCTTTAGGTTAATAAGCAATTTTCATTCACCGAGAGTTGAGCAGTGACTGAGACAAAGTCTCTGCTTTGCTAATTAACTAGAGTCTGGTATCTGATAGTAGCGTCCCCCAAAACAGATTTATATTTCTTAAAAGAAAAGTTCTATGTGATCTTTAGCATTTTCTCCATAGCACAAATCCCATTAATAGTATAGCTCATATATCTTTTTATTTTTGTTTTACTGGTGCGCACACACGTGTGCATGTGTGCATGCACTATCTCCTTTGGCCTTTACATGAATTTCAACTCCCAACCACAGCAAAGCTTTCTTAAGTGAAGTGTCCAATAATGTACATTTTTTTATATATTAAAATGGTAGAGGGGCCTTGAATATGTTGGCTGGTAATTCTGAAACCATTTTGTTGTTGTTTTTGTTGATTTCTATAAGATTGGGTCCTCACTACATAGCCCTGGCTGGCCAGCAATTAATTATACACATAGACCAGGCTGGCCTCAAACTCCAAAGATCCCACCTACCTGGGATCCCAAGAGCTGGTATTAAAGGCATACACTACCCTGCCTAGCAAAATGATTCCTTTTTAATAAAACCTAACAGAGAGGTAGCCACCAACCCACAGGATCAGCTGGGAAGTAACTCAGTTTGGGCACTGTGCAGGCCAGGGAGTGGAATGTCCCTTCAGATGAAATCTCTGCTTTATTGTTTATGGAATCTCTGCCTCCCCCGCTTTTTTTTTTGTCTCTGACCAAGAACACACAAAAACAGTTAAATCAGGAAACTAATCAAATACAAACATGGTAACACATTTCTTTCCTGAAATTTGGCCAGCTAAGAAACTAGTCAGTAAGGTGACTCTAGTTGGATCCTGTTTTTCAATCCTTCTTTATCGTTGAACAAGGGTACTTCATTAATCCAGCATCGAGATCATGAACAGGCAAGCGGAAGGGAAGGGAGAAATTCTTGTAGACCAGTTTGTATTCACATGCAGTTTACATAAGAAAGTGGTATGTTCAATACAACGGAAGGCTCACATGTACAAATTCTCATGGACCAGTAATCTAGGACCCCTTTTTCACAAACCTAAAGTCAAAAGAGCTCCAAACACTGGTTTTGTTTTTATTCCTCATTTGGCAGCCTCTCCGACCTGCCACTCATTTGGTGGTAAAACCTGAGCTAACAGGAGTCTATTTATAGTCAGTATTTTTCTCACGGAGTAGAAATATCCATGTACTTCACTATAGAGAGTGCAGGGACTTAATGTTAAGATACTGTAGTAGTTGCAGAAGTTTCTGGAAAGGGTGTGTGGACTTGTATATAAATGAGGATAGGCCTGAAATACATTTTCCTCTCTAAAGTATGTTTCAAAGACACACATAACAGCAACTATAATAAGGCAGAACAAATACTAATGTTAAAGTCAGAAATTTCTTTTTCCCTTGACTCAGTGTCTCACTGTGTAGCCCAGGTTAACATCTAATGCTCAACTCTCCTGCCTGTCTCCTGAGTGCTAATATTACAGACATATTATATTATGCAAGGCAGAATCAAACATTTATGAATGAGTCCATAAAGGATTCTTTAGGACACAAGTGCTCAATACAAGAAACCCAGGCTCCCAGACCCATGTGACTTACAACAGGCAAGTTCTTCCCAGCAGCCCTCACCCCAAGGCACTACAGTGAGTAGTCAGGGCCAAAGGAAACTTGAAACAGACAGTGTGGTGGCTATCAGCATACCAAAGAGCAGGCTGGCCTCCAGGCTCTCTCAACAGCACAAGTACCAGTTAAGGAGTCCAAGGCTGGTCCCATCCACCCCCTGCCCCATACTTCTCCAGCTCATGGTCCTGTTCCCAGTTTCTCCTTCTTATATAACCCTGCCATTTCAGCCACGTGCTCTTCCCTGCTCCCTCTCGGGGGTTTCCTCTCCTCTCCCCTTCATCCTCCCTCCCTCCCATCTCGCCCGCTTCTCCTCTCTTCTCTATCTCTTCTTTCTCTCAACTTCCCCACCCCAAGGCCAGGTTCAGTCTACTTTTTCTCTCCCTGCTCTGGACTATTCCAGATGCCTCTGGCTGTTCTTTCCCTCACACCTATAATAAAAACCTTCTTTCTGGGGAGACCTGGAAGGAGACAACATTTGAAATGTAAACAAATAAAAATAATTAATACTTAAAAAAAACCTTCTTTTCAACCATATCTTGGAACCCTCATGTCCTTATTTCATTCAGATGCATATCTCCACTTTGAGGGCACACCCTAGATTGTCACCTTGGGATTCAACTGTATTCCTATTTTATCAGAAATCCTAGGGAGTTTCCAGGAATTAATTGGCTTGGCTTGTAAGGGAAACAAATTACTTAGTAGATCCCACCCTTGATTCCATTTTTCCTCAAAATCTGGACAAGTGTTCAAGCTGTTTATTAAAAAGCAACAATCTGCTGGGCGGTGGTGGCGCACGCCTTTAATCCCAGCACTTGGGAGGCAGAGGCAGGCGGATTTCTGAGTTCAAGGCCAGCCTGGTCTACAAAGTGAGTTCCAGGACAGCCAAGGCTACACAGAGAAACCCTGTCTCGAAAAAAACCAAAAAAAAAAAAGAAAAGAAAAGAAAAAAAAAAAGCAACAACCTAGGGTGAGGAGATAAATTAACTAACATGCTTACCTAACATGCATAGAGCCCGGGATTAGATCCTGAGCATAGTGGTCTTAAAATTTAATAATTCAACAACAAAATTATAATCTGAAATCTTATAATAACTACAATCCTAGCATTAGGGATGTTGAAGCAGAAGGGTCAGAAAAAATTTCAAGGTCATCCTCAAGCACATACGGAGTTGGAGGCTAGCCTGGGGTACAAGTCACGTTGCCTCAAACTCTCTCTCTGTCTCTGTCTCTCTCTCTCTCTCTCTGTCTGTCTCTCTCTCTCTCTCTCTCTCACACACACACACACACACACATTGGAGTTTGGATCCCAGCTTCCAGACTGAGAATCCAGTTCAGTAACTCCAGCTCCAGGAGATCTTCAGACACAAAGACATATAGACACACACACACACCTTAAAATACCCACTTTACCTCTTACACTAAGAGGAGAAAAATAATGACCTCACAATCTAACAATGATCTTCTTAACATATGGATCACAACTGGTTAATAGCTGAACGCTACCTATAGAATCAAAGTCCTAGTTCAAGGAAATATTTCAAAGTGAAGACTGAGACTAAACAATTGATGGTGATAACATCAACTATTATGGCTGAACCACGGTTTGTTATGTGCTATCACTCTGATGAAGTGCTTCCTACACTTAATTTCCACTAACAACCCTGAGAAAAAGACAGTCTTGCCTTTATTTTAAAGAAGAGGAAGCTGAGACGGGTCAGATTTCTTCCTAGATGTGATAAGCAAAGCCCAGGAGTCAGGATGAAGTGCAATGGTTAAGCTCTTCCCTGGGATGCACCAGGTCACAGGTTCAAGCCTCAGCAGGGGAAAGAAAGGTGGTGGTGGTGAGGGGGTGGCTTTGAGGATGAGGGATCTGCTGCTTAACCTGAGTTTGACTTCTGGGAACCATGAGGTGCAGAGAGAGAACCACAAGCACCAAGTGACACAGGTACACCCACATGCATGCACATAACATAAATATATGGAAGGAAAGCCTTTTTTTTTTTTTTTTAAAAAGGAGGGATTACTGGGAGCTGGAGAGATGGCTCAGTGGTTAGGAGCACTGGCTGCTCTTCCAGAGGACCTGGGTTTAATTCCCAGCACCAACATGGCTGCTCACAACTGTCTGTAACTCCAGTTCCAGGGGATCTGACATCCTTACTCACACATATACGTACAGGCAAAACACCAATGTGCATAAAATAGATAGGTAAATCTTTAAAAGAGGTGTTACTATGACATTGGTATCAAAGCCAGTTGTCTAAGTTTGAAGCACATGTCTGCTTTGAATTAGCTGTATTAACTTATGCAAACACCTCGGCTGCATAACCTGTGAGGCAGGTAAAATAATATTGTCCATATCAGATGACACTGTGAAGACTAAATTAGTGTGTAAAGCAGTTAAGAGAACACCTAGTAAGGACTACGTTCGTTCATTATTATCATGGTTAGCATTAACTTGGAGCCATCAGTCACATCCAGATTAGCTCTCCCTAACCCTACCCCCACCACAGGCCAGTTGCCACCACCTCTCCTGCTACCATGTGAAGCTCTGTATTCTTCTTTCTCCCATTTAATCTAAACTTTAAGATCTGTGCCCACGAACCAGGCCTTGTGGCATAAGCCTTGAACCCCAGCACTCTGGAGGCAGAGGCAAGTGGATCTGAGTGCAAGACCAGCCTGGTCTACATAGGGAGTTCCAGCCCAGCCTGGAACCACATAAGGTGAGACCCTGTCTCAAACTCTTCAAGGCATTGTGGTTAGTAAACAGCTCGTTTAAAATGAACCAGGTTAAAAACATAAACCAGTAACCCTAGGCTGTGAAAGGAAGACTGTGAACTTCAGGCTAGCCTGGGCAACTTAGTGAGGCTCTTTTTTAAAAAGTCATTCAAAAGCAGTAAGGCACTAACTATGCATAAACAACATATGAAATGAAGACTGATCAGGAGGTAGTGGGATATTAACACATTCTACACGTGGAAGTGGACGACATTATCATTCTCATCCGTAAAACTACTTTTTTCTAGTCTCTAGAACCACTAAAAACACTTAGAAACAGGCAGTATCGTTCAGCCAGTCACTAAACAGATGCTTAGTATGCACACACTGGCAGTACCTGGCACTGGGCCTGGGCTAGAGTTACAGCATTTAAACTGACACCACCTCTTCCACCGAGCTTACTGCCTGGTGTTGATGCAGAGCGCACATGTGTACTGTGCGTTTAATAAGAGCATTCTGTTAATTATAAAACCCTTTAAACCTCTTACTAAAATATAAGCAAATAAATAAAACAGGGAGACCATTTCAAACTCTTTGAAAGCACTCTTTGAAAGCATTCGTTTTCTTCCTGTCTCCAGGGGCAGTGTTTTGTTGAATGGCACACTTGTGCCCATTCACTTCTGATCTGCTCATACCCCTTTGCACTCTTAAGATAGAGCATACTGTATCAGACTACCAAGAATCAAATAAATGAAATTTAAACCAAAGAGTAACTGCAGTCCCAAAACGTTCAAGGTATGTCTCCAAAGGAGCATAAAATTCACCTAACCTGGCGTGTCACACACCTCCCAAACCGGTTGCCTTTGCCCTTTGAAGAGTTTACAGTCTAACCAAACGGCTTTACATCAATTAAGCGCAGTTCTCCGTCCAAGAAGGACCAGCGACTTGATCTAAAAAGTATTAGCATAGCCCATGACGCAAGGGTCTATGCTGGCTCTCCAGAGGTCCGGGGCTGGAGTCCAAGATCCGGCAGGCAGTCCTAGTCACCTGACAAGGGCCCTACTCTCAGTTCGTCTGAGATAAGCACTTGGTGCTTCCCATCAGCGTGTGCATTCTCACCAGTAAGGCCTCCACCCGCTGGCATACAGCTGTACAAAACAGCAGAGCAATTATGAAAAAGGAAAAAAGTTAATAAAAAAAATTCCCCTTTCACTTTGCAAAATTCACATGCAAAACCGCGCAAAATTCACATGCAAAGCCGCGAGTGCCTCTAAGACCAAGTCTGAGATCCAGAAGAAACAGAAGATATGGTGTTTTGTCAACGGTGAAAGATTAATAGGGTGGCACCGCAGGACTGGATCCAAAGGAAGACCACGGAATGAAGGATCACTACAGAAAAATACAAACCCTAGGAGAGAGTTTCACCAGCGCAAGGTCTTAGAGTCAAAACTCAAATGACCAGAGGACTCTTGGGGACACCCTGCAGAAGGAAGGGGACCCATGCGCTCGCTGAAGCATGGGAGGCCCGGACGTCCAGAACAGCTGCTGCAGGCGAGCAGGGGAGAGGATGCGCGCTCATCGCGCCTGGGACTGGTGGGCTGTGTGCTGGTCCCCAGGCTGCAAAGAGGATGGGAAGGCAGAAGGGAGATTCGGGGTGCTGGCACCGCAGGGCTCGGTCGGGGAGGGCTGCACACGCGGCTCCGGGGCTCGGGCTCCGCTACTCACCTCTCCGAATTGGAAAGCCGAGACGATGGTGACAACGACGCCCACGAAGCAGACGTAGAGCCCATACCTGTGGGATAGGCAGGTATAGGTCTGTCTCTGCAGGAGCTTAAGCAGCATCACCCCAGCCCCGCCACCCCACGCCGGGAGGAGCCCGCGCCGCGCCACCGCCTCAGCGAGCCGCCATTCAGGGGCCCCCGGCCGCGCCGCCGCGCTTAGCTCACAGCTCCCGGCTGCCGCGCATTGTCGCTCCGGCGACCGACGGCCCGCTGGGCTCCACGCCGCGGCCGCCGCTTCCGGGAGCCCGGAGCCCACGCCCTCGGCGCGGCGGAGGCGGACCCAGGGCCCGCAAGGCGCCGGGCACCACCCGGGGTTGGCTTCGGGGAGGCGGCGGCGGGTCGCCAGCGCCGCCTGGAGGGCGGAGGGGCAAGGGCAGGCGCGCGCCCTCCCGTCTGCGCGTGCGCTGCGGTCCCTGCCCTCTAGGCCCTCTGCCCAGTGCTCGGTGGGACCCACCCAATGCACAGGTAACCAACCTCGTCTGTCCCCTGCCGATTGGGCAATCCTGCTGAACCAAAAAAAACACAGCTCCTGTCTCAAGTTTATCTTTGGGAGAAAATCTGAAAGACCGTGGTTAGGGAATGCACATTCGGCTTGCCCCAAATGACATAATGTAATTTAGACGTTCTTACCCGAGGTTTAATTAGTTTGGGAAAAACAAAGTCACTAATCAAGGCATTTACTAAGCACTGTTTTGAGGTCACAGGTAGGCAGATTGTGGCAAAGCAGGAAAAACTAACGGGTTTAGATACTATCTGTTGCCTTAGCTTTTGATGGGTGATCTGCTAAGAACACATATTATTGTTTTTGTTTTCCTTTCTATATTTAGTTATTTGCGTGTATGTTTGTGCATGCACAGGAACTCCTGTGTGTGTGTGTAGGGTGAGGGTCAGTCATTCTGTCCCTCCATGCTGTGGGTTCAGGGGATTGAACTCAGGTGGTCAGACTTGAAAGTACCTTAACCTGCTGAGCCATTTCAGGGACCGTCAACTACAACTGAAGAATTGTATAGTCACCAGGTTATGAGCTCAGACATAGAGATGAGAGTGGCTTAAACCAAAAGAAACCCAAGATAGTTTGGCTCTGGTCTGCAACAATTGTGTCTCTCCATAATCACAACTGCAACTTACAATGCCAGGAATATTTTTGCTCACACCAACTTTATCTGGACTGGGAAGTTCCTCAGTAGTAGAGTATCTGCCTAACATGGAGGAAGACCTACATTCACTCCCAGCACCAAAAAGAAGACAAAGTAAACATTACCAACAAAATACCTTTTCTGTACTTAACTGGGAAACCATGATTTGTATAGGACACTTAAAGAAGATGCTGTAGGGAACCCCAAGCTGACCCCTTACAGACCATCGTATTGTTTGAGAGAACTTTTGGGTGAATATTCTGAACTTTACTCATTCAGTGTGTGTGTGTGTGTGTGTCACAACTTTAATCCCAGCACTGAGGAAGCTGGTGTCTGAATTTAAAGCAAACTGGATCTGCATAGCAAACTAGGCAAGGCTGGATAGTGAGACACTGTCTAGAGATTAATTAACTAATTTTAAAATAAAGAACTTTCTCTTAAAGGCAGTGAAGAATGTTAACAAAAATCCAACACATCTTAGGGAAGTTCTGAGGCAGTAAAATGGGACCATTGACAGCGGAGTTACCAGACACAGAGTACCAAGTTAAATCTGAATTTCAGAAAAATAAAGTGAATCTTAAAAGGAAATCAACAAACATCTCAGTACATACCATAAAATTTGGGGGACATACATTATTTGTTATACATTTGCACATTTATCTGAATGGCCTATATTCTGATCTACTATAGACATCTAAGCCACTTGGTCAGTCATAAGGATGTCCATCCATGGCTCCAGGCTAGGGCCTGGAAAGTCTGTTTGACTCAGAGATGAACTAGGCTGCCTGTCTATCCGAAGATGTAAAACAACATTCTCCAATTAATGTTATCAGAACAAAACAAATGTCTATCCCTTTACATTCCCTACACCAGCTTTTTCGAGGTACTCAAAATCCAGGAGAAAAGAAGAATTTTGCTTCAGGAATTATAACCTTTAAAAAAAAAAAATCTCTTTTAGCCAAGCAGTGGTAGTGATGCATGCCTTTAACCTCAACTGCTTGAAAGGCAGAGACAGGCAGATCTTTGAGTTCAAGGCCAGGCTGGTCTTCACAGTAAGTTCCAGGACAGCTAGAGCTACACAGAGAAATTCTGTCTTGAAAAACAAAACAAACCAACAAATAAAAATCGCTTTTCATTGTCTCCTTCAGTTGTACTTAATGAAAAACCTAAAAAAAAAAAAAAAAAAAAAAAAAAAAGCTAATTGCTTTGGAAATGTGTGACCTTTCTTACTAATGAGACAAGTGCAAAGGTTATCATAATTATGGTTTTGATTAATTGAATTGGCATTGCTTATAAAAAGAAACTGGAGGTGGTGGCGCACGCCTTTAATCCCAGCACTTGGGAGGCAGAGGCAGGCGGATTTCTGAGTTCGAGGCCAGCCTGGTCTACAGAGTGAGTTCCAGGACAGCCAGAGCTACACAGAGAAACCCTGTCTCGAAAAACCAAAAAAAAAAAAAAAAAAAAGAAACTGGAATGTTGTAGAGAATTAACTAAATTTTCGGGTCAAATTTACTTGGAGAATTGTTTGAGCCTACCTGGGACGGTTTTCTCTCTCTCTCTCTCTCTCTCTCTCTCTCTCTCTCTCTCTCTCTTCTCTCTCTCTCTCTCTCTCTCTGTCTTCCCCTTCCCCCTGGTATGGGAAATTACAGTCATTCAGAAATCTCAGTTGCAGTGTATATCATAGTGCACACCTGTAAAGCACTTGGGATGTTGAGGCAAGAAGATTATAAATTCAAAGCCAATCTGGTCTTCATAGTGAGACCCTGTCAATAAGGAAAAGAAAATTAAAACGAAACCCCTCAGTTTTCTACTTTGTTTCATTTGTGTATCCTATTTCAGTTTATCCTATTTCACCTAAAGTTTTTGTTTGTTTTGTTGGTTCCTTTCGGAATTACTACCTTTTTTTTTTTTTTTTAGTTTAGTTTAGTTTGTTTTTTTGTTTGGCAGCAGCGGGGAGGGGGTGGGGGGGGAAGAGGAGGGGATGGGAGTGGGGGAGGCTGGAAGGTAGGGGTGTGGAAGATGTTGAAACAATGTCTCAAGTTGCCCCAGCTGGGTTCTAACGCCCAAAGTAGCCAGGCAAGCCTTGAACTTCCTCCCTTAAACTTCCCTCCCCTCCCTTCCAACTGGGGTTACAGGGCCGCTCTACCGCCCACCTCTTTTTTCAGGCTTTCTAGTTCAATGTTTTGTTCCTTTATCTTTGTCATCGCCATTCTTCTTATTCTTGGTTTGTTCTGATGTTCTTGACTGTGTTTCTCAAACTTGATACTTAGTTCATTTCCCCCCCCAGTATGTTTGTTCTTGTAGTGCCAAGTTGACTGAACCCTGGGCCTCCTGCACTGTTTCTTACAAACCTTCTCAAAAGTTTAGATGTCCCGCTAAGCACCGATCTTTATTGCCTCTCATTGAGATGCCTCTCAATCGCTTCTAACTGAGAATGGAGGGAGGTGTTGCTGCTTCAGGTGTCAGGCCTGGGGCACCCGATGTCTGTGTCTCCATCCAGGGAAGGACGGCAGAGAGAGAGATCAACAAACCCACGCCAAGATGGCAACAGCGTGATAAGATTGTTTTCTGGGCATACATTGCTGGGGCAGATCACTGCGGCCGTTCTCACATACGTGCACACCAATTTACCATGCAGCCAGAGAAATACAAAGCAAACGCTACACACTAGATTCCCTAAGAAGCCACAGCCTGTTCCTACAATATGCCTCCACTGCCCCCTACTGGCCAGGATTAATACCACACTCACGGCAACGGCTATGACCATTAACACACTGCTGGTTTTCAGAGGCACACATTTGGAGCAGAAAGTCATCAACCCATTCCTGGCCCAACGCTGAAGGCCGTTCTGATCTATACAATCAGAACTTGCCTCAGCCAACAATACCCCGTCTTCCCTCTACTCTGACACCGTAATCAACACAGAAGACTCGTGAGCTCAAAACCAGCTTAGTGGCAGATCCCAAGGGTTCAGTGCCCAACACTGGGCCCTCTGTTTAGATGCCAGCCAAGCCCCCAGGTTTCTCAGTGCTTATGGACCCAGTACAAACGGGAGTTTCTGCAGTCCCTGCAACCGGTATCTCACCAGGTGCTTGAGCAGCTCCGCTGAACCCCAGAATAACTTTCTTACATTGCTGCTTCATTATAGTGAGTGTTACAAAGGCTACAAACTGGCCAAGTGTGCCTGTTAGCTTTTTGTCTACTAGACAGGCTATAGTCACCTGGGAAGAGGGGCTCAACTGGGAAAATGCCTCCATCGGATTGGCTTGTGGGCATGTGTGCAAGGCGTTTTCTTGACTAATAATGGATATGGGAGGGCCCTGAGCACTCTCGGCAGTATCTCCCTGAGCAGATGGATCCATCCTGCAAAAGCAAGCAAGCTGAGCAAGCTGTAGGCAGCAAGCCAGTAATTCGAGCTCCTCCAGGTTCCTAGCTTGAATTCCTGGTGTAGCTTCCATGGCTGACTGACTACAATCTGTAAGGTGAACAAACCCATTTTCCCCCACAGTGCTTTATCAAACAACAGAGATGCAAACTAAGTAAGCAGCATGGTGGTTCACACCTGCACAGTCTCAGCCCTCAGGAGGCAGAGGCAGAAGATCACAAATTTGAGGCTACCCTGGCTGGATATTAAGACCTGGCATCTCAGAAAACCACCGTCTAAGGAATAGCATGTTTGCCAATCATGTGCAGGCTCTGAGTTTGATACCCACAACCACCAGAAAGAAAAGAAGGATAAAAATAAAGAGATGGAAAGGGGAAGGGATCTGTAGGCCTCTTCAGGTGTACCAACTCGTAGGAACCAGAATGTGTTCAGCTACCCAGAAACCCTCTGACCCGATCCCTTTGGGATTTTATAGAGACTTCATCTCACAGATGTGATTCCTTCTAGACTGGAAGGGGAAGCCAACAAGGTCTATCTGTTCCGATTCCCCTTCCTCTCTCTAGGTAGCCTCTCTTCCTTCAGGTAGTGGGCAGTGCCCCACTGGATGGGGAGAGTCTATGATCTAGTGTTAAAAAGCATAGGTTAGCGGGGCAGTGGTGGCACACGCCTTTAATCCCAGCACTTGGAAGGCAGAGGCAGGTGGATTTCTGAGTTCAAGGCCAGCCTGGTATACAGAGTGAGTTCCAGGACAGCCAGGGCTATTCAGAGAAACCCTGTCTCAAACAAAACAAAACAAAACAAAACAAAACAAAACAAAACAAAACAAAACAAATGAACAAACAAACAAAACATAAGTTAGAGAATTTGTTTTTCATTTATTGGTTTATTGATTGATTTGGTAAAGAAAAACTGTAACCCAGGTTAGCATTGTAGTCCAGGCTAGCTCTGAACTTACTTTTGCCTCAGCTTCTGGAACTTTGGAATCACAAGTATGTGATTCTACCCATTCAGAGACATTTTCTTTAGGTCGGCTGTGTTAATTGACCAAAATGCCCAACAAAAACAATTCAACGGAAGGAAAGTTTCTTCCCCTAGGGATTTCAAAGACATTTCAACCTGCCATGGTGGTCAGGAATGTGAGGTGGCAACTTTCCCATGGCACCAACCAGGAAGCAGAAAGCACACTGGAACCTGGGGGGCAGGGTGGAGGTGAGTGGTTGGGGGTGGGTGGGTGAGGGAGCATAACCTTCAAAGGCCAACCCCTAGTGGCCTACTTAGGCAGGCAGGCCTTAACACTCTTCAGCATTCAGCATTCAAAGCAGGCACCAATTGGAAACAGAATATTTAAGACAAGAGGCAGGAGGGACCTTTTGGATTTCTCTGACTTTTGGATACCCACTTATGCTATGCCTGCAGAACTATCCACTCTAATGTGTTCACTCTTTAGTCTGGTACTCCAGCTTCTCTTTGCACTACTCTCCTAGAACTCTGGGTGAAGATTGCCAGTGTCCACCAGTCTGACCCAAATCATCTGCCCCTTCTCCTTCCTCAGATTCCGTGTCAGTGTTTGCTCCACAGTGATCTCCCTACTTCTAAGGGCACCACCATTTCCCAAGCTCCTAGCTCTTGTCTTCATGTAGATATCCCTCAGACACTTCAGACTATATATTCTAAAAAGAAACTCCCAACCCCACCACATTTATCTCCTCTAGCTTTATTAATGATTAAAATTCCCAAGCCTTTGAGGCAAGAAAAAGCTCCATCCCCTAAATTGTTTTTCTTATCGCTCTCAAAAAGTTGACAACCAAATCCTTTTCCTCCACCTACAAGTGGAGGAAATAATAATCTTAAGTTATATGCTTAGCGGTTCTTTTGTTTTTACACAGGTTCTCATACAGTCCAGTCTGGCCTCGGACTTGCAGTGTAGCTAAAAGCTGGTGCTGAATCCTGATTTTCCTGCCTTTGTTCTCCAAGTCCTGGGACTCAGGCAACCACCACATCAAGCTAATATTTCTTAAAACTATTCACCTTTAACCCCCAATGCTATCTCTAGTGAGATAGTGCTGTCTCTATCCTTTTCGAGTTGCTGTAATTATCACCACAAAATCAACCAGTCAAATAACGATACCACCCTATGACCTAACTCTCCTTACTGTTTTTCTTGGTAAATATCCATCCTTCTCTTCTCCCAGCCTTGTGTGTTCATTCCTGCCAGGTAGCTTCTCCTAAACAAATCAGACCTGGGGGTCAAATAAGACCTAGTAGCTTCTCCTAGACAAATAAGGTTCATTTGAGCACCACGACCTTGTTTTCAGGAACTGGGTGTTCCCTTTGTGTATCCTCAATCACAAATTTTAAAAAATCACTCAATCAATGTGTTTTTATTTTATTTTATTTTATTTATTTTAAAGATTTATTTATTTATTTTATGCATATGAGTATACCACCATTGTTCTCTTCAGACGCACCAGAAGAGGGCATAGACCCCATTACAGATGGTTGTGAGCCACCATGTGGTTGCTGGGAATTGAACTCAGGACCTCTGGAAGAGCAGTCAGTGCACTTAACCGCTGAGCCATCTCTCCAGCCCAATCAATGTGTTTTTAAATGAACTAATTATCTCACATTCTGGGTTATTGTGTACTCAATAAAACATTAATCATAAAGTAAAATAAAATACATCAGTAAAAAAATCTCTCCCTCTAAAGGTCGTTTTGAACATTTTGGATTCTTATTTGTGGATATGTCTTTTTGGCATGTATGCACACGAGTGGCCCATGGAGAACAGAAAAGGAATTGAATCAGCTGGAACTGGAGCTATGGGCAGTTATAAGCTGCCTGGTACAGGTACTGGTTGTTGAACTCTGGTCCTCTTCCAGAGCAGCAAACTTCCGAGCCATCTCTCCAGCCCCCGACCCCAAACTTGCTTTGATTGGAAATGGGAGTCAAGCAGTTGCTGCTGCCTGCCCTGATGTTCCCGTCATTTTTCTCGGCCCTTTTCAACTTTTCAAGTTTCTTTTTAAGTGTGTGTGTGTGTGTGTGTGTGTGTGTGTGTGTGTGTGTGTGTACCCAAGCACATATGGAAAATTTATGGGAATCAGTTTGCTCCATTTTCCCTGTGGGTCTCTGGTGTCAAACTTGGGTCTCACTCAGGCTTGGTGACGAATACCTTTACCCACAGAGCCACCTTGCTGGCCTCTTTCCAAGTGCTGCTCAATGCTTATAGACTATCAAGAGACAAGACACCTAGCAGAGACCTTTCCTTCCTCTCCACGAGGTCTGTACCACATTAAACCTCTTATGGTAGGACTGGAGAGATGGCTCAGAGGTTAAGAGCACTGGCTGCTCTTCCAGAGGTCCTGAATTCAATTCCCAGCAACCACGTGGTGACTCACAACCATCTGTAATGGGATCTGATGCCCTCTTCTGGTGTTTCTCAAGACAGCTACAGTGTACTCACATGCATAAAATAAAATAAATAAATGAAATAAAATCTTTTTTAAAAACCCTCTTATTTATGGGACACTAACGGGCAGATGAGCAGTGTGGTCTTGGTCGTTATAAACGGGAGCGCTACTCCTCAAGATTTCCATAGACATGACACTGAACATGAATCTCACCTAATAGAAAAGTCCTACGTATGTTGAAGTCAGTAAAGATTTGAGGCTAGATAGTATAAATTTGAAACTCAGTCTAAGTTCCTATATTTGGGACTTAGAAACTGTGCATAAGGGAAGAAGAGGAGAAAACTGACCTCTTAAAACTTACAGGAAATTCTCATCGTCATTGTCATAATGGAAATCCCCAGGTTTCTCAGAAGTACTTTTTCATAATTTTAATAAAAACCACTTGCCAGAGATTATTATGAAATTGAGGAAGCCTGAGATACAATTGCCCTAAATGGCAATGCCATGAACAACTGAGTTGTCATTACAGTGGTCACTAAGGACTTAGATTCTCTGTCTCTTTGAGGAGCTGACATTTCTAAAACTCCCGTGTCTCCTTCAAATTTATTTGTTGTTAATGTGTGTGTATGTGTGTTTACTGCCTGTATGTCTGTGTACCACATTCATACCTGGTGTCTATCCAGGGCAGAACAGGGGACCAGATCTCTTGGAACTGGAGTACAGCTACAGGTAGTTGTAAACTGCCAAGTGGGTTCTAGAAATCGAACCCAGGACCTATGGAACAGCAGCCAGCCAGTGTTCTTATCCACTGAGCCATCTCTTCAACCCTGAAGATTTATTTTCATTTTATTGTATGTGTGTGGGTGTTTTGCTTGCATGTATCACTCTGCAAACATGCATGCAGTGCCTGTGGAGGCCAGAAGAGGGAGTTGTATCCTCTGTAACTAGAGTGACAGTTGCTTTCTATGCTCAGTGGCATGCTGCCTCTTATCAGATAGATACTGATGAGCAGCTGGCATGTACAGATGTATAAAGTCAGATTGTCTTGGTAAAAGGATTAAACTAGTATCAAGCATTCACTTTCATATAAAGTTTCAACAAACATTTATTAATTAATCAATGTGTGTCAGTTATTGGCATTGGAGATAGAAATTTAGCAAATTCATTCTTACACTCAAAGACTTTATAACCCAGTTGGTAGTCTAACATATCAACATTGGGGAATAGGAAATAGAAATAGCCTTGGGATGCAAAGACGTGGCTTAAAGGGAAAGCATCTGGGTTGGTAGGGAAGATGTCCTGAAGAAGGCTGTTTCTGAGGCAAATGGCTCAACAAATGCTCAAGAAACACTTGCATCCAGCATGGCTTCACATTTGCAAGCACAACCATGAATGAGCCTACACAGAGGAGACAGCCTCAAGAAAGAACAGTGGTAAGCAGAGTAACATTCTAAAAAGAGACAAGTCCACATTGGGGGAGTTAACGATATAAAATAAGTGAGTACAGATTAGAGGCCAGAAAAAAATCAAGCTCACTGTGTAATCTCTAAAACATGTGACTTGTTGAAATCCTGACTTCCTATACTGAAGAGCGGCTTCCCTGCATATCTGGGAACAAACCCAGAACCCCACAGCTCAGGGACCTCCCCATGGAAAATATATACAAGTGTGTGCATGCAGGAACATGCATGTATATACAACACACACACACACACACAGCATCAGTCACTCACATAGTGACTGTTGATAGCCTTCTCTGGTCCCAGTCTTAACTCCCTATTTTGAAAGGATCCTTTCCTGAAAATTCCAATGCATGTAAAGGATTCTATGCAGTCCCCATCTTCAAGAGCACATTTAAAATTTCTTCTGAACACAAAAAGAAAGCATGCACAAGGCCCCGGGTTGGAGCCCCAGCATCACATACAACGGAGGAGACTAGAGTTAATAACATAGATGATTGCGGTGGATAATATTGTCAGCTTGACAAAATCCAGAATCACAGAGGAGACAAACCTCTGACACACCTGTGAGGGACTGTCTAGATGGGGATTAATTGAAGTGGGAAGGACCTACCCTGAATGTGTGGAGCACCATCCCACAGGCCAGGGTTCTGGGCTGTGTAGATAGGAGAAATTACCTGAACACAAGCATTTCCTTGCTTTTTGTGGACACGATAGAGCCAGTTGCCTCGGGCTCTTGCACCTTGACTTCTCAGCCTTGGTGGACTGTACCCTCAAACTGTGAGCCAAAATACTCCCCCCCCCTTAAGTTGCTTTTTATCAGCGTGTTATATTTCAGAGACAGGAAAAGAAGCCAGTACCATGATGCTCTCTAAGGCAGTGGTGCTTGCTTCCACGTAAAGTGGTGCACATACAAGCAGTGGTGCACATACAAGTGGTATGTGGTGCACATACAAGCAGTGGTGCACATACAAGTGGTATGTGGTGCACATACAAGCAAATAAAGGTGCTTCAAAGGACTCTCTGAATAACGACAGTGGCTCTACTTGAAAAAGACCATTTTAGTATTTTTCTTAGATATATAAAAGTGTGGGTGTAATTGACATTTTATTCCTCCTCCTTTTCTTCTTAGATTGGTTTCTTTTGTCCTTTCTTTCTTCCTTACCCTTCTTTCCTTCTTTCCTTCCTTCCTCTACCTTCTTCCCTTCTCCTCTTCCTCTTCTCATTCTCTTCCCCCACCTCCTCCCCTCTCCTCTTTTGTTTTTGAGACAGGGTTTTATAATCTAGTTTAGGTTGGCTTCAAACTGTTGGGGTTTGGCCTGGTGATGCTATGTACTCAGATGCTAAATTCTGAACCCCAGGATCTGGTTGCCATCCAGACGAGAGTGTCCTCATGTAGACCAGACTTGTTATGTGTTAGTTACTCTATTCATGCTGTGCCAAAATACCAGACAGGAGCAACCTGAATAAGAGAAGGTCTTTTAGGCTTATGGTTTCAGGGAAAGGCATCTTGGCAGGGAAGGCAGGGTGGGGTGGCTCAGTCAGTACTTGTAGTAAGGTGAGCTGACGTTCTTACAGTAGCTGACCAGGAAACTTAGTGAGCATGTGAAACCACGAGCTCAAAGGCCCAGAGTTGGGATCATCTGTTGTGCACTGTGTCAAGGTTGTCTTTGTATGAAGCATCACTGTCGGGGTCGAGCCTCCACACAGGATCGGAGTTCTCAACTAGAAGCAGGGATATCTGGAAGGTGCATAATAAACAGACACAGAGAACTTTTGGGTACAACTGACAGGCAATTTTTTTTTTTTTTGGTTTTTCAAGACAGGGTTTCTCTGTGTAGCCCTGGCTGTCCTGGAACTCACTTGGTAGACCAGGCTGGCCTCGAACTCAGAAATCCGCCTGCCTCTGCCTCCCAAGTGCTGGGATTAAAGGCGTGTGCCACCACCGCCCGGTGACAGGCAATTTTTTAAGGCTTAAAGTTGTTCTCTCTCTCTCAGCTTGAAGCTGTATGTACTTTTGCTCTCTCTTTGGGCTGTGGGTTGTGCTCTCTCGTTCACTCCCCTTCTCACACTCACACATTCACTCTGTGTGTTCCTTTTCTTCTTCCACACACACTCTCTCCTCACCCTCTCCCTCACACTCCACAGTCTCTCCTCACACTCTCCCTTCACTCTCTTCACACCTCTCTCTCCACACACTCTCCTTTCACTCACCTCACGCATGCCTCATGTGCACCTCACTCTCTATCCACTTGCTTTCTCGCCTTTCTCTTGCCCCAGCTTTTATTGGCACTCTAAAAGCATGTAGAAAAAAAGACATTGTATAATTATTGCCAAATCAAATTCAAAAGAATAACCATGTCCCACAAAGAATCACGAATTACAATTGTTCCCAAAGTTTCAAGCTTCCTCTATTCCCAGGCCTGTGACCAAAATAATAATAATTGCAAACTTATCATTTAAACTTTAACGTTTGACTTATTATACTTCAGAGCCCAGAGCCCCAAGGTCAGCTACATGCATTTTCCTGTGAAGCTCTAATGATAAATGACATGGGCAAAGATGCCAGGCAGTAGCCAGAAAGAGTCAAGTTAACCCTTAACTCAGCAGTTCTGCTAGCTTTCTGTTTCTGCACATTGTACACAATGACTCTCCTAAGAGTCCCAGTGTTTTGACTTAGTTTTACTAATATATAATTTTATACACTCTATACTTGCTTATCCAGGAACCACTCTAAAATGTTGTACAAAATGTATTTCATAACTTCAATAGTTTTTTCCTGTCTCAGGGTCCCAATGTTGGCTCTGTTTCATTTTCTACTAATTTCTTCAAACTTTCTTTGCAAGTCAAACACTAATCTGAAACTGCCATTGTGCAGTTATTGCACTGTTTCCAAGATGAGAGCACACAGCATGCACCTGGGCCATTTGGACTGTGCCTCAATTTTTAATTGTCTAAGAATCATTACATCAAGGAACATCTAGTTTCACAGAATTCACCAGAGCAGAAGGAAAAGGAAGTAGAAAGTCAGATATAATAGAATAATTATGCACACCAAGGCCAACTGAAAAGCAGTCACGCACAAATAAAATCTATACAGCTGTTGTCCAGGGCTAAAGTTAGGAGAAATGGGCACAACTGTTTTTTACAAAGAGCTGCCATGGGCTACTAAGATGTCTCCATCCTGGTCTATTTCAGGCAGTCCCTTATTTCAGATGGCAGGTCCCCTGGAGGGATGTGTCTTCTGCTTCTCAGGGTCCTAGATGCTGTCCTTTTTTACAAGGAGCTGCCATGGGCTTCTGAGATGTCTCCATCCCAGCCTGCTGTGGGCAGTCCCTGTCATGGTATGCTGTCCCCAGCACATCGCCTGTCTCAGTGTTTTATAAACAACTTCTCCATCACCTTCTGATTGGTTTAATAAAGAGCTGATGGCCCGTAGCGAAACAAGAGAGAATAGACAGGACTTCTGGGCAGAGATGCAGGTACTCAGGAGGTAATGAGCCACGTGGCAGGACATAGATTAGTATAAATGGGCCAATTTAAGCGTGGGAGCTAGTTGGGAACAAGCCTAAGCAAAGGCCAAGCTTTCAGAATTCACCACTTGGGTGGCTGGAGTTTTCTGCCTCCATCACATACTTACATAAAGTGGTCCTGATGTTGCTAGTGGTGCCTGTGCTTCAGCTTCTCTCTTAACCCAGTTAGCTCCCAAATAATTGAGACTGGACTACTATATTTATTTTACAGCTTTAAGGGCACAACAACTGAGCAGTGTTGCTCTATTTTAATTCCCTAAACTAATCTGGCTACCCCCCAGCCAAAATCCCTGATACTTGCACTTTAGTGCTGATCTGGCTCTCTGGGCTCCAGGTGTTTTCTCCCCGCAGGGCTGATAACCACTTCTTCTCTCCCACCCTTCTCTCCCACTTCTTCCTCCATAGGAGGAAGTTCAGCCCTTTTCTCTCCCCTGATCAGTCATGGACCAATCAGCTAGGTTTATTGACCGACCAGGAAATAATTGAGGAGCAATGTTAACACAACACTGAGACAGGAGATCCTTAGAATAAGGATTGCAACTAGATATGGGGGCACTGAAGCCAGCATTTGGATAATACGAGGATAATCTCTACCCAGTGCACAATGACATCACGCCTATATTATGTACTCTGTGTGTGTGCCTGTCTTAGCATTTTACTACTGTGAACAGACACCATGGCCAAGGCAAATCTTATAAGGACAACATTTAATTGGGGCTCATTTACAGGATCAGAGGTCCAGTCCATTATCATCAAGGTGGGAGCATGGCAGTATCCAGGTAGGCATAGTGCAGGAGGAGCTGAGAGTTCTACATCTTCATCTGAAGGCTGCTAGCAGAACTTTCAGGCAGCTAGGATGAGGCTCTTAAAGCCCACACCCACAGTGACACACCTATTCTAACAAGGCTACACCTTCTAATAGTGCAGCTCCCTGGGCCGAGCATATACAAACCATCACAGTGCCCTAACCTGAAACTTCAGTGGGATGGTATTAGATGGAAAAAGCCTTTGGGGACAAGTTAAGTCATGGGGATAGAGCCCTCCTGATGGAAGTGCCCTGTATTATGCAGGGTTCTCAAAAGGAACAGAACAGATAAAATGCGTGTGTATTATAAAAGCCATGGGCTAAGTAAATGGTCCAACGATGGCTGTTTACAAAGTGTAAAGGCAGAGAACACAACAGCTGCTCAGTCTATGAGGCTGGGGGTGAGGGGTGTGAGTGGTGTCAGCAGCTCTGATTTGGGCTAAAGGCCTTGAAGATGGCAGAGAGCCGAGGAAGATAGAGTCTGATGTCAGCAAAGGACTGCAGAAGGGCCAACAGGGATCCATGCAAGCATGCTCACCAACGAGGAGCAAAGGCAGGCAGGCAAGCAAGATGGCTTTCTTCTTCATACCTCCTTATATGCGGGCCTCACTCAGAAGGGACAGGTCATTTCAGGGAGAGTCTTCTCACCTTGGCTAATCCTTTCTGGAAATGCTTTTACACACCTGCCTAAGAGTCTTGTCTCTTCGAGGATTCCAGATCCTTCTTGATGACCAGTATTACTCAGCACAATATTACCCAGATTTTTAGAAGAAAACACCAAAACACCAAGGTTCCTGATACGTAAAGATACAACAAGAGGGTGAACACTAGGAATTAGGTGCTTACCAGACACTGGATCTGCTAATATTAGGATCTTGGATGTGTGACAGACAGCTCTTCCAATATAAACCAAGAGACTTAAAATATATGAAAATGTTTTTGTTTTGTTTGAGATGGGGTCTCATGTAATCCAGGATGTCCTCAGCCTCCCTATATATCAGAGGCTAATCTTGAACTTTGGATCCTTCTGCTTTCACATCCCAACACTGGGATTACAAAGGCCACCATTCCTGACTTGAGGGGTGAAATTAGGAACATGAGAGGCTTACTGCTGGGGAGAAGCTTACCGTGGGGAGAAGCTTACCGCAGGGGTTGTGATTTGGTAGAAGTGTATGTGGTTGGCATTTACAAAGCTCTAGGTTCAATCTCTGGAACAAATTTTCTCTCTCTCTCTCTCTCTCTCTCTCTCTCTCTCTCTCTCTCTCTCTTGTGTGTGTGTGTGTGTGTGTGTTGTGTGTGTGTGAGTGTGTTCTGTTTTGTTTGTTTGAGAACAGGGTCTTGTTATATAAGTCAGGCTGGCTAGGAGCCAACCTGTTTCAGCCTGTCAAGTGCTGTGACCGTGGATGTGTGTGATCACACCTGCCTCCCTTTATGTCTTTCATGAAGTATTTGAACCAAGAAAGTGAAACTGATCTGGTATTTCAAGGGTGAAAAATTCTCCATCTTTTGATCTTATGTCAGATTGCAGGAAGAAAAAAAAAAAAAAGACAGTGTTTTGTAAGCAATGTAGACCAGGTCATGGTATGTAGTGGTCAAACTTCAGAGAACATTCGGTCCTTCCAAACTCTGACCTCCGTTTTTCTCCTAAAATAGAAAGGATACCACACAGACTTAAGTATGCAATTTTGCTTTTGTTTTTATTTCTTATTGTTTTGACATAGAATCTTATTTGTAACCCAGGCTAGCCACAAACTTGTGGCAATCCTTTCTATCTCAGTTTCTTGAGTGCTGGTATTACAGGCATATGCCACCTTTACAAAGCTCTAGGTTCAATCTCTGGAACAAATTTTCTCTCTCTCTCTCTCTCTCTCTCTCTCTCTCTCTCTCTCTCTCTCTCTCTCTCTGTGTGTGTGTGTGTGTGTGTGTGTGTGTGTGTGAGTGAGTGTGTTCTTCTGTTTTGTTTGTTTGAGAACAGGGTCTTGTTATATAAGTCAGGCTGGCTAGGTCACAGCCTGTCAAGTGCTGTGACCGTGGATGTGTGTGATCACACCTGCCTCCCTTTATGTCTTTCATGAAGTATTTAAACCAAGAAACTGGCTTCCTCCTCCCAGTCTTGGGGAAATTTTAATTATAAAATTTACCATCAGGGAGGAACTAAGCCCTGACACTGAGAAATTTACTACCAAATGGCATGCCTTTCTCCTAAGACAATCCCTTCCCCATTTCCTTGTCCCATTAACAGTTTGAAAGATGTTCATACTTTTCTCAAAATAGAGTTCCTTAAATCTTCAGCTCATGTTGCCTGCCAAGTGTATGATTAAGTGGTATCTGTTGTGTTGTAAAGTTTCTCGTGTAGGAAATCTTTCTTTGCTTGCAACTCTTAGAGGCAAGTCTCTCCATCCTAAAACTAGGGAGCCAAAGCACACTGGGACATTTCAGCCTGTTTCCCTTCCTAGCGTTTCCATTTCCAGGAGGTTCATACTCTTAGCCAAGCCATGGGTCAGAGACCAAAAGCAGGTTCTGAATGTCCCCACAACAGGCTAACTTGAGTGAAGTCAACTAACTTCCTTGTGAAAGAGTCTCTGGCCTCAAGCTTTTCTATGGTAGCAATGTTTCTCTGGAAAGACCTTAGAGACTTCTTAATTTTAAGGAGTCTGTGTTTCTTTTCAATATTTTTATGACACGAAACAGCCTTATTGACTCCTGAAGAAACTGAGTCACTTAATGAGGCCAGTCCTTGCCTCTGTCTCCTCTCCCCTCTCCACCTCCTCCTCCTTCTCCCTCCCCCCTCTCTCTCTCTGAGATACGGTTTCTCTTTGTAGCTCTGCCTGTCCTGGACTCTCTTTGTGGACCAGGCTGGCCTCGAACTCACAGACACCTGCCTCTGCCTCCGGAGTGTGGAATTAATCAGTCATTTTCTATCAGGTTTCTAAATTTTTCCTGCTTATTGGCCCATCTTGCCTCAACTTCTAAAGCTTTAAAAAACTTCACAGAAGCAAGGCATGATGATAGCAGTCCAAACTTGACTAAGGAAGGAAGGAGAAAAGGAGAAGAGAGAGAGAGAAAAATGGGTGGCTTGCTCTTTTAATCCCAGCGCTTGGGAGGCAGAGGCAGGTGGCTGAGTTTAAGGCCAGCCTGGTCTACAAAGTGGACAACCAGAGTACATAATGAGACCCTGCTCACCCCCTTCCCCCACCCAAAACAAGTAAAACCAACCAACCAACCAAACAAACAAACACAAAAAAGGAAAGAGAAAGGAATGGAGAAGGAAGAAAGGAAGGCACCTTCCAGGGTTCTTGAGACATGTGATATGAGACTTCCTGTTTTTTCAGCTGCATTGTGACAGACTTTTTCCTTCTAGGCATGGTGGTTTCCTCTTCTCTAGTTTTGCTCTGCTCATCCCAGGGTTTATCCTCGATCTGGGATCTTGTTTCATCAAAGTAGCTATGGGACTCTTTTTGTTTTGTTTTGTTTTTTTGTTTTTGTTTTGTTTTTTCTAGAGAGGGTTTCTCTGTGTAACCCTGGCTGTCCTGGAACTCACTCTGTAGACCAGGCTGGCCTCGAACTCAGAAATCCACCTGCCTCTGCCTCCCAAGTGCTGGGATTAAAGGCGTGCGCCACCACTGCTCAGCAGGATTTTTTTTTTTTTTTTTTTTTGTATACTTGAAATATGGCTAACTCAAATTGAAATCTTTCCTAGATATGAAATATACATCATTTCAAAGACTTGATGAGAGAAAAAGACTGTTGAGTAGATGACTTCTGACCTCATTAGTTTGCCCTCCATTTTGGGGAGTGGAGTGGGAAATGGACTTAAAACACTTAAACTCATTGTGTAGCCCAGGCTAGCTTCAAACTTTTAATTCTCTTATCCTAGCTTCCCAGTATTGGGATTACTGTCCTGAGGGCACTACATCTCTCTTATACGAATAACTCTGTATATTATTACACATTAAAATATCATCACTATTTCATCATCATTTTAAAAATTTTGTCTCTCTCTCTCTCTCTCTCTCTCTCTCTCTCTCTTGTGCATGCATGCATGTGTGTGTGTGTGTGTGTGTGTGTGTGCCTGTAAACAGGTGCCCACAGAGGCCAGAAGAGACATCAGATCCCTGCAACTGTGACTTACAGGTGGTTGTTAGCTGCTCACCGTGTATGCTGGGGACCAAATTCACATCCTCTGGAGGAACAGCACACACCCTTAACAATGAAACATGTCTCCTGTGTCATCGCAATTAATATTATTTGAAATATTATGTTAAATACGATATATGCTACCTATCAGTATATAAGATAACATCAAATGATATATTAATATTATTATTATAGTTACAGTATTTTAGTAAGTTGGGTTAAATAAGATGTTTTATTAGTTTTTTCATTTGCTTTTGGAGATGAGGTTTCTCAACTGTGTAGCCCTGGCTGTCCTGGAACTTGCTCTGTAGACCAGGCTGGCTTCGAACTCACAGAGATCTGCCTGCCTCTGCCTCCAAAGTGCTGGGATTAAAGGTGTGTGCCACCATCTCCCAGATTCACTATTATTGCATTTATTTATTTGCTTGTTTGTTTGTTTATATTTTGAGACAGAGTTTCTTTATATAACAGTCCTGGCTATTCTGGAACTTGCTTTGTAGATCAGGCTGGCCTGGAACTCTCAAGAGGTCTGACTGCTTCTGCCTCCCAAGTACTGGGATTAAAGGCATGTGCCATCATGTCCCACCTTCTTTTTAGTTTTAAAAAACGTGGGTACCAGCAAATTTAAACTTAACTTAATATTTAACATCTGGGGTCTTTACAATGGACAATGGAAGCTCATTCTTCTCAGTTGCAACTTTGATCAATGTCACCAGATTTCTTTCCGCACCTTCTCTCCACTTCTAGTAGCCCTAATCCGATGTTATACTTCTGTGCTTTGAACTCTTAGGTGCCCCAAATGAGATCATGCAGTTGGTGTCCTTCTGTAACCTGCTTCTTGCCTTAACATAGCATTCTCCAGGCTTAGCCCTATTGAAAGCAACAGGCTTTCCCTCTTTTTAATTGCCTAATAGTATATCATTATCACCAGCACCACACCATCTGACAATGAAAGTAGACTGATCTAACACCTTGGTCATTGTGAATCAGGCTGGAATGAGCATGGGAGAGCCACTATCCATCACTCATTGCCGTATTTCATTATCACCAGCACCACACCGTCTGACAATGAAAGGAGACTGATGTAACACCTTGGTTGTTGTGAATCAGGCTGGAATGAGCATGGGAGAGCCACTATCCCTCCCTGCCATGATGATGATTTCCATTTCTTTGGATATGTACACAGAAGTGAGACTGCTGGACCACATGGTAATTCTATTTCCCAGTTCCTGAGGAATCCGATACTGTTCTCTATAATAACTATATTAATTTATATTCCCATTTGTAGCACACAAAAATCTCCTTTCTCCATGCTCTTGATGGCTCTATCTTTATACTTTTAAATGATATTCATGTATGTGCATGTCATAATGTATTTGTGGAGGTCAGAGGACAACTTGCAGAAATCAGTTCTCTCCTCCTACAATGTATCAAACTCAAGTCATCAAACTTAGAGGCAAGCACCTTTCCCCACTGGGCCATGCTGCCAGGCCTCAGCACTGTCTTTCATATCGCTATAACCATTCTAGCCCATGTGAGGCATTTCATTGTACCCATGTGCACCTTCCTGGTGATAAGCATTGCCTTCATAAATCTTTGGTGTGTCTTCTTTTGAGAAATATCTATTCAGGTGCTTTTAAAAAATTTTTTTTTTCAGGTGCTTTATATATTTTTAGAATAGGTTTTTGGTTTTCGGTGAATTGAGTTCTTTTATATTTTTGGATGATAGCCTTTTATCAAACAGATATTTATAAATTATTCTTCCAATCCATAAGCTATCTCTTACACTATTCTTTCAATCTGGTGTCATCTCATTTGTTTATTCTGACTTATATGTTGCCTGAATTTGGGAGACATATCCCAGATATCATCACTGAAGCAAAATTGATTAATTTCTCTTTTCTAATTGTTTACAATTTTCAGTCTTATACTGGTTTATCCATCTTGAGTTGGTTTTTATATATGGTATGAGACAAGGCTCCAATTTCATATTTCTGTCTATAGTTGGCTATTTCCATAGTGATTTTTCTGTAGAAAGTATGTCTTTTCTGTTGTATGTTCTTAGAACCTTGACTGTAAATGCTCAGCTTTATTTCTGAGCTCTCTGCTCTGTTCTAGATCAATGTATCTCTTTCTCCATTGCTGCTATACTTTACAAAAACTTGTTTATTTGCATTTTGTGCATATGAGTGTTTTGCCTGCATGTATGTATATGCATTGCAGGTGAGCCTGGTATCTCCAGAGGCAAAAAAATGTATCAGATCCCAGTAACTATAGTTATAGATGATTGTGAGCCATCATATGGTGTGAACTGAATCCAGGTCCTCAAAAAGAAGAGCCAGTTCTCTTAACCTCTGAGCCATCTCTTGAGTACTATAGGCCATAGGTCTTTAAGATGACACATGAAGTATCTGTGCAAATGGTAGGAAAGATGTTGGCATATTTGAAGCAGAGAAAGAAGGTCCATTCTGCTGGGGGAAACTACAATTTCACAAGAAAAATATTAGAGGAATGGAGATTAGATACCAGTTAAAGAACAGGCATATTGTAGGTAAGTTTTTCTTGAATACAATGGTGACAGTACTCTATAGAAGGATTATAGAGAAGACAGTCATGATCAAGTTTTTTGGCCATTATGTGAGACACAGACTGTGGAAAATTTGTATGAGTTTTATCTTACCCAGGTGTCCCTTACCCAGGGTTTCAGATTTGTTTGTTTGCTTGCTTGCTTTTGTTTTGCTTTGTTTCATCTTTGTAGTCATACACTATTCACCATAGCCCAAAGTCTTCACCTTTGAAAGATCCAGAAAGATGGTATTAATGTGTTCTAACCTGTTCACTGCCTAACATAGTGTGGTAAAATCTCACATTGCACTGCAAGACAATGGCCATCCATTTGTCCAGTGTATACACATTGTGTATGCTGCCTGCCCATCAGTCACTTATATCCATCTTGGTCACACAAATTCTACTATCACAATATAACAGTTCTTGCATTTAAGTGACCAGCATTTTCTTTTATGGCTGCAAAGTGCGAAAAGCAGTGACATTGCCACATACTTGCCACAAGAGGGCAGGAGTGGACACATAAGATTGGAAAATACACCTTCTGACTGGCAGCCTTGTCAGTTTACTTCTCAAAGAATGAGGTGGGAAAGGGGAGTGTTGAGAGGATAAAAACAGGTCAACTTGGCAATAGAGTCTGAGGAGGGACAATCACAGGGTCATAGGCTTCGCATCAACTTGGGAAGAGTTTTGGGGAGTGGGAAGAGCCATCCCACTGTGGCATCAGCCCAGAGAAGAAAGCAGGTATCTTCTCAGAAGTCTCAGAAAATCTCGAGTTCATTTCCTTGCTCACGATCAGGGAGGCTTACACATTCTGGGATCCATCCATGAACCTCATATTTTGACTTCTTTTTCCTCATATAGGATTCAAATACCCATTCACTTTATCTTGTCAATCCTCCTGTTTAGTCTGCAAGATCCAGCAAACTGACTTGAATGGTGGCTCATGCCCAGAACAGGGCTTTCCTCAAACGCGTTAGTTAAAGATCACATAGTCTCACCCCTCTGGTGTTAGACACTGCCTGACAGAATCAGTTAGCCTGAAGGTTGGGCTGATGGCTCTGCTACTTCCTGTTCACAATGTCTGGGCAAAATGATCTCATCTCAGTCCTTGGGTTTCTTTGTTTGCAGTATTCAGATGATAGACTAGTGCCTACCTCATTCGGTTTTATGAGAGGTAAGTGACTAATTAAGGTGTTTGAAACAGTGCCTGGCATCAATTTGCAACCTGTGTCCCATTAGTGTAGATTCCTTTCTGAGGTCCAACAGTGGTTGGGAAGGCACTGTGGTGGGGGCTGCAGTATTTGCATCAGAATGAGCTCATATTTAGTAACAGCTAGAAACACTCAGACTTGTGAAGCTAAAGTAGATTAAAAGTAAATGGTGTCAGAGTGATTTTGAAAATATTTGTCTTTTAAGCTAACAGGGAGTGAAATAGACTTCCTGAGTATCTAGTTCTATGAATGTTCACACATTCTCATAAATACTGAAACTCAGAACAAAGCCACCATTTCCTACAAAATCTCTTTACAATGCCCTTTCAAAGTTACTGGCACAGTACTCTGCAAGCTGACCCGGGCTCTACAGGGCTAATTTAGATGAGGAATATGCAAAGCCTACCTCATTTCTTAAACAACAGGGAAAGACTGCATCCCAGAATGAATCTTCCTGCTAGTGCTTGCTGCGCACCACTTGTTCCCTCAACAGGAAGTCTCTCTAGATGCCTGCCTAGCTCAATTTTCATCTCCTTTAAGTATTCACAATGCCACCCTCTACAAGAGGACTTACTCCCTTCTGGTGGCCACTACCTGGCATTTGGATTCCTCTAACACTAGAGCACATATCAACTATATTCTGCCTATAGTTTAATCCACATACTGTCCACTTTCTGCTAGCACTGACAAAATCCAAGTGCCTCAAGATCAGATACCACTGTGTGTCCTGTTCCCTGCTGTATCCTAAGTACTTAGAACAGTGTCTCCACATAGTAGGGCAGCAATAATCATTGACTGAGTCTACATAAATCATCAGAGACAAAGTTTAACTACCTTCACATGTTCTCTGAGAAAACTAAATGTGTTACAGTAAAGGAAAGCTCTCTAGGTGCCTGACTCACATCCCAGCTAACTAAACACGATACTTGGAGGAACAGCCATCTTCAGTTTTTAGTGTCTAATTCTCAGCGCAAACAAACTCAGATTCATACAATGTCCCTCACTCTGTCCTCTGCTCCATGAGTGAACACTAAAAGGAATTATTTTTTCTCCCTGATTCCCCCTTAAGAGTCAGTCCTTGGTTAGCATGTTTAAAAATTGCTGGAAAGAACATGGCCTAGGCTTCACCAATATATTGATGACTGTGGGTACAAACAGTTTCTCGGCAGAGGCAGGGAACCTACAGCCTTTATTGGGTTGAAGCGAAGAGAGACTTAACTTTCTAGAGAAAAGGTCAAGGGAAATGGTTTCACTGATACCAACAGATGTCTTGGGTCTTTGGAGCACAGAGCCCTTTTCCAGATATATCTTCATGAAAGTGCATTTTGTTTTTGATGAGTGCAAATCCAGAGGCCTTTCTCCTGTGAGTGGTGTCATTTTCTCCACAAGTAGAGCACAGTGGGTACCCAAACAAACAAGATTTTTGTAGGGGGTGGTTCTAATGCTTTGATTGGGAATCTGCATGTGAACACTGAAGATTCGGTTCCTTAATCAGTTCTTGATCAATCAATAAAGATGCTAGCGGCCAATAAGCTGGGCGAAATAGGTAGGACTTCCAGTTTTCCTGCAGGCAGGCTAGCAGATGTGAGGGATGAGGAAAGATTCGCCATGCTTCAGAGGGAGAAAGAGCCACCAGCCATGTGAGATCTAGGGTGGAGTGGCCATTGGCCGCTTCCCCGACTGGGCCTGGGGTACCAGGCGGAGATTTGAAACATAATTAAACTGAGGGCAGATTTAAGTGACTGAACAAGGAGAAGATGACTGGGCAACTAAGGAAAGGGCAGAATTAGAGGTATGGAGCTGGGGGTGAACAGAAGGGCGCGATAGCTGAGAGACACTTCAAAGAACCCGGTCATTGAGCTAAAGCACATTAAAAATAAGTTAATGTATGTGTGTGTTTCATCCATGGATCTGAGGGAACCTGGGCAGGGCTGGTAGCATGGTCATCCTGGAGCTTAAAGCAGGGTAGTAGGAACTACACAGTACCAGGTTTTTAGCTTTGAAAGTATTATCTGTGGCCTTTGCACAGCTTCCTCCTCTTGAAGAACAGCCAAGGGTGTTGGGAAACTAAATCCTTTCATTTGCTTATAATCACTACCCCCACCCTGACAGAAATATATTCAAATACAGAAGTGGCCCAAACTATCCCCAAACTAAGCTCATGAACATAAACATTTGCATTTAATAAACTGAGGTATTTACTAAATCCTCTGAAGATTGTATAGCTAATATGACTGAGCTATCTGCAAAATAACCACAGGGCTTTTTTATACAAAGAATTTGCAGAGCCCTCTGGGCAGTAACATCCAGGACTGGGTCCATGCTTGAAGTTATCCACTCATCATGTCGTTTGCCTCTGACTTATCCAGACTCCATCATCAGAAGGTCATGTCTAGGATCCCCATGGTGTGGAAAGCTTGGAAGCTAGGAGTATGAGCTGGCTGGCCATACTGCATCCCAGTAAGAAATCAGAGAAGAATGGCTACTGGTGCCTGGTTCACTCCCTCGTTTTACTCAACCCACCAAATGGTGTTTTCCATTCAGGGTGGGTCTACCCTTTTCTGTGAAACCTCTCTAGAAATGTCTTCATAGTATACCTCAAGGTATGTTTCCTGAGTTATCCTAAAACAGATTGAGGTGAAGCTGAAGATGAACCATGGCACTTTACAAAGGATTCATTGCAGTTTACACCTCTGATTTGGGCATATACTTCTCCAGACCACTGTCTTGCTCCCAGAGGCTATCTATGGGATGCCAAAGTGGTCAGCTCCGAGAGAGAGACAGAGAGAGAGAGAGAGAGAGAGAGAGAGAGAGAGGAGAGAGAGAGAGAGAAGAGAGAGAGAGAGAGAGAGAGAGAGAGAGAGAGAAAGGTGCTGGTCTTTCATGTGACAGGTACCTGCCATCTGGAAATTGAAACTCACTGCTTCAGCTCAGCATTGAAAGGATCACTTTTGAATCACTGTAAAGAAACAAAGCAAAACAAAACAACACAGATGGTTCTTTCACAGGTTGACAACTCTGATAGTTAACCTTGTCAACTTCATGGGCTTTAATATATTCTGGAAACAAGCCTCTTCAAGAGTCCTTCTAGCTGGGCAGTGGTGGCGCATGCCTTTAATCCCAGCACTTGGGAGGCAGAGGCAGGCGGATTTCTGAGTTGAGGCCAGCCTGGTCTACAGAGTGAGTTCCAGGACAGCCAGGGCTACACAGAGAAACCTTGTCTTGAAAAACAAAAAAACAAAAACTAAACAAAGAGTCCTTCTAGATTGAGTTAAATGAGGTTGAAGACCCTCCTTAAAAGTAGGCGGTACTCCTCCCAGGGCAGGAATCCTGGACTGAATAAGAAGGAAAACGAGCTGAGCACCAGCCTCCATCTCTTGCTGCTTCCTGGCTGCAGATGGAATATGACCAGCCACCGTATACTCCTGCTGCCTGCCATCTTTGCTGTGATGCTTTGTACACACACCCACACTGTGAGCCAGTGTAAACCCTCTGTTCCTTAAATGGCTTTTTGTCAGCAACAAAAGAAACTAGTAGGGGATGACTGTATAATAAGGTCCTGCCGCTGCTGAGGGTAATCATAAAAGTAATGACGCTTATGCTGGGAATGGGTTGCCTATTTATTGCGCTTAAGATCCTGGTTCTGCTGAGATAGACCAAAAGATGGGACTTGACTTCCCAACAACCTTGGGTAGGAAATGCCATCATGTCCATTTTACTGATGTGACAAATGAATGACCAGAGACAATACAGTCACTCAGCTTGCCGGGCTCTGGCTCATTAACTCAATACACCAATCTTCTAGCTCTACAACTCAAACGTAGAACTCCCAGCTCTGGGGGTCATCATGCTCTCTGGGCTTACTGCCTCCTCTGGAAAGATTCTGGTGCTATTCACCAGTTACCAATTAGGTCTCAAGCTGCTTGTTATGTGTCCTGTGCACACACTCATCTTGTGGATTTCAGAAAAAGGTCTTGGGCTTGGTTCTGAGCACTAAGGTACCAAGACTGGTAGCACATGTGGACTTGCTGAGTTGGAGATAGCAGCAGGCAGAGAAGACTCAATGAGATGCCTGTACTGTCAGAATTTGGAAACCAGGTAGAACCTTCCAGCTTGCTGAACAAGAAAACAGGTAGTGTGCTTCTTAAAGACAAAGGGACCTGACTTCTAGTAATGTCCTTGAGAATGAAAAGAATATAATGATGAGAAAATACCAGTCATCTGGAAAATACACATGATTCTTCTGCCAAGGGACACACATACATATAGTGTGGGCCCATGTATGTTGCTATAAATCTCCTACCCGAATGAGACCAGTCAAGGAAAACACAACTCAATAATTATGGTATAAATTGCATGCCTGGATTGGGCAGATTTATCACTACACTACTTTAATCCCCAGCTATGAGATCCCTTATAACTTGCGGTTTATCTAGGCTGTGTGCTTGTCCTCCAGCTCCGGCTCTTCTGTCTTTGGCTTCCTACTTCTTCCTCCATCGACTTCCTTCTGCCTTCTGCTTCTGCCCTGCTTCTCCTCTACCTTTTATATCGAATTCCTCTCACTCTCTCCTCCCCTAAGCCTTTTTCTCCGCCTCCCCTTCTACTGCCCAATCACTGGTTCTAGCCTTTATTTTACAAGTTTTAATTGGACAGAAGGTTCACAAGACATCACCTGTGTACAGATTCAATCATCTCTGCAGCCCCTCCCAGGAAAGTGAACTAGGATCAAAATACAAGGTTGGGGCTATCCACTGGGAACTAGGATCAAAATACAAGGCTGAGGCTATCCACAACACATGTAGATGTCTTTCTGTCTATATTTGTCTGTCTCAATACTCACAGAGAAGATATATCTATGTCTCTATCTGTCTGCCTGACTGTATATCTGTCTGTCTATATCTCTATCTATCTATCACTATCTATCTATCTATCTATCTGTCTGTCTGTCTGTCTGTCTGTCTGTCTATCTAGGTAATAGGTAGATATGGAGGGGGAGAGAGATAGAGACAGAGAGACTGAGAGAGACATAATAACATAGACATAGGCAGCAAGAGAATACACATAGAATGACAAAAACATAGACAGAGAGAAAGACAGATGGAGACACACTCACAGAGAATATACCTGATGAGCCAGACTGTGCCTACTTCGCCTTCAATCCTCCTACACCTTCAGTTACTGGCCAGAAGCCCCTACTTAGGGCAGGGCAAATGACCAATTGGCAATGCTCCTAGAATTTAGGTGCTACCTTAATGAGGAAGTTGGCAAGTAACTTGGGAAAGCAGACATGGCAAGGGTAAAAAGCATCCCAGTAAACAGGTCTAAATGCATCTCCTCATCCCCTGCCACACATACCGCTCTTGTCTTTCTCCACCTCAGTAATGACCCTATTCAGTCACATGGACTGGCAGTTTGAGGATCTGAATGCTTTTCCCTGCCTCTCCCACATGCAGTCACCACTAACATAAAACAGACTGAATTATTTGCTTCATAGTCATAGTCCCTAGCAGATACAATTCTTTGTTTGCTTCTGTGACTCCCCAACTGACAGTCTGTTAAGTCCCCCATTATCAGTTACCCACTTGATCCTTTCCATGTTCCATCAAGTGCACTTTGGAACTCAAGATCCTTTTGCACCTTTGGAGATAAAAGACTAGAACCATGACTAGTCATTTTCCACTCCAAACTGCCTGTTTTTATGTTTCCAATAAATGAAACCTCATTCTCCAGTTAGAAATGATGATCCTCAGGTATGAGTGGGTCCTCACTCATGCAAGACTGAGTTTTAGCTGTGAAAGAGCAGACTGCTACTGGTCAGCCCTTGTGTTCACCTTGTGTTCAGGTGCTTACAGTCCACTCTCCTGAGTACTTCTGAAATGTTGGAATCCACCATGTTGTGATGTCCTGTGTAACAATCTGATCTTGAACTTTCTTATCTCCTGTACAGCGAACTACACAAATCTCTCTTCTTTACAGATGATCCAGTTTAAGGATTTCTTCTACAACCGCAGGAAACTGACGAAAGGAAGAAGACTTGACAGACCGATTTGTCCAAGGTCACTAAGCTCAGTAGAAGCACAGGCTAGACTGGAGCACAGGTCTCCTGAGTCCTCAGCTAATGTGTTTATGTGCCTTTGAAATATTCCCCAGCTACTACACAAGGATCTTCTGAGTACCCGATTTTTCCTTTTCCCAAAGAAAGCATCATCTCTGAATCACCAAATACCATCCCACCATGTGGCTGATTATGATCCAAAGACAAGCAGCCCTCTCTTTAATCCTCACCCAATCCCTTTGGACAAATACTCTCACTAACCTCATTTACAGATGAATAAACGAGGCTCAGGGGACTTAGCAACTTGCAGGATATCATGTGCCAGGACATTTGTTGTTGAGTGGTTCTCCTCTACCTCAGAGTGGAGACTTTCAACCCACTGAGACACCCTGGTGGGCTATTGTGCCCACTCATCTCCTTTTCTGGTGCAGAGAGCTAAGAGAGTGCTCACTGGTAACATCTGTCTAAGATGCAGCATTCTCTCAGCCGTGCATTGTCCTTCACCTTGGAAAGCCCAAGTCTGGGAACTGGATCAAGAATGGTCCAGTCAGCTGCAACTTCAGGGATACACTCCCATCTTGCAGGCTGCCTGCCTTTCTGCTACTGAAAAAGAGACATGTGGATGAGAAGAGAGAGAGAGAGAGAGAGAGAGAGAGAGAGAGAGAGAGAGAGAGTGTGGTGTGTGTGTGTATGTGTGTGTTGTATGTGTGATATGAAGTAGAACTGGGGTGGTTAGTCCCACAGGCTCCTCATCCTCATGAGAAGGATGACGGCAGTGACAATGAAAACACCAGCAGCAGCTAACGGTTAGACAGTGCTAGGTCCTGTTCCAAGTCTCTCTGGTGTAACAAACCCATCAGTCCTAACAGTTACAGGGGAATAGAATATGCAACTCTGGCACAAAGACTGTTATGAGCTGAAGTTAAGAAAGATCAAAGGAAGAGCTCTCTCCATTCTTTGTTTGCCTGTGTCTCAGTGGCCACAGGAAGCGCACGAGTTAACTGCTCCAGACAACTCTCATCCTCTAGGACCCATCCCACAACACAGCAGGAATTTCCCTGATAAACTTTTCCTGATTAGGTTTTCTATCAGTTTCCCACTCACTTGCTGTCTGATGAACTCAGCCCTTTTCCTCTGTGTTATCAGTTCTCTGGACATCTCTGCTCTTCTGTTAAGATGTTCTTTCGTTCAGGGTCCATTTATCCCTCAAGTTCACAACCAAATGCTTGTGATTTATCATGCAGCCACAATCCACCTGTGAGTTGCACACTGCAGGGTACTGATGCTTCCTCTGTGATCAAAAGATTGCCTGGACCACTGGCTGCAGCAGTCCGGCATCATGGAAAAGAAACATAACACACACTGCTAGCCTGGAAAAAAAGAACGTTAAAAAATTGAAGCACTCTATTAAAGGAGTGTTATAGTCTCTTCATAAACTGAAACAGTCTCAGGTTGAACCATGGGAAGAGGACAAGCAAGTGGTTGTATACGTTGCATGCCTTAGAAACTGTTTTTCTTTGATAGTCTGTCCTTTTGATAGTATATGGCCCCAGCAAATGACCCAGAGATGACAGAGGGCAGTGATCAACCTGCCTAAGGCAGTTTCTCATGTTGCGTTGACCTCGTCGATACCTTGCAACTGTAGTTTTGCTACTGCTATGAGTAATAATGTAAATATCTGATGTGCAGGATATCTTCTATCTGACCACTGTGAAAGCTCACACCACGGACAGGGATTGTTTGTCCCTCTTCTATAATAATTTATTATCCTTGCTTTACAGATGGAAGAAACTGAGACCCAGAGAGGAAGAACTTCTTGCCCGGTGGTCACAGCCCTCAGGTTTGGCCAAGAGAGGTGGTTTAGCTCCTGAATATAAGCTCTGCCTCTTTCTGCTCCACCCTTTGGGCAAATTATCTTATTAACCTCCTAGCTTCTTTTCTACCAGCAAATGAAAGGCCCTCATGAAGACTTCATGCAAGTCTTTCTTAGTCCCAACTGCCAGAAAAGAGGTAAGAATTTCTCTGCCTTTGATTATTTTGATTTCTAATAAAACTTGTCATATATTAGTAATAACATTTCCTCAAATTACATTTGTCCCATTACATAAAAAGCCCTTAGCATTCCCATGAATTCCTAGCAATCGGATGGAAAAGGTTCTGCCAGCCTGATTTTTATCTGGAGGCAGCCACATCTCGGTGAGACTTGTAATTTAACCAAGGAAACACAAGTCACCTCATAGCTCAACCAGGCTGCTGGGATCCCATTGTCTAGGTTCTTTAGTTTTTTTCAGTTACCACTTGCTCCTCCTTCCTTCCTCAGAAACAGTGCCCCCTGGGGGTCAGAGGAGGAGCTGCTTTACCCTCTAGCCTTATTAGGAAGCTAGGAACAGTCTTTCAGTTTCCTCTTCCACAATGGTGCCTGAGTAGTTTGTGTGTGTGTGTGGTGTGTGCATGTGTGTGCATGTGTGTGTATGTGCGTGTGTCACGCACACATGCAGGAGTGATGCTGATGTCCCATTTATAGTCAAGCACCAAATAGATACTTATTCCCTTCACTTTGAGCAGTTGTGAGTTTCTGTGTTAACCACCATTGACCATCCAAAACAAGCAAACAACAAACAGCAAAACAACACACAGCCCTTATCTGTTGGATCTGACAACCACGCTAGTCTATAGGGATAGATACAATTAATGCAGTTGGTCCATGTCCACTTTGCAAAATAAGATAGGTTTACCTGTCCTGCAGCAGAAATATAAATAGTTAAGTAAAGTTTAAGAATGCTCATCTTTAGTTATCAGGGAATAAGATTGAAACTACTTTCAATTTACCCTTACTTGAGCCGGAATGGCTAGATTGAAACAGAATTCCAGGAGAAGCATCTCTCTTCAGGCTCTGTTGTGGGCGAAGCACAACTTCTGTCAGGCACTGTTGGTGGAGAAGCACAGCTCTCTGTCAGGTCTGTTGGTGGGAGAAGCACACTCTTCTGTCAGCTTCTTGGTGGGAGAAGCACACTCTTCTGTCAGCTCTGTTGGTGGGAGAAGAACCTTCTGTCAGGCATTATGGTGGGAGAAGCACACTCTTCTGTCAGCTCTGTTGGTGGGAGAAGCACACTCTTCTGTCAGGCTCTGGTTTGGTGGGAGAAGCACACTCTTCTGTCAGGCTCTGTTGGTGGGAGAAGCACACTCTTCTGTCAGGCTCTGTTGGTGGGAGAAGCACACTCTTCTGTCAGGCTCTGTTGGTGGGAGAAGCACACTCTTCTGTCAGGCTCTGTTGGTGGGAGAAGCACACTCTTCTGTCAGGCTCTGTTGGTGGGAGAAGCACACTCTTCTGTCAGGCTCTGTTGGTGGAGAAGCACCTTTCTGTACTCTGTGGAGGCACTTTGGGTGGGGAGAAGCACCTCTTCTGTCAGGCTCTGTTGGTGGGAGAAGCACACTCTTCTGTCAGGCACTGTTGGTGGGAGAAGCACCCTCTTCTGTCAGGCTCTGTTGGTGGAGAAGCACACTCTTCTGTCAGGCTCTGTTGGTGGGAGAAGCACACTCTTCTGTCAGGCACTGTTGGTGGGAGAAGCACACTCTTCTGTCAGGCACTGTTGGTGGGGGGAAGCACACTCTTCTGTCAGGCACTGTTGGTGGGAGAAGCACAACTCTTCTGTCAGGCACTGTTGGTGGGAGAAGCACCTCTTCTGTCAGGCACTGTTGGTGGGAGAAGCACACTCTTCTGTCAGGCTCTGTTGGTGGGAGAAGCACGACTCTTCTGTCAGGCTCTGTTGGTGGGAGAAGCACACTCTTCTGTCAGCTCTGTTGGTGGGAGAAGCACACTCTTCTGTCAGCACTGTTGGTGGGAGAAGCACACTCTTCTGTCAGGCACTGTTGGTGGGAGAAGCACACTCTTCTGTCAGGCACTGTTGGTGGGAGAAGCACACTTCGAGACTGTTGGTGGGAGAAGTCAGTGTCGGTGGCCTGGAATCAGTGTGAGAGTTCCTCAAGAAAACTAAACCACAATTACTATGTGACCCAGCTACATCATATCTGGACATACAACTAAACAAATTTATTTCCCATTGTAGAGACACATGCTCATCCATGTTCATAGGTGATTTTATTCACAACAAATAGAACATAAAAGTAGCTGAGATGTCCATCCACTAATGAATGGTTCAAGAAAATAGGGTGCATATATATAATGAAATTTTATTCATCTATAAAGGAAAATGAAATTTGAAGACAAATGAACGAAACTGGAAAACATACTGACTGATTTAACTCAGATCAAGAAAGACAAATGTTAAATACTCTTGCTCATTTGTGGATGTTGGCATCAAATTCTTAGATTTGTGATTTAAACTGGAGTACCTGTACAATCCAGAAAATAAGAAATTAAATTGATGGGAAGAGGGAAGAAAAATCTTAAGGGAGAGGGAATAGTGAAACCTTGGTAATATGAAAGGGTGCTGCGTAGTTATTTTTCTCCTAGATATAAACATCCATCTTGGAGGGAAGTTCATTAAGGCATAAAATACTCTAAATGGAGATGAAACATTCTTTTCTATAAAAAGCTTGTTAAGCTCAGGAAGCAAGCAACTCAGAATTTTCAGGAAGTCCCTGAAATTGACCAGACTACCTTGCCCTCCCTCCTCATACACAGATAAGCAATAGGGACTGCTGAGACATTCAGAGAAGCCAAGAAGCCTAGAGGAAATGAAACAGAGACCAGTCAAGCTGGAAGGCGCAGAGACCAGCAGAACAGGTAAGAGCTGAAGAGGCTCAGACCACTGAACTACTTGAAAGAGACAGTTTCTAACCTGCTGAGATGTCAGTTAATTTTGTAGTGCACTCCTGGTTTCCAGCTTTCATAAACCATTACCCACGTTGGGTGATACAGTTGTCTTGGGAGTCATTTCTGCTAATGTAGGTAACTCCAATAAAATCCACTGGTTCAGTACGTTGGACATTGATGTTATCCATACTTTGGTCTGTCATTGTTTCCCTGTCTGAGATGAGTATTTCTTCATGGTTCCCCAGGAATAGTGACACACAAGGGGAAAAGGAAGGGCTTAATGTGAGGGAGATTTAAGTTGTCTTATTTCTTGATCACTAAAGCTCTTCTCATATCCTTTCTCTTAGCATCTGAACTTGCTGAGAGATGAATCCAAAACTTATGATCCTCAAGTCTTCTCTTTATTATTGAAATAGTCTCTGCATGGGGGAACTAACAAATAATATAAAACAGTGATAGTCCTCAGTAACCACTTCCTTTCTCGCCTGGGCTATGGCTGGTGGTCCTCCCCTCTTGCTTCTCATCCTCTAGCACAGACTACTCACAGCCAGTGAGTAGGGAACCAGAAGCTACACCACAGTGAAGCATGGCTCTGGCACCCTTAGTGAGTAGGAAGGGTAATGTGTGAAAAGGAGGTGCTGAGTCTGTCAGGCACTTCAGGGAAAGCTGCAAATGGTATCATGTACAGTGTTGTGCCAAGCTCTGCACACACCTCATGCAGCTAGCTCCTGTGTCATAGCAGAAGGTGTTTCTCTGAAGTCCTTATCACATTAGACTCTGAAAGCACAAGAGACATTCTGTGGACCTCCTGCTTGGAACATTTCACCAAGGCAAGTCAGTGCTAATAACTGAGGAGTTGATGAATTGCTTCCAGTGCTTTAGATCCATTGCTCCAGTTTAAATCTTCAATGTCCCTGTGAGGGTTAAATTAATCTCAGTGGTCAACTTTACTGAATCTGAAATCAACTAAAAGATAAGCTACTCACGCACCTGTGAGGGGTTGCTTGATCAGACTATTTAAAGCAGAATACTCACCCTAAATATGAGCAGTACCTTCTAATGGCAGTCCAGATAGAAGGAAATCAGAGGGGAAAGTTTTGCACTTTGGCTTATTGTTTTCGTTCTTCACTAGCAAGTTCACCCACAGTGCTTCCAGTATTCATTGATTCTGTTATTGTGGCTGCCACTCCTGCCATCCCTTATTTCCAGCTTCTTTGGGCTTCCAATGTGGACTAAAGACCAATGTCTCCTCAAGAATCCTCCGGAACCTTATTACCAGGGTGGGACTGCTGAAGCACTTATGAACTGAGCAGCTACATGGATCACAGGTTCTCCAGTGTGAGGACAGCTACTGTTGGACTCCCTAGCACATACCATGTAGCACCCTAAGAAATAAATCCCTTTTAAATATGTATTCATTCTATCAGTTCTGTTCCTCTAGAGAATCCTAATTAATACACTTCCCAGTAGGCTCAGGTTTAAATGTTTATTTCCCACTGTGTTGCTATTTCAAGAGGCTGGGTAACCTTTAGGAAGTGGGGCCTAGTTAACTAATGTAGGTCACTAGGAGTGGGCTTTAAAAGATAAGCCCAGTCTTGCTTCTGTCCTAGTTTTTGCTTTCTGGTCTTCTGTGATGTGTAGCCTCTTCCATATGTTCCCACTGACACGATGGACTGAAATCATAAAAAACTATGAATGAAAGAAACCTTTAAGTGTTTTCTGGCAGATATGTTGGTAAAAAATGATGTGAAACTGATAGCCACTATACAAGAAAACACTGGAATGCAAGTGTTGCTGCAATATTTAATCTCTATCACGGGCTTCTATCCTGCTTTTGCATGAGACTCTTAATCTCAGGTCATGGGTGGGAGCCTCATATTGGATGTCAATATGTTCTTGAAATATTTACTCTCAATCGGGGCTTCTAATCAACCTTTGATTATGTAATTGCCAGATAAAAGGTACACGTGACCTTTAATTTATAACAAGCCTTTATCAGCACTAAATCTGGGCAGATATCTACCCTCTATGCTATTAGATTTTCCTTTCCTATTGATAACCTGAGTTTGTACTTACTATGCTCTACCGAGCTGCTCTGGACGCCAACTGATATGCCCTTATAACCATGATTTTAAGGTTCTCACCCTATGGCATCTTCTCCTCTCTCTACCTTCCTCTCCGCCCTCCTCGTGGTTCTTCTCCAACCCCAAGCCCAGGAATCCCATACTCTATCTGTTTCAATTTAGCCCAGCTATAGGCTGTAGTCATCTTTATTTATCAAAGGGCAAGAACATATAGCACCACTTGGGTCAATGTAAGAACTCTTCCTCTCTGGGAGCAACCAGGCTTTAGGGGAATCATTACAAAACAAGCAGCTTCAGCCCAACCCACCACACCCAAGTGATGGAATGAATACCAAAAGCTGGGGCTCAGTCTGCAAAGTACTTGCTGTACAAGCAAAAAGACCCAGGTTCAGATCCCAGGACCCATGTAAAAATCAGAAATAGCCGTACACATCTGTAATATGTTAGTTACACCTAATCTGTTAGCTCTAGTTTCAGTGAGAGACCTTGTGTCAAACAGAAAGGTAGGGCTGGAAAGATGGATCAGGGGTTAAGAGCACTTGCTGTTCTTCTAGAGGACCCATGTTTGATTTCCAGCACCCATGTCAGACAAGTCACCTAGAACCCAGCTACAAGAGATACTATGTGCTTTTTTAGCCTCTGTGGGCACACACACATTCACATACACAAATAAAATAAATAAATATGGAAAATAAGAAAATAAACACAATTGAAAACAAACAGAAAAAACTAAAAGGTACAGATTTGAACAGATACTTTACCCAAGATGATATATAAGGGTGACAAACACACACATAAAAAGATATTCAACATACCTAGCAAATTGTAGGAATTCAAATCATGATGAGATAGCACTCAGCTATTAGAATGGCCAAAACAATTAGCAGGTCCTTACCACATGCTGACAAGAGAGAGATCACTTGGAACACTCAAGCATCTCTAACTGACTGAAAACCACCACAGCTGCTCTGGAAAAATAGATTGACATTTTCTCACAAACTTCTACATAGCCTTAGCGCATGTCCTAGCAATCCAAAACTATCTGTGTCTGCACATAGATGCTATAGGTATGTACGGTTGTGGGTCAGTGATTGTGTACAAGTGTGCAGGCCAGAGACTGACTGTTACATTACTTCTATATCACTCTTCATGGTTTTGTTTGTTAGAGACATTGTCTTCACAGCACCTGGAGTTCACCAATTCAGCTAGACTTATGGGTGAGTAATTTCAGGGATCCTTGACTCTCCCAGCCCCTGTCAACTGCTGGGATTATAGACATATACTGCTTTTCCAAGCTTTTTTTTTTTTAATTTTGGTAGTCAGGTGGTGGTAGGGTTCTGCTAGGAATCCAAATCATTTTCCCTGTTGCACACCACAGACTTTGCTACTGAGACATTATGACATTCTTATGGAGATACACCATGTGATAGAGATCAATCTATGGTTCCCAGGTGTTAAAGGTGAGATGTTTGTGACTATGGCAAGTGAGGCATGTTGTCATCATAGATGAATGGTTTGGTACATTTATCATGGAACCGACAGTTACATGGATCAACACATACCCAAAGTCATGAAGAAACACACAAGAAGAAGAGAGAGAGAGAGAGAGAGAGAGAGAGGAGAGAGAGAGGAGAGAGAGAGAGAGAGAGAGAGAGAGAGAGAGAGAGAGAGAAAAAGAAGGAGAGCACAGAGAGACAGAGACAAAAGACACAGAAGAGACAGCGACAGAGAGATACAGAGACAGAGAGTCAGCCAAGCATGAAAGCATATCCCTGTAATCTCAGCACTTCAGAAGTAGAGGCAGGAGAATTGTGAGATTGATACTATGTGAACTACACAATGAGATTCTGATTGAAATTAGTAGAAACCAAGTTAGTCAGTCGGTCTACCCATGTTGCCTCCTTGATTAAAACTTCTAACTTGGGATGAATCCAATCTCCCTTCCTCAGCACACAAATCCTAACAAATCTGGCTCCAGGAACAATTTAATGATATCTTCTCTAACTCTCCCCACTGGCTGCTCTACCTGCTCTTTAGACTCATTTACTGTTTCCAGTTTCTCTCGGATATTTCTACCTACTTCTGAGCTTCAAATGAAAGCGAATATCAGCTCTACAGACAGAATGCCACTAAGCACAGTTAAGGATGCCTCAAATATTTGTTGAATGGATAAATGAATAAACCCAAGAGATGAACATTCATTCATGAAATTTCCAGTGCTCTGAACCTGGTGTTAGTATTGTCCTTCAAAATGGGCAACCCCAATCTAGACATAATTAACTGCTCTTGATACTTTAAAACTGTATTCAGTCTGTCAGCTTCCTGTAGTGTGCTTGAGCAGGAACAGGATCTAGGAGACACCAAAGCAGGATGCACATGTTTTCTTAAAGTAAGACTATATGAACCTTAACCAAGAGAAAGCTACCCAGAAGCACTACCACCATGAGAAAATGAGATGTCCCTGTAGTGTCTTTCAAAGGATTAGCAACTGGTTCTGGGCATCATACAGGTTCAGTGGGTCCTCTCAGAGTCAGCCCATTGAGCCCTCCAACTGAAGGAAACTAAACACACAGAGTGTTAGTAACAAACTCGGTGTCACACCACAAAGGTAGGTAACATGCGGTATATCTTCCACTCAGGTGTTTGTAGTTTTCAGCCCCATTCTTTATCCACTTGGGGTTTTGGAAGCAATGGTTATTCATGAGAGTAAATGTCAGAGGAGTCAAGCAGGATGCACCAACTCTAAGATGGCCTGCTTCTTCTCTGAAATTTCTCAATACTGGCATAGTCAAGGCTGTCAGAGCAAGATGCTGACGACCACAGATATTTATTGAGCATCTGTTCTGTAACAGGTCTTGGGCTGGCATTTTCCCCAGGTACTGTCATTTGATTGTGAAATGTCTAAAACACTTTCAGAATGCATGCAAGTGTTGGGGCTGCTTATACCCAGAGAAGACATGAACCCTGCAAGCAAGGATGCCTGGGAACTTCCCACTCCCAGCCACGCCAGCTCATAACCTGTTAGTTACCTTGAAAACAAAACAGTATGCAGCCCCACGCAAAGCCATGCAGATTTTGATTTTCTACTTCTTTTAGGCTGGGCCTGTATCTTGGCCTCTGATCAGCACAGACATTGACGTTGAAGGTTACATATAAAAAAGCCATATATGATGCATGCTTTTGGTGACTAAAATCTTTTCATAGGTATTTTTGGCTATACAGCTTTTCATAGTATTTCATACTATGGCCTTGTGACTAAAGAATATGACGTTCCTTCTATGCCTTTGTTTATTCTTACTGAAGAATAACCAAGAATCTGAGCTCTAAAAGGAAGGTTGAAGGCTATGGATTTCTATTTATTGCCAGATTTCTGCCCACTTTGAGTATGAGCATGTAAGGTGGACACCACTCTGCTGGACAGCTCTGTCTGCTTCTCTATATTGGCTCTCCTCTCTAACTCTACCCACTCCTGTGAGCTCTGTCCTCCAGTCCTGTAGAGTAATGGCGGCTTCTTTCCTATGATAACAGTTTGCATATCTGGATGATGCTTTGTTAACAAAAGTGTCACATGTCTGCACTTTTTAATGTTGATTTCATGTGTTTTAGGTCTGGCTATAAATCTTAGATGTCATACAAGGTATTGACACTTGCCTTCCCATTATACAATACTAGCAACTAATTCTGTTCAACATTTCGAAGCCACATCATGAAACAAGCAGCTTAGTTGAAAGACAACAAAAGGCATATGTGACTGGAGCTACTATAGTTGCATGGAATTTATGTCAGCCACATGTGCATGAATCAGTTTCAATCCACCCAGAGGAAAGATTGCTCACGTGAGAGGCAGAGCCCACAGGAAATATGGCTTGTGTCCTGAGCCTACTGTAGGACAATGACCTGGCGTCACATTATGGCTGCATACTCTACACTGTGCCTCACACACTGTCAAATGCCAAGTACAGATTATGTTCTCTGTGAGTTTATTCTAGTCTTCAAACTACAAGAGGCCTGAAAACAAGAATAATTAAATGAAGTTATCTCAAACTTCTCAAAGGCATTGACAAACCAATTTCTCTATACTTCATTTTCTCAGTTAAGGTGAGGGGCCTGGTCTGTAGAAGATGTGGTTTCTTTCAGATTCAGGGTACTCTAATCTCCTACAGCTATCTCAGGTAGTAAAACAGACAACCTACAATAATCTGACTGGGCTGACCTAATATATAAGTTGGGGCATGGATTCTAGAACAAAGAACAAGGACTGAAACAAAGCCAGACAAGGCTGCCTCTCCAGCCATGTTTCCCAACCCTGCAACTGTTGGACACACCCCAGTGTGTCTACAGAGATGGATTTTAGATATCAGCCTTATTATTCAATAATGGACGACCTTTGGCAAGCCACCCCACTTGTGACAGCCTTGACTTTACATATCCATGCAGTGGATTTAATCTGCCCATTCCTGGGAATGCACAAAAAAATCAGTGATTACCTACTGTGAAGTCCCTGTCACCCAGGGAACACAGGTGCATGCCCCTTCATTGAAACATTGTGTACCCATCAACCTCAACCCACCCACTCGTGCTGAAGCTCACTTCTTCTAAGGCACAAGCACCGATCTGGAAGGGCTGTAAAATCCATTCTTCCTGCCCTTTCAACCTCTATGATGGGAAAACAAAAGGACTAAGACTCAGAAAAAAAAATGGTGACAGCTCAAGGACATGCCAGCTCTTCATCAACAAAGCCTGGCCTAGAAGCAGGGTGGCAGACACCAAGGGCTACACAAGACACAGAGAGGACCCTTTGTAGGCTCCACTCTCCTTAAAGAAATTTGAAAACCCTGTCCTATGTGTCCACATTCTGGGAGTAGCTGAACTTTTTATTTCTGCTTGGGGCTAGGGGTGTACCAGGGAGATCGTGTCAAGTGTGTATATGAGATACGAGTATGAGATACAAGAATGTTGTGAAGTTCTGATGAGGTTAAAGTCAGAGTTCTAGCAAGCAGCAGTTCCCAGATGCTCCCCACATGTATGTCCACCTATGCTCCTTTTTGTGTACCCATGAAGCAGACACGCATGTGCTAGAGCCTTTCAGGACAGATAGGGAGGGGTTTCCGCTTCAGCAACAATTGAACAACCTATAACTCATTACACACAGACGAAGAAAACCATCAAAGCTGTGCTATCTACAGAATAAAATGAATAGAGGCATTCTCTACTCTCTGACAACCTAGCCTGAACAGCCGGAGAGTGCTTCAGATTCATTCAGACACATAGTAACTCAGGGCTCAGTGACCTGAGGGTTCCTGGCAAACAAACTCTCTGAGAGCATTCAGCTATTTCTTGAGAAATCTTACTCCATAGTCTGCTGGGGTGGAGCACTAAGAAGGGAGCACAGACAATACAAGGAAGGGATAGTTTATAGCTGGGTCCTTGGCACATCAGAACCCATCCTGGCTTGATTCCCAAAGCAAAGCCTTTATCTTTAGGGAACATTTGATAGAACGCTACACCAAGGACAAGTCTTTTCCAGCCCCTTCTGAGCGCAGTGTCTGCCAGCACCTGCCAGAACCATGTGCACTTTAGAAAACAGACCCAGAGAGGGAGACCTGCCTTCCTGAGATCATACTGCAGGCCAGTGGCAGACATGGCAGAGTTGGTCCCTGACCCCAGCCTAGGGCTGCTGCTTCCCTCTACTCAGAAGCTTCCCTTCACGTCCGAGACCCACTCCCTCTTCCAGATCCTTGGCTCACCTCCTAGTTCTGAGGATCCCTCCAGGTTGAACAGTGCTCAGAAGCAGGTGCTGATAAACAATTCATTGGGGCATGTGCCCTTCTCAGGTGGCATGGAAGAGCTACAGCCCTGTAAAGTGGCTTTCTTTTATCTGAAGAAGAACTCCTCCTCTTCCTCCTCCTCCCAGTCTTCCCACCCCCTCCTAGGTCCTCCTCTGTAGTACTACTGGAACATGTGCTCTACTTGGGAGGAAGCAGGAGGCAAGTATGGCTTTTATTGGAAAGCAAATGTCAACAGTGTGCTGAGCTCTGCTATTTCTTCACACTGAGGAGAAAGAATATGAGAGAGAGAGAGAGAGAGAGAGAGAGAGAGAGGAATAATGATTAACCCCTCTGTTTCAGCTCTGCTTCTCAGTGAAGCCAGAGAAACAATACACTTAACTAATGGAGTGCCCGCCCCAGGTATTACATCACCAGTGAGCTCCCTCATTGGTTAATAATTCCTAAAAGGCAAAATTGTATTTCTAGATGCTTAACCCTTTCCTACTTAACAACCAAAAAGGATTTCCTTTATACCAGTGTTTCCTCAATCTTTTTAAAAAAATCTGATTCCTATGAAGAGCATCCTAAACATGTAGTTTATAGTGATACACTTCAGATTATCCACACCACAACCTTTAGAGGGTACGTACTATTTTAACAGTATAAAAACCAGGGATCCCAGTGCACTCAGAACCCTTCCTTGCCAAGGGCAGTGACAATTTTTTCCTAAGCTTATCAAATACAGTCACACTTAGTGGCTCTTGTCCTTCATGTCCTACTCGGAAAACAGTGAGCTTCTCTTTCACAAATAAGGTTTACCCAGGCCTCCTGGCATAGGTCTGCCTTCCAACTACTCAGAAGGCCAAGGAAGAAGGGTGGCTTGTTCAAGACTAGCTTAACTACACAGTAAGTTCAAGACCAACCTTAGGAACAGAGTGAGATCATGTCTCAAGATAGAGTTAAAAAGTGTGCTACAGATGGGCTCCATGGTAGGGTAGCAGCCTATCCTGAACAAGGTTCTGAGGTCAGTCATTTGCATTGGACAAAAGAGGACCTAAGTAATTTGCCCAAGAGCTGGGGCTCACTTTGAAGGCCAAGCTGTTGTAACCTATCTTACTTCCCTATGAAGTTCCTACTTTTCTAAAAAGTCAGTTATCACCATATAAGCTGTGGCTGTCCTAGAACTTGCTATGTAGATCAGGCTGGCCTGGAACTTACAGAGATCCACTTCTCTCCAGCATGACTGAAGGGATTTAAAGGCCTCAAACACGATGTCCAGCATGAAGTTAAAGATAAACCAGGCCATTTGATTTGCATTTTGCATTTGTCTTGCACGGTCTGCAAGATTCCAGAAAATATTGATATAGTTGATGAGCAAGGAATGCCAGAGTCTGAGAAGATTGGAGGAATGGAAAGTGAATTCTTATACAGGTATATTGAGAGGCAGCCAGCTGTTCTAGAAATCCTTGTCTCTCCCAAGTTCATTCCATCTACACTCAGCAACCTCAGCCCCACTACCATGTTCTGTAGGAATCTCCCTCCTACCTATAAACCTCGGAGAGGAGTCCGCGCTCTGTGCTTCTCAGGTGGCTGTATCTGGGAGCTGTGCTTGCTTGTTTACTAGATCAGCCTATAAATATAGTTATTTTAGAAAACACTACTGGTGTTCAGAATGCATAGAAAAAACACTTGAGAAAAATAGAAGGGAAATTCTTACCAGGACAGGTAGTTCTAAAGAACCTTACATTTCTAAGGAAGGAAGGAGTGGGACAGAGGTTTAGATGAGAAGCCAGGTAAATTACTGCACAAGTACTCATGCTTAATTGCATTATAAATAAGAAAAAGTGCAGATTAGATGCAGGAGAATGTGGTGGTTTTCACTGAAATGTCAATGTATGGTAGTCAGTGTTCAGTATGCATCACCAAGGGTTTGCATTAATGATATTCTTCCGTCATGCCCTGGAGGTCGGTGCCACCTAGCATTTCTATTTTTATGCCCTAAACTCGAATGATGAGAGGGGCCTGCAAACAGTAATCACCCTCAGAAGAAGCAATCCCTTTGACTCTTTTTGTTCTCACCTGAAAGGCTGTTTAAATTTGGAGAAACAGCAGATGATTTCAAAAATCACTGGCTTTGGCCGTGTATGTTGTACAAGGACCAGTGAGGTAGAAGAAGCCAAGTCATTGCTTCTGAACTTTGTCAGCAGCAAATTATCACCAGCTAAAAGATTGCTTTCTAGAAAATGTCACTGTGTTTTACTTCCACATATTTAAAAAAAGAGATTTACTTAGTTTTAATTATGTGAATGTGTAGGCTTGTGAACATTAGTAGAGGTTCCTGCAGAGACCAGAGGAAGGGAGTTCCCTGGAGTTGGGGTTACAGCCCGTAGTAAGGCTCCACACTTGGATGCTTAGAATTGAAGTCAGGCCCTCTGCAAGAGCAGTACATCCTCTTAACCACTGAACCATATCTCCAGTCCCTGTACCTCTACATCTTCTTGAGTGCTAATTTTCAGTGTGTAAAAGCCTGGCTATTCCCCAGGACAGAATCCTCCACAGTTTGCCCCATCTACCATTCACCTCCAGTCCTCAAGACGGAATGCTAGCTCAACCAATAGTAACAAAAAAAGGAGAGATATTGGACAGGAGGCTGCTCGGAGTGACAATGACAGTTGCAGCATTCTAAAGAATCTGGACCATTTAGTCCTGAATCATAGTGGACAGACCCAGTTCTCCCATGATTTCTGCCTGTTTCTCAAGGTTTATCTTTCTGGCCACCTCGGTACTTCACCCTAACATTTTTCCTTGTGAATCTCCATCTCTGCTTGCATCCACTTTCTTGCATTTGTCACCGAATCATTTCTGTTGCTTTGTACGAAGACATTGATGGATTCAGCAGGAAGGAAAGATTGCCTCATACAACAGCAAATGAACAGTTTAGAACAGGGATTTGTCTATAGGCTAATGTCTACATGGTAACAGGTGTACACATTCCTTCACCACTTCATGAAAAAATTCACACTCCAAAGATGGTGGTAGTAGTAGCATTTGAAGATGATATTTATATTCGAAAAGAACTCAGATATACTATTCTTAGTAGGTCTAAAAAAGTGAGCTAGCTCTTTCAATTACAAACTATTCTAGAAACAAATTCTCTACTCTAAGGTTCACAGCTTGCAAGTATTTCCTATTTCATTTGGACAGTTTGTAACTGACAAAGCTGTGGCTGGAGCCTGGGTTACTACTCACAACAACTCAGGATTTACTGGGCTATAGCTTGGCTCTGTAATGTCAGCAAAGGTAGAATTGTTTGTTGTCTCATACATTGCAAGATTTCTAAGATGATTGAAATGTTTTATTTTTCAATATTTCTTTAAAAGACTGTTATGATTAAAAGATAAAATATTGGATGTTGAGATGGATCAGTGAATAGAGCACTTACTGTACAAGCATGAGACTTGGATCTGTATCTCAGAACTCATGTAAAATTTCAGGTTCAGTAAGCACCTGCAATCTCAAGTTAAAAAAAAAAAAAGATGAGAGGTAGAGAGACAGGAGAAGCATTCAGAAACTAGCCTATTGAGCTAACAAACAAAAGAGACCTTGCTCAAACAAGGTAGAAGGAGAAGATGGACCAGCACCGAGGTTATCCTATGAACTCCATCTGTAGTCCATAACATGCACCAGTAGTGGTGTGCCACACAGTCATATATAATTAAAGGGTCAAATTGCTATGCTTGGAAAAGAATGAGGTTGGGAACCAACATGATCAGGACTCTGAGGGTTAGTGCTGCTCTAGCTTTTGGAGGGATAAAGAAACAAGGAGCTTTGGATGGGATAAAGTTGGATGGGAGCAGTTGGATGGGATAAAGAAACAAGGAGTCATTCATGGATGAGCAATGGTGTCAGAACTTTCAATTCCATCTATTACATTCATGATCCAACTGGAGAATGGTTAAATTTGTTTCATCCCTGAGCCACAGTAAGATGAGGGTATAACAAAGAATCTCAGAGTGTATGTTTCTTTTCTGAATTCACAGTCAAGGCCTGAGCTACCATGCTTGAGTCTTGGACTGAGGGAGATTCTGAGCTGAAGACTGGGGGAGCTTTCTGCCTCCTTGTGTGTATTGTGGAGTATTTTGCTGACACTGCCACGAATTGGCATGTCAACCAGTAAAATAAGTTTCTGACTTCTTACAGTCTCCCTCAAAGGAGGCAGATGCCAGTGGGTATTGCTGTGTCATTAAGGGTGCATGGGCATTTCAGATGCTCATGTCACTCTCAAGGTCTAGTAAATTTCTCTCCAAGTCTCTGCCAGAAGTATCTCCAGCAAGGTAAATAGGGGAGGGCCCAAGCCTGTGAGACAGGAGATGAAAACACTTTAACAGGGATTCATTCCCATGGTTGACTGTACATTCCAACCACCTTCCAGTTTAAAATGCAAGATACATGGATTCCTCAATTCACTTCATATAAACAAAGAAACTGACAGGCATGGGGCCGGGATATCGGCAGGTAGATATTGTATCAGAGTCAGAGTCACTTTTCGGTTGCTGTGAAGAGACAACTGGACCAAGGGAACTTTCGAAGAAGAGTTATTGGGGATTACAGTTCCATAGGATTAGAGTCCAGGCCATCATGGTGGGGAGCACGACTGCAGGAAAGCAGACAGAGATGGTGCTGGAGCAGTAGCTGAGGGCTTAAATTTTATCTACAATTGGGAGACAGGAAGAGTTAACTGGGAATGGTATGGTCTTTCAATACCTAAAAAGCCCATCCCTAGGGCCTCAAACAAGGCCACACCTCCTCATCCTTTCCATATAGTCCACCAATAAGTAAGTGAATATTCAAACATATGAGGCTACAGGAGCCATTCTCATCCAATCTACCACAATCAGTATTATGTAAACAATGTTGGTAATCCCTGAGCAAGGGAGTCCATATCCATGGCATATGCTGTCTCTTTGTGTGGTCTTGGGCCATTCATCTCTTCTGCAGGCTTTGGGTACTTAACCTGTAAAATAATGTCATTGTGATGTGTAATTAGCTTTGTCAACTGGCCACAACCCAGAATCATCCAAGAAGTGCATGTCAATGAGCGATTGACTACATTAGTTTTGCCTGTAAGCATGACTTAAGGGGATTGTTTTAACTAAATTGTGTAGGTAAATCCATCCCACAGAGTGTAGCAACATTGTCTTGTCAAGGGTACTGAATTACACTAGTAGAGAGGTTGAACTGAGCACAAACAAACAAATAAGCAACTCAGCGTGCGCGCGCGCGCGCGCGCGCGCACACACACACACACCACACACACACACACACAGAGAGAGAGAGAGAGAGAGAGAGAGAGAGAGAGAGAGAGAGAGATAGAGAGAGATAGAGAGAGATAGAGATATTGATTTATTTACCTGTTCTGCATTGTGGATAAGATATGACTAACTGTTTCAAGCCCTTGCTGCTGAGACTTTGCACAATGATGGACTTTAACCTAAAACTGTTAGTTTAAACAAACCCTTTCTCTCTCAAGTTTCTTTTTGCCAAGATATTTTACCATAGCAATAGAGAAGGTACTAGAACAGTCATCCAACCCACTCCAGAATTGTGACTCTTAAAATTGAAATGCCTGGCAGAATCAGGTTCTTAGTCTTAGGTGTGTTTTAATTAGAACTAGCCTGGTGTCAGAACCCTAGATGTACTTTTTGTTCTGTTGAACTATTCTGGCTTTCTGCTCACACATTGAGTTTCCCAGGTTCTTTGGCACATGGACCCAGCAAAGAGACTACCTTGCCCATATGTCTTTGCCTTCCATCCTAAAACATGAGTCTGCTTATGATGATCTCCACAGGGATCTATATCATTTCAACCAAGCACAACAGTTACCAGAGGAAAGGGTGGCATCTGTGAAAATGAGTATTTCTTCCTTATCTTCACAGAGAAAGAAAGGTGCGATGACATGAGGGCAGCACTGGAATCATACCATCTTCATGGATTTTTTTCTGATATTTTGCAGCTATGCAACTTTGGGAAAGCTTAGGCACACCACAGTCACACAACAGGGGCACTAATATCTATATCTTAGATAGTTAGGATAAGACCTGTAAAATACCTAAACTCTGAGTCTGGCACAGGATAAATACTTTACACATATTATTCAACGTTCTTTATTTAAATTACCAATGCCTTGATTTCCCCAAATAAAAATTAGCAAACATGTGACTGGACAAATGGCTCAGTGGTTAAAAGTGCTCTTTGTTCTTCCAGAGGACCCAAGTTTCATTCCCAACAGCCATGTCTGTTGGCTCACAATTGTCTGTACCTTCATGTGCTCTCTCTCTCTCTCTCTCTCTCTCTCTCTCTCTCCTCCACACAACACACACACACACACACACACACACATGCACACACAGACACAGACACAGACACAGACACAGACACAGACACACACACACAAAGATAATATGAACATTTGAAAACAAGGCCACTGTCATACACCTTGTCATTCAAAACTCAGACAATGCATAGATTTCCTGATCTGGACTCTGAGGTTGACTGGCACAAGGGTAGCACAAGGTATTGAGCCTATCATCACGTTGTCAAGTAGCAGCATATGCTTTCTCCTCTTCTCTCTTCCTCTCTCCCTCCCTCCTCTCTCTCTTTCAGTTTTCTCTTCATCTTTGAACCTCATAGAAATGAGGAAGTAACCTTGGTATTCCCCGAAGGTAAAGCTTCCCTAGCATAATGGCAACAGGGAACAATTATTCACATCATAGCAGAGGCCATGGAAAATTTCTAAGTACCATGCACATGTTAACCATTCTGTAGCCATCTGATCATGAGATTTTCTCAGCTCCCCTGAGTGGTGACCCTGCTCCTTATTCCCATATCTCAGATTTTGGAAGGAGAGCCCTAAAGAGTTATGTGCACTATATAAGATCACACAACTTTGGAATAAATGATCAGACTCATAAGCACATCATTCTATATCCCTATCATGCCCTTTGTCAGTTATACTCTGGATCAACCCCTGTAGTGTCTAGTCCCTCCCTCTCAGGGACTGTATGCCCTGTATGCCACCTCTTGATGATGAGCCTGTTTTTGACATCCTGTGACTCTTCCCTTGTCAGTTCAGACTAGCATTTTGCCTCTGTGATCTTGTGCTTCTGTCTCTCTTCTGCAACTGGACATTTCTACTTCACAGCAACCTTTAGTCCTGGACTTTTTATCAAAGGAGGGTTACATTCCTGGGAGCTCCCAGATCCTGTTGTAGGAATACAGGGTTATGTTTTGGGTTAGGACTATGGGCACCATTCAAATTCTTTTCTTTGAAGACAAGCTCATGGTACTCTGGCATGATTTTCAATACCCATCTGTTTTAGGACATATGGCATTATTTAATCAAGAAAATATTTTCTCTCATTTCCTCCTTGGTAAGGACACATTTGGCAGGAGAAACCCCAAGAGACTAGCAAGCACCAAGACCAATTTGAGCCCATGGCATCCTAGGAAATGCTTGCATCTTATGATCCATCTACTTTATCTCTAGGAAATCTCATTATATGGCAGGTTCCATGATGTGCTGAAGTACGTGTGCCTGAAGTAAAGATTATTGTGTAGCATTGCTTTAAACCATCTCTATCCATGATTCATAGGCTTGATGAGTAATTAATGGCATGTCCATGCATGTGAAATACTATACAGACTTAAAAGTATATAGTCCATTCATATGTACTAATCAAGAATTGGATCATCTTGCAGAGTACATGGTAAATTTTAAAAAAAGTAAAAGAAAGTGCTACAAATGGTTATCCTCAAGGGTATCAAGGAGGAGCTTACTCTGTGTGTATTTGCATAGATAAGTTTTAAAAGCCTTTAGCTTTAGTCATTACGCTGAAGTTATTATGAGATTATGTCAAATTATTGATATAATTAAAGTATAGTTCATATAATCAAAGCTTCAAACTCTTGGATTTCTCTTAATTAAATATGACAATGAAATATTCACAAACAGGAGCCTGAAAATGTTTTAAATATGGTGCAATACAGAAGGAACACTAGGTTGAGAGGCTTCTGCTTTCTTGGTTATCTTCCTGGATTCTCTACAAAATGAGGGGTTTTTGCCCATGTATACAATTCTTATGACTTCTCTGAGATGGATTACCAGCCACTGTAGTGTGTTTGTGTCTGTGTGTGTGTCGTGTGCGCGCATGCGTGTGTTGGTGGGTAGAAGCACTGGAGGAGGAATCTCTAATTTGTCACTTACCATGGGCACTAACACTCTCCCTGATATTCTGTCATGTGCCACATATTGGGATCTCCTTGTTGGACTCAAGAGACATGGTTGTTTCTTGTCTTTCAGTGTTGTATAGAGCAAACTTGAAGAATATTCAGTCACTGGTTCTTCTGAACACTTTATGAGGCTTGAGTCTAGCATCTGTCACAGTCACCTTTCCAATTAGCTCCATAGGTGGAGTTTCTTCTTCTGATCTCAAGCCCTTCGGAGAACAGAGTCTGACATCTAATTTCCAGAAATAGATAGTTTCCTCTATTAACAATCTTCATCTGGATATTAGAGCCTAGACCATCCCTTGGATGCCTGGAAAGTACTGCTTGGCTGTGAAATGTAATGTAAAATTTAGTTGTAATCTCTATCCTTCTCAATTATATCTCAATTATTTCATCCTTCTCAATACCATCTCATAAATATTGATGGTAAAAGGATGTTCCAGTGGCTTCTTCTTTCCAGAGAGAAGCAAGCTCATGGTAAAGCATTGACTTGGTGTGACCAGAGACC